>CM076581.1:425124927-425542106 GCA_034641835.2 Pinus albicaulis
TCATGTCCAATCCTTGGGTCAGGTTCCGAAAGCACAACAATTTTGTCTCTTTATTAAGTGGGATTTTTATATTTGAACAGTTTTCATGACCCCGGTTCTCTACACAGACCTCGCCTTGGATATTTTTACATAAAAATGATTGTTCTCAATAATTATTTATATAACTTTTCCACATGTTTAGTGTGGTATTCCCATGATTTATTATAAATATGTGTATTATCAAAAAAAACCAACACAAATTTTATAAGATGGGATCAAACAAAATTTTTCTTAAGTCGAGCCCGCCGGACTTCAAACGGCGATAAACCATAATTCAAACCAAATTCGCGTTCCAAAATAGCCTGCTGACGTCGGCCAATTTTGTGACGCGGAAACCAAATGAATTCCGCCCTAATCTTTTTCGGGTCCGAAGTTGGGCTGGCGTACGGAGGGATGTTGTGACGCGAATTTCTTATCAAATTCGCCCTAATATTTTTCGGGTCCGGATTTCCACTGCGCGAGCGGCCCAAACAAAGATCCGCTCCAATCAATTTCTGCCACGTGTCCTCAATAAAAACTTGCCCTACTCCCGACTGCGGGTGCATTCGATGGTGTTTAAGGCGATGGGACATGGATATGGCGATTTCATATCAATCGCATTAACATTTAACGCTGTTCAATTAAGTTTTCACATCAAATCCGCATTAATTAATTTTTAACACTGTTCAAGATCGCACCTCCACTCCTCTTAGCGATTCCGCACGCTCCAATTTGATCCGGCCTTCGGCTCTCGTTATTAATGATCAGAGATTAATTATGACGGGCGTCCTTTGATTGCATTGCAGTCGTGTCAACAAAATGGCGTTTAGCCATGGTTTTTCAGACAAGTCGGTTGCTGGATTACACTGCCTGCTAACTGTGACGATAAGGAGAAGTGGCCAGCTGAACTGCTGCCTAGACCTTGCTGCATATTTGCATTTCTCTCGGTTCTGTCTCTATCTTTCTTCCTCTGTTAATTGGAATTCTGCTTCTCCATCTCCTCTTGTGCCCACTGCGCCTGAGATTGCACCCATGCCTCGCGTGCATCATAGGATGCGTTGCCGCAGGGGGAGCACTAGAGGTCAACCCCTGCGCGCTCCCTCCAGCCCTTCAACAGAGTCGACTTCCGGCCAGTCCAGTGAATATTATGCAGGTCGATATCCAAATACTAGGAGTGGGTGGGGTCGGCTTGTAGGATCTGGCCACCGTATGAATTCCCCTACTCTTCGCTTCCCCACCACTAGTTCACCTTCTCCCATGACGCGCACTGCGCAATTTTCCTTTAATTGCTTTCTCAACCGCCCGTGAATCACGGCTTTAGTCACTGTGGTCTTCCGCGAGGAGGCCCAAACGGAGGAAGAATGCACCCGTCCGGCGGGTCTGAGCTCGGAAAAAGCCGGCCAGCATTCGGGCCTTCAGGAGGGGAGTCGTGGCATACATGTGGAGGTAGCACCTAGCGATCCCAGACCTTCCAAAGGATGGTGCCGAATCGTGGAGGAACCACCGAAGGAGTAGTTTGGTTAATTTGTTTTTCTTGCTTAGCAGGCCCACTTAATTGGGCTGCTTTTAGATTATTTTACTGTGCTGGACCTTTGTAATATTTTTGAATTCTGTTAATTAAACGTTCAAGACTGGTTTCCCCATATGAGGGCAGTCTTCTTAATATTTTGATTTTTTGATGACAAATTTTCCATGTGTATGGCCAGTTTTTGACTTCGGTGTAATTTTATTCGCAATGTTAATAGATTAACTTTACTTAGAATTCTCACATGATTAGCGTTTTTCTTGATCTTTTCAAGGATTTTGGGTACTTTAATTTGTATTTGGAACAATGGACGTCGGTACTCTATCTGTTGCTTTACTGTTCTACATACTACTATTTCACTTTCTTATAGATGCCTCGGGCATATTTGAATGCTTTCTCATATTGTCGATAATCTCCATGTGGACCGTTACTGGATTTTATATCATGTCCCTGTATGTGACATGGGGAATTTTTCTATCATTGTCTGGGGTGGGACTTCCACTTTTCTGGATGGATATTTGGGTTCCAATCTTCAGATGTGAAAATGTAATGACTTCATGGACTGTTTTACTTCATATAATATATTCAAAATAGCGTTTTTTCTCTTCTGAAAAAAATGATTAATGTTTATCATTATGCCTTCAAAACTAGCGATGCTGGTCTATGTTGCTGGTTTATTGATATGGTCTGATGGTATTTTTATATTTTGGACATATCACACTCCTCACATGATTAGCGTTTTTCTCTGTTCAAGGATTTTGGGTACTTTAATTTGTATTTGGAACAATGGACGTCGGTACTCTATCTGTTGCTTTACTATTCTACATACTGCTATTTAACTTTCTTATAGATGCCTCGAGCATATTTGGATGCTTTCTCAGATTTGTCGATAATCTCCATGTGGACCGTTACTGGGTTTTATATCAAGTCCCTGTATGTGACATGGGGTATTTTTCTATCACTGTCTGGGGTGGGACTTCCACTTTTCTGGATGGATATTTGGGTTCCAATCTTCAGATGTGAAATGTAATGACTTCATGGACTGTTTTACTTCATATAATATATTCAAAACAACGTTTTTTCTCTTGTGAAAAAAAAATGATTAATGTTTATCACTCTGCCTTCAAAACTAGCGATGCTGGTCTATGTTGCTGGTTATTGATATGGTCTGATGGTATTTTTATATTTTGGACATATCACACTCCTCACATGATTAGCATTTTTCTCTGTTCAAGGATTTTGGGTACTTTAATTTGTATTTGGAACAATGGACGTCGGTACGTACTCTATCTGTTGCTTTACTATTCTACATACTGCTATTTCACTTTCTTATAGATGCCTTGGGCATATTTGGATGCTTTCTCAGATTGTCGATAATCTCCATGTGGACCGTTACTGGGTTTTATATCAAGTCGTTGTATATGACATGGGGTATTTTTCTATCATTGTCTGGGGTGGGACTTCCACTTTTCTAGATGGATATTTGGGTTCCAATATTCAGATGTGAAAATGTAATGACTTCATGGACTGTTTTACTTCATATAATATATTCAAAACAACGTTTTTTCTCATGAAAAAAAAATGATTAATGTTTATCACTCTGCCTTCAAAACTAGCGATGCTGGTCTATGTTGCTGGTTTATTGATATGGTCTGATGGTCTTTTTATATTTTGGACATATCATACTCCTCACATGATTAGCGTTTTTCTCTGTTCAAGGATTTTGGGTACTTTAATTTGTATTTGGAACAATGGACGTCGGTACTCTATCTGTTGTTTTACTATTCTACATACTGCTATTTCACTTTCTTATAGATGCCTCGGGCATATTTGGATGCTTTCTCAGATTTGTCGATAATCTCCATGTGGACCGTTACCGGGTTTTATATCAAGTCCCTGTATGTGACATGGGGTATTTTTCTATCACTGTCTGGGGTGGGACTTCCACATTTCTGGATGGATATTTGGGTTCCAATCTTCAGATGTGAAAATGTAATGACTTCATGGACTGTTTTACTTCATATAATATATTCAAAACAGCGTTTTTTCTCTTGTGAAAAAAAAAAATATTAATGTTTATCACTCTGCCTTCAAAACTAGCGATGCTGGTCTATGTTGCTGGTTTATTGATATGGTCTCATGGTCTTTTTATATTTGGGACATATCACACTCCTCACATGATTAGCGTTTTTCTCTGTTCAAGGATTTTGGGTACTTTAATTTGTATTTGGAACAATGGACGCCGGTACTCTATATGTTGCTTTACTATTCTACATACTGCTATTTCACTTTCTTATAGATGCCTCGGGCATATTTGGATGCTTTCTCAGATTGTCGATAATCTCCATGTGGACCGTTACTGGGTTTTATATCATGTCCCTGTATGTGACATGGGGTATTTTTCTATCATTGTCTGGGGTGGGACTTCCACTTTTCTGGATGGATATTTGGGTTCCAATCTTCAGATGTGAAAATGTAATGACTTCATGGACTGTTTTACTTCATATAATATATTCAAAACTGTGTTTTTTCTCTTGTGAAAAAAAAATGATTAATGTTTATCACTCTACCTTCAAAACTAGCAATGCTGGTCTATGTTGCTGGTTTATTGATATGGTCTGATGGTATTTTTATATTTTCGACATATCACACTCCTCACATGATTAGCATTTTTCTCTGTTGCAAGGTTTTGGGTACTTTAATTTGTATTTGGAACAATGGACGTCAGTACTCTATCTGTTGCTTTACTATTCTACATACTGCTATTTCACTTTCTTATAGATGCCTCAGGCATATTTGGATGCTTTCTCGGATTTGTAGATAATCTCCATGTGCACTGTTACTGGGTTTTATATCATGTCCCTGTAGGTGACATGGGGTATTTTTCTATCATTGTCTAGGGTGGGACTTCAACTTTTCTGGATGGATATTTGGGTTCCAATCTTCAGATGTGAAAATTTAATGACTTCATGGACTGTTTTACTTCATATAATATATTCAAAACAACGTTTCTCATCTTTTAAAATTTCATTTTTTTTTTTTTAAATTGAACCCTCCGTCGGTCTACCGACGCCTTGTAGACGTCGGAACTGCGACAACCTATAAACTTTGGAAGAGAGACAGTATAAAAACGTCGGACCACATTTCATCGGAATTACGACAGCTTACAAACGTCGGAAGAACGACGTTCCAAACGTCGGACCACATTTCGTCGGAATTGCGACATCTTACAGACGTCGGAAGAGCGACGTCCAAAACGTCGGACCACGTTGCGTCGGAATTGCGACTGTTTACAAACGTCAGAAGAGCGACGTTAAAAATGTCAGACCACATTTCGTCGGAAGTGCGACAGTTTACAAACGTCAGAGGCGTGACGGTTTGTGAGACGTCGGAAGAGTGACGCTTGTTTGGAAGAGACGGAAGAAGTGTCGATAGTGCGACACTTTTTACGTGCGTCGGAACTGCGACGGTATGACAAACCACGTTTTGTCCGCCCTCGAACTGTCACTCTTGCGACGACTATGTGTCGGAATAGCGATGAATTGGCCGTCGGAATTTCCGCCAAATTTTCTAGTGAATATAAAAAAAGTGCTTGATAATTATGAGGAAAATTGCAAGTTAATTATGAGTTTTTATGTGTTTTTATGTGAATATCTTGAGAGAACTAACATAAACAAAACACTGAACAACAACATCTAACAGACATGAACATCACCATAAATAGTAACACAATAACACATGATGAAGGAGTTCACCCCGATTGGGATACGTCTCCTTGGTCCAACTTCCAATGGCTTGGACCTCCTTTATTATGCTCAAAAGTGTGATTACATATGTTTACAATGCTCAAAGAGCTCTGAAACATGTTTCATCAGCTCCAGAATGCCCAAAATTATTTGTGTAGCCTCTTTTCGCATCAAATTTGGTCAAAAAATTAAGAAGTTGTGACTTCCCCAAGTTTCAGCACTGACCACTCGAAAAATTCCCCAAAATCCGGACCGGTCCTACAAATTCGCCCCATTTTCGGCTAACGAAGCAATAATTTTCCTGAAATTTGAGCGAAATTGTCGGACCGTTAATTTTCCCAATAACGCCATGATTCTTAAATTTAAACTATATTATACAGCACTAAAAATAATTTTTTAAAATATAAAAATCGAGCGGTTAATATAACCGTCGACATTTTAAATCAAAGTGGTCACATGGACCATTTCGGTGGGCCGTTACGGGCGGTGGACTGGATAGCTTGCTTCGCACCCACAATTCTCGACATAAGTTTTATGCAATGTCATAGGTGGGGTAGGGCTACCTTACATCCTACCCCCAAACTCCGCCATTGTAATGTATATCAATAGGTTTGGACCATATTATAATAAGGAATATATGTGGCGCATTGGTAATGTATGGCGTTGTTATGTGGGAGGTCTCAACATCGAATTCCATGGAGGTGCAGTTCGGACCTAACCAATTTTTGGTGGCCCCCATGTTTCCACGTAGCAGCCCTCAGTGGGTCCACATGGCAACATGTGATTCGCCACCATCCCATCCAATGAAATTCAATCAACCAGCACCCCATGAAAAATGAACAAGTGGTGAAGCCTAATAGGCTAAAAAAAATTATATTTTGACCAACTAGAAGAGACCATGTGGCAACCTCCAAATTTTTTCCCTGTCAGCTTCCATTTTTGAAAAATTTGCCTATTTAAGAAAACTAACAGGTCGTGTTTTTAGGCACATACGGTGTCATTTTTTCTCAAAATGAGTTGCGCTGGATTCAAAACGATGAGATCTTCACGTTTATTTAAGTTCCACACCATTTCAACAACTTTCATTTTTTACCATAATTTTGAGCACCTGGTCAAGCCTCCCCACTAGAATATTTTGGACCCCAAAAGATATTTCATTACTGAATATGTGGATGATGGTACATCCCCCTCACCCTTCTAGTCTCAGTCCACTATAATTTTCCTAAATTCAACAATTTGAGCTTTTCATAAAAACTGATCTTTTTCCTTGATTCTGGAGACCTTGTCTTACTATTGTAGATACCATCCTGCTGAATTTTCCTAGAATTTCTAGAACAAAAAACTATCCTTGAAGAAACAAAGGTTTTCCCACCTCGGTCGTGAATCAAAGGAAACTTGAATAACTTGAAAACTTTCTCACCTCGAACATTATCGACATGGTGAATTTTAGCTTTTCTTGCCTTGTACTTGCGTCGACTTTTGACCAAGTGTTTTCGCTATTGCAATTTACTATTTTGAAACAAAAAATAAGTACTTGTGGAACCTATGCCTTTTTTTTCATCTCACTTTGGCACTTGTTATTTTATTTTTTCACCATTTAGCACCGACATCTTGTTCCCATCACTGTTCAACAATGATGTGGATTGTTGAAAATCTTTCACATCTTGAATACCTCTTTTCAAAGGCAACATATTAGAGCCATGAAACACCTTGTTACAAACGTTAGCAACTTCAATGAAATTATCTTGTTCATTTGATGCATATTCTTGAAAGGTCCCATTCAAAACATCACTATGATTGAACATTAACAAAGCCAAATTTTGACTTCCATTCACTATTCTCTTCATTTCTCCTGCATATATAAGAGAAAAAATCATATTCTTCTTATGCGCTCTAACTATTTACTCAATTCCATTATTTAACAAGTCATACTTATTCTCATGATGATGAAATACTTACCTCCTATCATAAAGATAAGGACTTCCCAAAACAATACCTAAAATCTCAAGCGGAACTACATCAAGTTCAACTTCGTCAAGAAAGTTTGAATTAATTGCAGACCTTAGGATGCACTTCTTTGTTACATGCAAGTTTGCATTCTTTCATATCTAGCCTAAAGGATAAGGTCTTGGATGTGTAACAGTTTCTAGTTTCAAACTATTAAATAAGTCTTCAGAAATCAAATGGGCTTGAGAACCATTATTAAATAGTGTGTCTATTTTGGTATGCCTTGAAACAACTCTAATATGAAAGATTGCAATTCTTGTATCATCTTCTTGAGTTACATTAAAACAACTTGAAGAACTAGTGCTAGATATGTTCTTACCTTTCAAACCCAATGATGTAATATTTGTTTCATCTCATGAATCTAAACCTAAGTCATGTTAAATGATTGCAGATCTTTTCTTCTTCTCTTTGGTTTTAAGTTTGTTGGGCTTCAACTTTGGATGTAGTTGCCAAAAATGGTCTTCATCATGGCCATTCTTTGAAAAATGTTTACATGTGAGTTTGTCTTTATCTATTTTAATAGAGCCATTTTTCTTTCCTTTTCCATTAAACTTACCCTTTCCTTTACCTTCATACTTAAGGAAACTTTCACTTTTCCCATCTGCACTATGTTTCCCTCTTGCTTCTAGATGTGTGGATTGAGCACAAACCTCATCTAAGTTTATGGGATTTAACATGATAATAGTATGTCTAATATAGTTGTGCGAACCCCTAATATATTTTAACAAAGTGTCTTGAGAAGATAAATTGACACCCAAAACTAGCGCTCTTCTCCTAAACTCTTGAGTATAATTTTGAACACTTTATCCCTTTATTTGTCTAAAATTGTGCCACTCCATTATGGATTTTTGTATATATTCTAGACAGTAAAATTTCCTCCTAATTGCAAGAAAGAAATCAAACCAAGAGATTGAAATCTTACCATGTTTTTTAATCTCTTCTTGTGTCTTGGCTTCCAACCATACTAGTGTTGCACCCTACAATCTCAAGGAAGCTAGATGAACCTTTGTGTCATCATCTTGAAGGTTTTGAATCCTACAGTAGAACTCCAACTGATGAACCCAATTTTCAAGCTCCTCTACATTCACTTCACCATTATACATACACAACTCAAATTTAATATCAACTTTTAACAAGGTTTGTTTACCAATTCCTTTTGAGGTAGGTTGATGAGTATGAGTGAGGGTTGTAGTAGTGGAAGAGGGTGAAGATGAAGGTGAATATGGTGGTGAGGATGATGGTGGAGTAGATGGTGTCTTATCACCATTTCCATTACCTCATCCTCTTGGAGAACCCTCTCCTCTTAGAGGCCTGGAGCTTTCACCCTACAAAATTGTGTTCCTCTCTTCATAGAGGACCTTCACCATCTCTGTCATGTCAAATAAATCCTTCCTAAAAGCCTTCTCATTCTCTGACATGATATCATTTCCTCCTTCATGAGACATGCTTACTGAAACTTCTACTACAATTGGAGGTGAATATTGTGGTGGATATTGTGGCAATTTTTCCCTCCTTCTCCTTGCTCCAACTAGACAACCTGCACCCACAAACTTTCCTTCTCCTCTCTTGAGCTTCAACCTTGTAAGCATTTAAACTATTGAAAAATAATTAAATCCTCCTTGCACAAGTAAACCAGCTAGTGCTCTGATACTAACTTGATCTGAATGAGAATATTATTGTTTGTTGTGCTAAGATCCAATTCAAAATATAGACAAAGTGCTTGAGGATTATGAGGAAAATTGCAAGCTAATTATGAGTTTTTATGTGAATTTATTGAGAAAAATAACATAAAAAAACATTGAATAGTAGCATCTAATAGACATGAACATCATCATAAACAATAACAAAACAACACATGATGAAGGAGTTCAGATCGCCTAGGCTATGTCTCCTTGGTCCAACTTCCAATGGCTTGGAAATCTTCTATTATGCTCAAAAGTATGATTACATATGTTTACAATGCACAAAAAAATATGAAACCTATTCCATAAGCTCCAAAATGCCAAAAAATTCCTGTGTAGCCTCTTCTTACATTGAATTTGGTTAACAATTGAAGAATTTATAACTTCCCCATGTTTTTTCGGACTGTTAATTTGCCCATAACACCATGATTCTAAAATTTAAACTATATTATATAATGCCAAAAACATTTTTTTTTTAAATATAAAATCTGAGTGGTTAATATAACTGTCAACATTTTAAATCAAGGTGGTTACATGAACCGTTTTAGTGGGTGGTTATGGGCGGAGGATTGGACGGCTAGCTCTGTGCCCTCGGTTCTTTCTGTTGGTTATATGCAATTTTATATGCGGGGGGGGGGGGCGCGGTGGAGAGGCTAAGCCCAAGCCCCCTACCCCCCAAACTTCACCATTGTAACGTATATCAATAGGTTTGTGTGACATATTATAACAAGGAATATATGTGACACATTGGTAATGTATGGTGCTTTTATGTGGGTGGTCTCAACATCAAATCCCACGGAGGTGCAATTCAGACTTAACCAATTTTTGGTGGACCCTATGCTACCACGTGGCGGCCTCTTGTTGGGCCATGTGGAAACATGTGGTTTGCCACCATCCCATACAATGAAATGCAACCAACCAACACCCAATAAACAATGAACAAGTGGCGAAGCCTGACAGGCTAAAAAAAATTACATTTCGACCAACCAAAAGAGGCCATGTGGTAGCCTGCCAGTGGCCCAAATTTTTTCCCTCTCAGCTTCCACTTTTGAAAAAATTTCCTATTTGTGAAAACAAACAGATCACATTTCCGGGAGCACACGGTTTAGGTTTTTCTGTGAAACAATTTGCACCAGATTCAGAATGATGAGATCTACACATTCATTCAGGTTCCACACCATTCTAACAACTTTAATTTTTTAGCATAATTTTGAGCACTTGATCAAGGAGATAGTGAAGAAGTAGCAAATCCATGGACAGTCCTCTAGCAGGAAGATGGAGGAAGGAAGCTGCCACTTCAGGTGAGGAAGTGGAGGCTACCATTTACAGGAATCTTATGGGTTCACTTATGTATTTGGTGAACACATGACCAAAAATGCGTTATGTAGTTAACCAACTTAGTCAAGTAATGGTTAAGCCAACCAAAATTTATTGGAAGGAAACATACCATGTGTTGAGATACCTCAAAGGCACTACTCAGTTTGGAATTTGGTATGAATAGATATAGGGAGTGAAGTTTCAAGGATTCATAGATGTAGATTGCGCAGGGAGTCTATCAGACAAGAAGAGCACATCAGAAGGAATTTTCAGTGTTGGGTTCACAGCAATTTCTTTGTACAACATGAAGCATAGATATGTGGCACTCAACTTAGCAGAAGAAAAGTACATGGCTGCCAGTCAAGAAACATGTGAGGCATTCTGGATGAGAAAGATTCTTGTTGGGATATTTGGTCAGATGATGGATCCTAATGTGATTTACTGTGACAATTAGAGTTGTATCAAACTCTCTAAGAATCCATTATTTCATGATCGATCCAAACATATCAACATTTGTTATCACCATGTACAAGATTGTGTGCAGAGGCAGATCATGTTGTTGTAATAAATTCCTACAGAGGAGCAAGATGTAAGTATTTTGAAAAATTCTTTTTCAAGAGAAAAAATCGAGTTCCATAAAGGAAGGATTGGGGTATTTGATAATTCATTTCTTGCTGAGAGGGAGTGTTAAAAAATGCTGCAAGAAATTCTCAATTTGATTTTCCGTTGATTAAATTGAGAAAATATGAAATTCCACATTAACAAACAACATGGATGAGTTAACTAAGGTGATATGCTTTTTATCACTCATTTATCTTATTTAATTCAAGTTAGGGGAATGAACTTGAGTTGTGTTCAGTGATTCCTAAATTTTAGGAGCCTAGGTTGAGTTAATTTCAGTTGAGGCAATTTACAATTTAATTCAGTTAAATTTAGTTATTTATGGTTAGTTAAACTAGTTCTAACTATTGGAGGAACTAGTGGAAGGTCTAGTAGTGGGGTGTTACCTCAATTATCAACCGGTTAAATGATCAATCAACCTAAATTAACTTATGCAATTAGAGAATTCGAGTTACCCAGTTGAGATTAGAGTTCAAGGGAATTTTACTATCAATTGTAAACTATTCCAATTTGTACATGTGGTGCATGAAATTAGATATTATTCTAAAGAAATTGCACAATCCATATTGAGGAATTTCCTAATTAATAAGGGCTAATTCCTCAAGGAAAAACACAAGGAAGTACGAGTCTGGTAGGTTGAGAAATTCGCTAAGTATGGGTGAGGGTTCAGAATATAAACAGATTACTGGCTTGATGCATATTGTATCCATCCAAATTCTTTAATTAATGCAATACATATAGGAAGGGGTTTTGAGCAGTTAATTTCCACTTCGAAAATCTTTGTGTATATGTGTTGAATCTTGATGCACATTTTTTATATGTGTTCTCGATCATGAATTTTCTTCTGCATTTTAGTAGAGTATATTTGAGTCTTATGTTTTAGTAAATTACATTAGCAGTTTTGAATCTACATCAAAAATCTACACATGCAACAAATCCATACTATGCAAACTTCCTTATGTTCCCTACAAATGAACTAGGCATAAGATTGATTCCTTTATTCCTTTATGTATACACATTGTTCATAAGTAAATAAACTAGTCATACAATCAACTCCCTCATGTATAAACATCATTTTCTTGGTCATAGAAATATGATAACATCTTTTTGGATGGTATAGTATAGTCAAATATGATCAGACTAAAAACTAAGATTAGATCCAAGTGTCACATCTTCTTGGAGGTAGTACACAAATCTTAAATCATTAAATTGGAAAAAAAACATTGCAATAACAAGTGGAAGGGCATATGGAAATTTTAAGTGCAAAGTCATATGACAGTTCATCCTAAATAGTTGCGTACTTGAAGCATATGAGCTTCAATTTCTGCCAAAAAAAATGAATGGTTATAATATGTAATTATGGTTTTCCAACCAACAAAACTTAAGCGACCATCCATAAGAAAAATTTCAATGGTTTCTTTTTATATTTGAAAATCAATTGTCATTATTTGATTACCATAGCAAGCAACAACGACCATTAAGATAATCTTCCATAGATATAGTTATAGAAAATAATGAAGAATTTTACAAGAGAAAATTAACCAATTAAAAAGAATTCATTTTGAATTAGGAACCTATTCACTCATCACAAAATAGTTATATGTCTAAATATTTAGAAAAAAGGTAAAAATTAGAGTATAACGATGAATCGTGATAACCCCAACATGTATTTCTGCTAATTTAGTAGTACGAGGTTTTTGTTCTACTTGTTTCATTGACAGAGACCTTCGATATCCATTTTCATGTGGATACTAGTAAGAAGATGAAACTAGTAAAACTAAATTTGAGAGTGATCAAGTAAGGCAATTGAAAACTTGTTTTATTTTGATGTGTGTCAGAAAATAGAGAGAGATCAAAGAGAGATTACACACAACATAAAACCACACTATGATATATTTATTCATAACATCAATTAAAAATATATAGAACACAAAACACTGACTTTGACACGTTTATTTCACAACTACAACTCATACATAGGAAACAAAAACTCTAGATTGACACTTGGGAACTCACAATGAAAACTAACAACAACACATGGAAGCATCACTTCTAATACCCTACCTTAATGCTTACATGGAAAACCTTGAAAACACATTTTACAATAGAAAGGATAATCTTTGCCTGAGTGATCTTCATCAACACCCACATTTTCACTTTCGGCTATCCATTAGATGCCAAGATGGAGGTCTGGATACTGAATGTGTTCAAAATTTGATCAAAAAATTGACCTTACTAACACACAAGAATTGATGTTTCAAACACGGGGGCTTCTAGTTTAAGAACCACCAACGCTTTTTATAACCAATAAAAACACACGGGAATTGATGTTTTGGACACTAGGGTTTCCAGTTTAATAACCACTAGCCCTTTTTATAACCAATAAAAACACAAACACCAACCACCAAAACATGCAGAGACAAAATCAATGACTTCTCTTTATTTATTTGTGCATATTAGATCAAATATAATAATAATAAGTTTTCATATTGGTATTTTCCATAAGATCTACAATGTTTGGATCTTGATCTCTAAATAAACAATACGACAATATTTTATTAGTTTTGATCTAGAATGAGAAACACCAACATTCCACCTGGATATCACAACTGTACATCTTTCACCATCTAATAATCTCAAGAACCACCATTTAAAACATGTAGACATTGCTCTCAATTGTAGATCCACACTAGATCAAACCAAATATGTGCTTATCCAAATTCTTCACAAAAAAAATATCCTCTTCTTTTATAAATACTTATCCACAATGGAAATTCACACAATAGCCACAACACTAGATCTTCACAATTCTCCTTTGCATGCAACTATCCACAATCCACACACAAATCAATTATTCACACAAATGACTCACACAAACAATAGATCAAACACTCTATTAAACTAATCTATATATAAAGGAGTATCATGGCTAAAATTTCATGATCTCAGCCCCTCTCATGAGAGAGTTAGGGCCGAACCAGGTCTGATACTTTGTTAGAAAATAGAGAGAGATCAAAGAGGGATTACGCAGAAAAAAAAAACCACACTATGATGTCTTTATTTTGATTACATCAGTTACAAATTTATAGGACATAAAACATTGACTTCAACACATCTAGATCGTGACTACAACTCATACATAAGAAACAACAACTTCTATATTAACGCTTGGGAACTCACAATGAAAACTCACAAGAACACAAGGAAGCATTGCTTCCAATAATGTGGTGAAATAATATCGCAATCTATAATTTGTCTTATCCCAATCTATAATTGTCTTTAATTTGGAAATGGCGTGTTACCATAAAATTAGGTAATGGAAATTTTATCATCTGGTCATATCCTCTCCATGTCATATTCCATCTTGTTGCAAGTCAACATGCAAGCAAGGTACTTTGTCCCGTTTTTGTTGGGTCAATGAATACATAATTTCTAAGAAATTGAGGAAACAACAAAATTTCAATATAGAATGGTTGAATTGAACTTCAATGATATTGGAAAATCTATTGCTTCAACCTCACGACACCACTATGTATTAGTATTACTAAGTTTTAGTTGTCTTTTAGTCTAAGGTTTGATTCTTCATCATAAAATATTATAATTTATTGATATATTGATTATTATGAGATAGATCACTGGTTAAATTATTTATGCTAGTAAGACATGAGATATTTTCTTAAACTAATAGCTATATTAAGTTCTTTCTCAATAGGTCATTCATTGGTAATGTTAATGATGTGATTCTTCATCGCAAAAGTTTATGATTTGTTGATATATTGATTAATATGAGGTAGATATAATTTTTCATGAGTGGTTCACTTATAAAATTTAGGAGATTATTTATGCTACTTAGATATGAAAGATTTTTTGAATTAATTAGCTATTTCTCAAAAAGATATAGAGTTGTTAAAATGAGTTTCTATCTTTAAACAAAGTTTGATGTATTTGAATTATACTATTTCACAATTATTCATATTCAAAATGGTTTTTTATGCCATAAAAACGTAATATTTAGAATTGACTTCCTGATAAAAGAGCCCAAAAGGATATATGAAAACCTTGAAAACTAATCATGAATACATATATAGGATTAGCGTAAGAGATTCAATTGCTTTTACTTTTTGAATAAGAGTAGATTGGTTGCTGTGAGTGATTTCTACATCAATTTTGTATTTGAAAATTTCGAGTGAGTTTCTGTGTGCATAGATAATTATAAAGATTAATAGATTAATACTATTGGGCAATAAAATCATTGCTAAGAAATTTTCAGGGCATTATGAACGAAATTGTCTCTTGGTGATCGAAGTGAAAGACTTCTGTAGAGATTTCCTTCCATTGAATCACCTGGTGAATAAAGAGCTGCCTAAAGGTCTGAACGAAGAGTCGAAGACTTCATGGGATTGATGCGTTCCTGGAGTCACACATTATAATGTGATGTTGTTGGACGAGACACCTATATCTAATATTCAAATATTTACCGAAGTCTCTATTTCGCTTTGATTTAACCCACAATAAATAAATCATTTGGCTACAATATCTGAAAAGGAAGAGCTACCATTGCTAGGGAATTAAGTTCGTTCTCTTGGAGGAAGGAATCATGCCCTATTCAGGATCTGAGAGTTTGGGGGAGTCTGCCTGGCTTCCATTAACAGTGTTGTCATATTTTCATGGGCTTACTCTGGTAAAACATGAACCGAAAGAAAAAAAAATTGAGTGACGTAATAAATTTGTTGATTATGTGTTGAGAGGGGAGGTCCTTCAAGATATAGCCAGTAAAAGCATGGTTGATGGTGGTATGGCGGTGGAAATTTTGGATTAGGAGACTTCAAGTAAGGAGCCAGCCACAATATTAATTGGTGATAGATATTTTTTGAATTATTATGAGAATGAAAATCACATTCTTTGTTTGTGATTGTGAAATAAATGATGGTGAATCTCTATAATCAATAATCAAAGGTTAGGGAGAGTTATCAAGTTTAACTTAATATAGATGGTTTTCGTGACCAGGTAAGATTTAGTATAGATGGTTTTCGTGACAGGGTAAGATTTTAAAAGATTAGATAAACTATACCTAATTACGATACTTGACATAAATGAAAGGATCTTTATCTAATAGTTAGGGGGAGGTTACCAAATTGGAAGTTTAGTATCATACTTTTATTAAGTGATGAAAAATTGCGAATGACAATTGTGTTCAATAGTGTTAGAAAATATGGGTCACAACGGGGAGACTATAGAAATATATAAGAATATGTGACAATATGAGAAATTTAAGTTTGAATATTTAATAATGATTAAAGATGTTAATGAAGACCTTACTTAATGACTTTACCAAATAGAGATCAAGAAGTACACCTAATAACTTTACATAATAAAGATTTAGAAGAACTTAGTTAGAGGGAGTAATAGAGATCAAGAAGCACACTTAATGACTTTACCTAATAAATATTAAGAAATACCTAGTTAAATGGAGCCTTGTAATTATTAACTCTTACTTTCTGAATTACTTGCTTGAGGTGTGACTTTTCATCATATTATAAAGTTGTGTTTTGTTAATGTATTGATTTTTATTACTTAGAAATAATTCTTATTTGAGTGGTTTTCTTATAAAACTTAGAAAGTTATTAAATATAATTACATATGAGACATTTTTCCTAACTAGTTAACTCATAAAAAATGTGTAGTTGAGATATTTTCTCAAGAAATAATTAATTTCTTGACTAACCCATCTTAATTTTTATACCATGTTTATTATTGTATTTATATTATACTATTTCATAATTAAATAATATACGTAAAACGATTTTATGTGCGATAAAAAAATGCGTGCCCTCCTACTTTCTAACGAAGTGGATTAACGCTTTAACATGGTCATGTTAACTATAACTCAAAATTATTGTTATATAAACAATCAAAGCTATTTGTCTCTTGATATTGACTAAATATTACAACACCGAGCCTTGAATTCTCAAGTCAACTTAGACAAAGCAATGTGTTTCATCTCTATTGTTGTTCAGAGTTGAAGTCGATGGCTTCTATTAAATGAAATCATTGGCTGCAATGGTCTTTCATTGCATATGAAAACGTGATCATGGTAGTTTCATTTAGATAAAAATCACACTGAATTGAAAAAAGGAGTTGCAGCTCACAGGTGAGTACTGCACCTGGAGACTGCACTCAAACAGAGAGAACACTCTAAGTTTACTCTACATACATGAATGAGAAATTACATCATTAAGTACATCACTAGGAATTAGGAAGTTGCAAACAAACTCCTAAATTGTAGGAACTAATCCTAAAATAAGGAGATACGTTACAACTTGTGTAACCATTTCTCCATTAATATAAAATAATATTAATTATTTTCAACTCCCCCCCTTAATGGAGAAAGGATTATCCCGAACTCCTAGCATCCTTCTAAACAATTCAAACTTTACACGCCCAAGAGGCTTAGTAAATATATCAGCCATATTGTCACAAGTTTTACAATATTCAACAAATATCTCTTTTGACTGTAGTTTCTCTCGAACAAAATGGAACTGAGTATCGATGTGCTTGGTATTTTTATGAAAGACTGGATTGTAAGCAAGCTTGATGGTACTCTGGTTGTCAGTTTTGATAATAGTTGATTCTTTTTGTTCTTCTCCTGCATCGTTGAGAAGTCTTCTCAACCAGATAGCTTCACATGTGGCTGCACACAATGCTTGGTACTCAGCTTCACATGAAGATAAGGCTACAATGCTTTTCTTTTTGCTGCTCCATGCTATGACCCCGGATCCAATGCTGAAGGCGTAACCTGTGATAGACCTTCGATCATCCAAGTTACCTGCCCAATCTGAATCTGAAAAACCTGCTAGAGTAACATCAGAAGTGTCAGTGTACAAAATACCATAATTACTAGTACCACTAAGATACCTCAACACAATTTTTGCTGCGACCCAGTGACTTTCGAGTGGTTTTGACATGAACTGGCTCAACGTACTAACAGAGTATGCCAAATCTAGTCTAGTTGTAGTAAGATATATCAAACTGCCAACTAGCTGTCTATACATAGTGGCATCCACCTCTTTAGTACCATCATCACTGCTCAACTTTAAGTTCTGCTGCAATGGTGTTGCTGCTAATCTACACTGCTCCATTCTGAACTTTTCCAGCAAGCTTCTGGCATACTTCCCTTGAGTAAGAAAAGTTTGTCCAGAATCTCTCCATACTTCCTATCCCAAACAATAATGGAGATTTCTGAGATCTTTCATCTCAAACACTTGTGACATCTGCCGTTTGATTTCTTTGATCAGATTGTTAGCATCCCTTGTTATGATCATATCATCTACATACAAAGAAATCAAAATAATTTGCCTCTGTTTATTAAACTTGGTATACAGATTTGGATCATTCAAGCTCCTATGGAAGCCATGCTGTACAAAAAATGAGTCAATCTTCTCATACCACGACCTGGATGCTTGTTTTAAACCATAAAGTGCTTTTTCAATTTACAAACAAGACGTTCCAGCCCCTTTTTCACAAGACCTTCAGGCTGAACTAAATAAATTTCTTCTTTCAAGTCACCATTCAGAAATGCATACTTAACATCTAGCTGGTGTAGCTACCATTTATGTTTTGTTGCTAAGGAAATTAGCATTCTAATGGTGTTTAATTTGGCTACAGGAGAAAAGGTGTCATCGAAATCTATTCCCTCTTGCTGTGAGTAACCCTTTGCTACCAGTCTAGCTTTAAGTTTTTCTATACTCCCATCTGCATTTGTTTTAGGTTTGTACAGCCATTTGCATCCTATGGGGGTTTTACCATCAGGCAATTCAACCAAATCCCAAGTTTGGTCTTTATTAATTGATTCAATTTCCTCATGCATTGCAGCCCTCCATGCATCAGATTGACATGCTTCTTCATAATTTGCAGGTTCTACAATGTTTAAAATGTTTGTCATTAATGCATAGTCTTTCAATTGGGATGGTAATTGAGTCTTCCTACTTGATCTCCTTGGTAGGGGACTTACCTCCAATCTGTCTATTTCAGCCTTCTTCGGGCTTGCATCATTGATTACATTACCTGTTACTTCTTCTTCCTGTTTCTGCTCTTGTTCTTCATCATCCTCACTGTTTTCTTCCATTAGCAATGGAATGTGCCAATCATTATTATAGTCATCCTTTCCTTCTTCAACCTCTTCATGAAATATGACATCTCTGCTTGCAAAAACCTTATGAGTCATAGGATTAAATAACTTATATGCTTTGAACTCAGTGCCATATCCAACAAAGGTACATTTTAGGGCTTTATGATCTAACTTCTTCCTATCTGCCTTAGGTATATGAGCGTAAGATTTTGACCCAATATTCTTAAGTGACTCACTGCTGGTTTAAATCCAAATAATGCTTCAAAAGGGGCTTTGAAGCCTAAACATTTAGTAGTACTCCTATTTTTTAAGTAGCCAGCAGTGTTAATAGCTTCTACCCAAAAACCATTTGATAGACCCTTACCTTGAAGCATGCTCCTTGCGCACTCCACAAGAGTTATGTTCTTTCGCTCTGCCACTCCATTCTGCTGTGGTGTGTGAGGCACTGTAAATTGTTGAACAATCCCATGCTGCTTGCAGAAATTCATGAACTCTCCCAGCCTGTATTCTCCCCCTTGATCTGAGCAGAGAATTTTTATTCTTTTTCCTGTCTAGTTTTCTACCATAGATTTAAACTCTTTAAAATACTGAAAGGTCTGACTCTTTTTACTTAGAAAGTATATCCATGAGAACCTAGTGCAATCATCTGTAAATAAGAGAAAGTAATATGCACCTCCTAGTGACCTAGTCTGCATAGGTTCGCATATGTTTGTATGCACCAATTCTAAAATATCTCTTTCCTTTCTATTAACATGCAAAGGGAACTCTTCTCTATGCATTTTCCCTAATGCACATCCATCACAATCCAACTGAACATTATGGAAAACAGGGAGTCCATCGACCATACCTTTTCTCTGAAGTAGGATGAGGTCTTGCAGATTAAGATGGCCGAATCTCTGGTGCCAGAGATTTTCTGCTGTCGATCGAGTTGCGACCATGGCTTGCTGTGGCATAATTTTCACATCCAGTCTGTACAGGCTCCCCACGCGCACTCTTGTTGCAACTGTTTTCTTCTGGCTATCCTTTATGACACAGTTAGTCTTAAAGAATTGAAGTTGCATGTCCTGATCAGTGATCATAGATACAGAGACCAAATTTTTCTTAATTACGGGCACATACAATACATTTTTAAGGTGTCTAATGTCACCGCTAGGTAACCTTACCAGAATATGACCATATCCTTTGATCTCATATCCGCTATCATATCCTAAATAGATTTTTGACCCACATGAAGTTTCTTCAAGACATTCAAACCATTCCTTCTTACCTGTCATATGTGAGGATGCACCAGAATCGAGATACCATATGTTGTCCTCATCTCCCTTTGAAGCTGAAAGGGCACAATCAGCTGTAAACAGTCGAAGTTCATGGCTATGGTCCTCATCTTCTTCAACAAAGTATCCTTTGTGCTTTCTCTGTTTATTTCTTGCTTCGTCTGCTTGCCTCTTATAACATTCTTTAATCTGATGACCAGGTTTTCCACAGTAAAAACATTTCTTGCTGGGAAAATTATTAGCAGACATACCTTTAAACAGACTCTTTTGAAATGTGTTGGCTCCTTTCTACTGTTGTGGTTGCTGTTGCTGCTGTGGCTGCTTCCCTCTATACTGTCGCCTTTTGGCCATCAGAGCAAGATCATTGCTCTGTGTTTTCAAATTTTGTCGTCGCTCTTCTTCTTGTAGCAGAATCCCTGTCAGCTCTTCAAACGCAGGGGCTTTCTCCCTCGCTGCCAGTCCAATGATGAACATCTGATATTCATCTGTCATTCCATTCAATGTGATCGTGACCAGATCTGAATCAGAAACTTTCTCTCTGATATCTCCCAATATGTCCTTCAGGTATTTGACTCTAGCAATGAATCCAGCAGCAGACTCATTCTCCTCCATCTTCATTGCAAATAGCTTGCCTTTGAGTGACAAGACACGGTTTGTATTCTGTGTCTGGTATAGGTTCTTGATCGTCGTCCAAATGTCAGTGGACGATTTACAGTCTCTAATATGCGGGATAATATTGTCCTTGACGGACATCTTCAGTATGACCTTTGCTTTGGTCTCCATTTTATCCCAGTCTTGTTCTTATGTAGCTGCTCCTGGTCTCAACTCATTTCCTATAACGATCGACCATGCATTTGCACTTTCAAGTAATGTTTGTATCTTGAATTTCCATTTGGTGAAATTAGATCCATCGAGTTTGCCAGACACGTGGAGATATGATTCTATACTGTTATTCATATTGGACTGATAAACTTTCTGATCCTCTGATGAATAATTCTACCCAACTGAGCAATTGCAGGATACTAAAAAAAATCACCACATACCAGATCTTGACCACTGTCTTGCTGAAAAAAAAAATTTTCGTACCTTCAATATGCCACCAACAGGCAATCTGATCTACCTCCTCTGGGCGAATCAGAAACTTCACTGCGCCACCACCAGGCAAGTCCGATCTACTGCCACCGAGCAAATCAGGAACTTCAATGCGCCACCACCGGGCAAGTCCGGTCTGCCACCACTGAGTGAATTCAGAACTTCAATGCGCCACCACCGACTAAGTTAGATCTGCCACCACCAGGCGAATTCGGAACTTCAATGTGCCACCACCGGGCAGGGCCGATCTGCAAAAAATTTGCAGACCTTCCCAAAGAGAAAGAGGCTGGCGCTTCTTCGATGCGAAAAATCTGCGCCCAAATCAAAATGCGTTGTCTCCCAAAACTGGCGCGACTTTTGCATGTAATTCCACGCCAATAGCGTATTTTGGCGCGTTGGCGTGCTTATCTCCCTCAAACCCGCGTCAATGGCGCCACTGTTCGTGAAAAAACCGCGCCAATCCTTTCTCCCGCTCAGAGATGATCAGTCATCTGAGGCCTGTGTTTCAGGTGTTACTGTAGTCCACCTGATTCTGCGAAAGCTTCTATATACTCATAGCCACTACAGTTCTGTAATCAATGATGCTAAAAAAATAAAGTAAATAAGGCTCTCCCTACTCTGTGCTCTGATACCAAGATAAAAATCACTGAATTGAAAAAAGGAGTTGCAGCTCACAGGTGAGTACTGCACCTGGAGACTGCACTCAAACAGAGAGAACACTCTGAGTTTACTCTACATACATCAATGAGAAATTACATCATTAAGTACATCACTAGGAACTAGGAAGTTGCAAACAAACTCCTAAATTGTAGGAACTAATCCTAAACTAAGGAGATACATTACAACTTGTGTAACCATTTCTCCATTAATATAAAATAATATTAATTATTTTCAACTCATTTTTAAGGCATTTTTTTTTCTTCTACTTTATTTAATGAATTTCTCTCATATGGATGTAATCCAGGCCATAGCAGTAGAGGATATAGGGGTTCTTAACATATGTCTCATATTGGACGCAAATTGGTATGAAATAGTGGCTAAGATAGGCTCTAAATTCACTGCAAAAGAACATAAATAAGAATTTTCTCAATTGCAGTCGCTTAGCGATCCATTCCATGTGTAAGGACGTGATGGAGGAAATGCAGTCAGCTCCCGTAATTACCATCTCAAATTAGATTGAATTTAATTGCTTGTACAATCAATTAAGGATTCAACTGTATTAAATAGTAAGGTGTGCACCATTTGAAATTAAAATTGATTTTAATTGTTTATACCTTCTATCGAAGATTTAACTATATTAAGTAAATATAGAGATAATAATGGTCGGTTTGGAGAATTTTAAAACTTTCATTTTGTCATTGTGTGTTTTCTTTTCTCCCTTCAAATAAAATTAAATCCATCATCATGATCTTCATCTGGTGTCGGGCTAAGGGGAGGAAAAATTTTCATTTGGCTTGATTGGATGACATTACAAAGATAAGGATTATGGTGGATGGGGTCTTAAAGATACCAAATATATATTTGGGTTGGCTCTTTTGATAAAGATTTTGGAGATCCAACTTCGATGTTAGTATTTAGCATACAATTATTAAGGAGAAATATATGAACAACGTGTATTTACAATAACAGAACGACTTTTTCATTGAATAATTTTATGAAATTAAAATATGGCTAATTGGAAATCTTCAATGAGAGATTGGGTCTAGATCTAAGATTTTAGTTGGAATTTATCTTATTCTTGGCATGAGAGGAGCATATACTTTGCTGGATATGATCATTCAAAATTCAAAATTTTATATGAAAGAGACAATTTTTTTTCATATTTCAAATTAAAAAAAATTATGATTTATTGCAATTATATTTGGAAATAATGCTTACATTAGTAAATATGTAAAATTGAATCGTTGTTGGAATTTTGTTAAGAAATATTCTCAACAATATCTTCCTTATTTGAAATCTATTATCTTCCTTATTTGAAATCTATTGGATCTCATGAAATAATGACTCGTAATTTGGTTTTGCAAATAATATACAAATTATCGAGAAAGTCCTTGTACGTTGACTCTGTTGCATCCGAAGTGGAGTTTCCCACCACTCGAATATTCTGGAGCTTACTACGTGCATTGAAATTTGTTTGATCGTTGTGCATTGCGGGTTATGCAATGGATCGATGTTGCTATGTGTTGGTGTGTTCGATACTCTGCACATCGTGCTTTGTGATGTCATTTTCTTCTATCAACGAGTCTACTTGGACTTTAAAAGAGTCTATTGGGACTTTAAGTCACTTTTAAAGTTGTGTCATCTAGGCCTGAGTAGTCCAGATAAAACCAATTTTGCTTTGCGACACCCGTGGATTCAACGTGCATGCCTTCTTTTTCTACTTTCGACCTCAAGAATTGCGCAACAACGACGACTGTTTAGGGGGTGGCTAATGAGATCTGATTGTGCATTTTGCAGCATTTGACGCAGGGATTCAAGAAGTTTATACCTTCGTTGAGAGTGACTTCGTTCAAAAATAGCGGTCTCGACATTTTATTTTCGGAAAGAAGAATATTTTTTACCTTTCGACCTGATGTGGGTTACTTAGACGACATCTTCAAATGAATGTTGGTGAGAACCCGTTTCAAGTATCTTGGCCCCACTGCTACTACACGCCTTCCAGCCTAGTATGCAAACCAATTTCCATGATGTTGTTCCCTGGTTATGAACTCCTGTCATAATGGAGATTGTAGGCTCAAATTCGTTGCAAAAGAATGCAGTTGTGTAGCCTGCGTAAAGCGAAATTTGTTGGAGTCCACCTCGAAGGGAAGGGAAGGGAAGTGAGAATCGGTTGCTGTTAAATTTCCAAATCATCTCACTTGGGTTAGAGTAATAATTGTTTTTTAATTAGTAGCGAGGAGATGTTATTTGAGTCTGTTATTTTAGCACATGCAGAGTTTGATTCCGTACGAGTTACAATTCTATCTGGAATCCCCATTTCATCCTCAAATGTCATTCATAATTCCAGTATACCAAGGCCGAGTTCATGCGCAAAGGAAAGTTCATGCGACAATGCTGATGAAAATTCCACATGCACAATCCACATGGATGACTCCGTGAAGAAATGAGCCAATGGAGTTTTGTAGATCCTTATTAACTTGATTTGACTTCGTCTTGGAATGAACAAGGCCATAATGTCATATTGCAACGTGCATGGTCAAGTCAATCTTGTAATAAATTTGGAATTTAGCTTTTGTCATCAAGTACGTTGTATTTATATATTTTTTGGTTTGTAAATTACAAGTGCATAGCCAATTATTGAGCAATGAAATATAATTAAATTAGTGGTTCTCGAAGTTCTTCGGTGTCATTGAGAGAATGCAGCATTAAGTTAATTGTATGAATTTGTTATATGTTGATAATCTTGTAGTGCTTCGGGCTTCAAGAGTATGAATTATATGTTATGTTATGAGATCTTTGGATGTAGAAATGTTCACTTCATTTTGATAGATGGGAGTTTGTCAATAAGGCGGTTCAGTATCAATATTTTATCTCAGAATATCGATAAATGTCAATAATACAAATTTCATCAAAGATGGTCAAAGGCGATTATCTATTAAATGAGTTGAATGGGAAGTTCAAATATTGTGGAGGTGAAAAGGCCGTTGTCTGGGAGACTTCACAGTGGAGATAAGTGTCGAGAAAGACCAGTCAAACATATGTGACATGTGAATTGTAATTTTTCATTTTTTATATTAATCTTTGTAATGATGTAATGTAAGCATTAAAGGGGGAACTTGCAAATCATGCTTACATTAGTAAATAGGTAATATTGGGTTGTTCGTTGTTGCAGTTTTGTTGAGAGATTTTGTCAACAATATCCTCCTTGTTTGGAATCTGTTGGATCTCATGAGCACCGTAGTGCTCTATCTGTGTAAATTGTGTAATTTTAACATAATAATATAAAGACTAAGTTTACAAAGCTGACTAGACAATAAATGAAATTTGATAGAATTTTAATTAGCATGAGAATACCTGGACTATGGTTGAAGAAACTAGAATTAAGTGAAGATTTCTTGAACTGGTTAAATCCCTTTTTTGTAGATGCAAAACAAAACTTTACCTCCTACTCTCTCTAGGGTCTACCTATATTGTCCCCAGATCCAGAAGGCGGATCTTCTGGCCCCGTGCCCATAATTCCAAGAACAATCAAGGCTTCAACCAAGAACAATTAAGGTTTCCTCTGGTCTGTAGCTCTCTCTATCTCCAAAAATTCCTCCTCGTGTGAGTTATGGATGCAAGTATATATAAGTCAGGTTAGGTGTCCACTGACTTCTTTTATTGCCTTCTTCTCATTATGTTATTACATAGTCATCTTTTTTAGTACGTGAAACCTCAATATTAGATTGCATATAACATAAGTTTGCTATATAATAGAATATTTTATTTGTTTAATTTTACTAATGTATTATTTAAACATATATATATATATATATATATATATATATATATATATATATATATAATCAAGTATGTTTAATAACTAATTATAACTCAAAATATCTTAATTATAATATTCATGTTAAAAAATGAGTACTTTTATATTAACCATATATAGAAGTGTTAATTTTATTTAATAATTGCATAATTACAGACACTTTTAATATATTATTTTAAGAATGTTGATTTTTTTTAGGTAATACTTCATTTTCTAATAAATTAGGTATTTTAACATCTTTCATCATTTATTTAACAAGTATATTAGTGAAAATCATGTGATGTTCGCATATGTACATGCTAATACCATTTCTCATATAAGTTGGAATGGGGCATTACATACTTCCTACCTTCAGAAAAATTCGTCTCGAAGTTAGAATTTATATAATATATTAGTAATTGTTTTAGGGATTAGTGTGATTGTGTAAGGATTGCACTTGAAGATGGAATTTTTGTTTGAATATTTATAGGTTTATAAATTTAATCGTTATGTTCCACCTCAACCGAGTTCCCAAGCTATTCTAGAATCACCCCCATCGTTCCTAATATCTTCTTCTCCCATCCTATCCATCCTCTACTCAAGTTTGACATGGCATCAATTATACTGAAATAACCATTCATAGACCCTAAGGATGACAACGTCGACTATATTGAACTGATTCCCCAATAGGCATCCGACAATCATCATCACACATCTTCGGGAACATGATTCACACAACCCTTCCATGACTCTAGGACTTGGAGGAAAAACAATGGGTAATACCTCCACCCCTCATAGTGGGACTAGATTCAACACCCTATCATGGAATCTCATTGAACCTTAATTTTTCTTGGAATTCTGTCATCACGCGATCGGTTTGGTAACGATGTTATCTGCATTGTAAACACTTGTCCGTACATTATAACATATGTATCAATATATTCAAAAAAAATTGTATTTAAATAATAGTCCCTGTATAATTCATACATGTTGTTATCTAGTATATAACATACCTGGCCATATCCAACCCATATATTAATAAGTTAGCTTTCATATTAAAATGTAGTCATTTTTTTTATTTATATCTCATCAATTAAGGATATCTTCATCCATAACTTAATTCATGATTTTTATTTCGTGGCAAGATTAATAAAATACTAAACTTCATACTCGTACTCATATTCCAACAATGTTAATTAAATAACATATTTCATATGGGTATCCATGTACTAGCGGAGTTGAACAAATCACATATATCATGTATCAATAGAGTTAAGCAAACATCATATCCTTATGTGTATCCATGTACCAGCAAAATAAAATTTATTTTTACATGTGATAGTTAAAAATGATAGTCTTAGGAATCTGACCAAAATAGAGTAGTTATATACAAAATAAGGTTTCGAGTTCCTCAAAATCAACACAAGTTGGGGTATCTTTGACATATGGCCTATGTGTCTCTGTCCTGGTTACATGGAACTCTGAATGCCTTTGAACCTTATCTTCTTTATATATATCTGATTGAGTAGATTTAATTTGTTGTAAGAGGATAGGCTACGTAGGTTTAATTTGTTTAGTTTACTCAGGATTAAATTCTTTTTTTTTTAATTAAATAAATTTACTTTATAATTATAAATAAATTATATTCTTATTTTATTTATTTCTTCAAATATATTTTGTAACTTAAATTATATTTTTATTTGATTAATGGTTTATCATAAATATGTATATAAGAGTGGTATACATGTCAAGTACCTAACTTGATATTTTCATTATATTTCAGTGGGATAGGAATACATTTTGATATTTTCCAATACTATCTAATATGTATACTAGTGCAATACATGTGGTTCATGCATATGTAGCTATCATATGGATGATAATATTCACATTCTATTGTAATTGTAGGTGGGTCATTACAAGCACTATTTATTTGGCTTGTACTTTAGCTTTTCAAGTAATATACAAATTATTGTGTGTGAAATATGTGTCATATGTTTTCTTCTCTAATTTCTTTGTGTTATATCCCATTTGAAAAGATGTCGACACTATGGGTTTGTATGGTGAAAATGTTGTGATTTGGTCGCGATATGTTGTGGACCTCCAAATGGCGAGGATATCTCATGTTGTTGGGATTGATAAAATTAGTTGGAATGGTAACCTACAATAGGATCAACTGGTGGTTTTAGAAGTATGAAAACATATATCTCTTTCTCTTCTAATTTATAAGGACCTTTTCTACTTCAGGGATGTCTCGTCTTGGTATTTCCCTGAAAAGAGTGAAATTTTCACATGGCTTATTTCGAGAAACAATATTCTTACTTGGGAAAAGTTGTGTAAGCATGGGTTTGAAGGTCCCATGAGATGCTATATTCGCAAGGGAGATTTTGAAAATGTTTTACAACTTTTATTTTAATGTCCTTTCACCATTGTTTATAGGACTATGTTTTACTGTGATTTAATTTAAAGGTGCATTGGTCTTTTATCTCTTCGGAGGAATGATGCAAGTGGTGGATGGAACAGTGAAGAGAACACCACTCCCTCTTTTCATCTTGTGAGGAATATGGAATGGTAAGAATACTGTGATTTTTAAGGACCAACATTTTGACATTGGTTGTATTTGTGACAAGATTTATTCACTATATAATGAATAGGGTTGGAAAACACAAAAGGTTAAATATCATAGAACCCTGACTGACCTTCTAAATGATATCTTTCTGGTTGGATATTTTGATGGGGTGGCATAAGATGGTTGTCATGATTATGGTTCTCTTATGAAACTCTCTCAGTATCCCTAGTACCATTTCTTTTGGAAGGGTTATGTTGCATCAAACACAAGAGTAGAGGTTATTGCTCTATGGGGGATTTTATATTGTGTAAAGATGTTGTTAATTGATCCTATACACATCTTTTGGGATTCTCAAGTTTTTATTGAAAGAATAAATGGTGTGGATTCTCTGGCATCTCCCTGCCTGTCCAACTAGATGCAGAGAATTCAAGTTTTATAGTATTCATTTCATTGTTTAATTGTTTAACATGTTTACATGGAAAATAATATGGATAATGGACGTCCTATCGGAAAAATAAATATCATCAATGTCTGGTATAATCCATTTTGAAGTTCTTCATCATAGTGTTTTGCGGCATGAGGGATTGTTTCCTACAATATAAATTTCCCATATCGTTTTCTAGCTCATAGGTTGCTAGACTATTTTTTGTTTCACATTGTTTATATGGAAAACATGTTATTATTTTTGCATATCGTTGTATATGTTTATGTCAAAATGGTACATAGGCAATATGGAATACATATATTATAGAAGAGTGTTTTGAATCTCTTTATTGGGCATGTATTGATGGATCATCATCCAATGGAAGGATAGGTTCTTTCTGAACTAATTTTTGAACATGTTGGGTTGATATTCGAACATATGTCTTATGTAATTAGTTTTATTAATATGAAACGCATTTTTTTCTTCCCTGAAATTAAAATAAAAGAAACAAATCAATTTGATTATTTCTTGATAATTAAAACTTGCACCATTTCAAAATAAAATTGCATTTAATTATTTATATTTAAGTATAATGAATAAACAGATAAGAATTGTAGTCTCTAGAATTTTAAAAATTTAATTATATATATGTCTATATACCATATTAAATATTAAAGAAATTACAAATTATTTCTATATTTCAAATAAGTAAAAGCATATTAATGGAATAAGAACATACACTTTTTTTTGTTTTCCTCTTCTTCTCCGAGAAAATATAAGGGCATATACACCTAGAGGGATCACATTCTGTCAGTTTATTAGCAGAGCCTAACCCCAACGGCGTCGAGGATAATTGACCCCATGACCTCCATTAGTGACGATAAATCTATTAATTGAACTAACCCTCAAGGCTTATACACACTCTTTTTATATATTTCATGTTAAATCATTTACTCAACATATAAGAAAATTTTGAATTTAAATTACTTTGTTTTTTTGATATAAAAGAATGACATAAAATTATGTTATTTAAGTCATAAGGTGTTACTCTTTGAAAACAACTCCCCTAGCTGCCACTGTGTACCAGTTTGCCCCATCGGATGAAATGTTAGACTATTGAATATTTTTAGACCGTAGGATTAAGAATTAATAGAAACTTATAGTTAGAGAGTGTAATGCACTAGTACACAATATTATATGAGTATATAAGATGCTTATTTTAGAAAAACTACAATTTTTCCTTCTACACTACCGATGGTTTTGCTACACCTGACCAAGGTTTTTCTACCAAGCTAGGGAATTACTATTATTCTTTCTTGGATGTTAATGGTTGCACTATACCAGGGGAAGTTCTTTCTGCACCAAACTATGGTTTTGCTCCATTCTTTCTTGCGGCGGTGCCCCATTATTCAAAGGTAAGTGGTGCCAACATTTATTCAAATTATTATCTATTTAAAAAGATGCATGGAGCATTTTTCCAGTGTATTCTTAAATATTTTCCAATAATTTTCTGTTAACTACTACTTCCTAAAATATTCTTACAGGTTGGTTGAGAGCATTGAATTAACCCCACAAATCTGAAGTGCTTCCATGTCAGCTTACATTTAACTGGTTTACCTCATTTGATGGGTATTTTCTATGAGTTTTGATTTATTAATAATAATCCCTAAATGCTTGCCTTTTTTAGGTTGGGGTTTTTCTACACCAAACTACGATTTTACCATTGTTCCTTCTTGGCTGCCAAGGGTTTTTCGCACTAGGCCAGGTTTTTTCTGCACCATACCATGGTTTCACTTCTATAGAAAGGTGATTATAGTTTTCTCAAAGTGAATGCAATCCATTATTTCCTACAGTAGAGCCCCAACTTAACTGTTAAATAGCTTCACCAAAAACTGCATGGTTGTGTTGTATTCAAAATTGTTTGGACTGATGTTCGTGGGATTAGATATATTGATGAACTTCAAGTTTGGAATTTTTGAATTTTTTTATGCCTCTGGGAATTATATTTTTAAATAAAACATATTTCGTTATGATTTCTTAGTGTTTTCTTATTGAAAAACAAATAATTGTGTTGTGCTTGAAGTTAATTCCATGATAAAGAAGGAATTTGAAAGTATAGAACAAGCGTTCGATTGCATTCAATCGCAATGCTTGGGTACAAGATCTGGAATTTCAGCATTATCAGAAGCTTCATTGAGTAGATGTCCAGATGATAAAACACCCAAATCTCAAGAATCCCCTTCTCCAGGTTTGTTCCAGGCTTCACCCCATAGGAGTAGATTTCAATTTGGAGAGCACGGTGAAGATGAAAATTTTTATGATATTATGGATATCTAAGAGAACTTGGCTAAAATAGATCAAGATATTGATGGTGAAATGGTGCAGAGTTTGGACTTAATACCTCAGAAGGACAGTCCAAGAACAACTGACCTAAGCTATTGTGGCATCACTAAAAATATTATGCCACATGATTGCTCCATTAAACTCAAAGAGAGTTGTTATAATTCAAAGTTTAATGCCTCTAAATCTCATGTTGATGCAAAACTAATAGGAAGGTGTCACAATGCTATTGATGGAATGGAGTCATTCTCAGAAAAGAAAGGATTTTATCAAGTTTACAATATGGGATCTGAATCTCAAAGAGAAAGAAGACCGATATCTGAGTATGTTTTATTGGGCCTAAAAAATTCTCCACCTTCTAACAACATGGCAGAAGGGTGTTTTGAGAGTGAGTGTCTAAGGGGTGTCCTTGAAAATGATGAGATATTTGCTGGAAAATTTGTGTATCTAGCTTATGATATTGTTGACTACAAGGATGTACTAATAATTTTTATGTTTACTGATGTGTTCCTTCCATTTGATCTGAAAAGGGTGATTAAATCTGACCTAGTTTATTAAGATTATTGAATTCTAAGATTTCGTCCTAGGTTATATTTTCAATCCTATCCAATATTTTTTCATATGTATTGTATGTGGATGCGTCCACTAGAATGAACTCTTTACATCTTAATTTCTATCACTATTATTCTGATTGTATTCTATAACTTGTATAAAAATGTACCTGTTCTCAAGGCTACAACAACACATATTTTTGGTCCTTTGTTTGATTGGATAAAAGCCTGTGAGATGATCTCTTGCCTTAAATATTTAGGTACAATGATTTTCCTACAGAATTTTGAAAAGGCATTCGAGTGGTCATTCAGAATTTTGAAAAGGCATTTGAGTGGTCATTGTCTATCATTCGTGCTGCTACACAATTGGTATCTTTACTGGCAAGACCCATGGTTGAGCCACTTGTGGAACTTGGAGAATATATTTTACCAATTTGGGAAATTTTTCTTGACAAAGCTGAGGATTGTGTGAATATGATTTGGATTTTCACATCTTCAAGTTTTTGTTCTGTTTTATATTTACGTAAGATACTAATATGGCCATTCTTGATTATATTCTCCATTTTATGGAGTATGGGTATGTTTCTACTCTCTCGAACGGGATATTAGAGTTTATTTTAGTTGTAGTATTCTTTTGAATTTTCTATAAGTGAATATTCATAATATCTATGTCTATAATTTTTCATTGGTATTTCTTTCATTTACATTTTAGGAACAAATTTTGGACTAATTATTGATGACTTTTTGTATGGATCATTATGCAGTAACAACTATTGTATACCCTATACATTTTTCCTTTTCGGAGATGCTTATCACTCCCATAAGATTAGTCCTGAAGTTGCTGAATTATGTAGCTCTAATATCATCTGAAAATTTTTATTTTGTAAAAAAGACATACCAGTTTATGAGTGGGACTATCCAATTGATATCTCTTATTTTGACCACAACCAATAAAAATACAGTTCTAGTATGGCGTGCCTTTGGAATGATATTTTCTCTCAGGTTCAATCTCTTTTTTACTCCTTAGTGGTTCGTTACTCTTCTAGCTTTAGATATATAAATAAATGAACCTTATTGCAAGTTTTTTATTTGTATGTATATTGAAACTAACATGAGGGTTGTATTGGATCTGGAACAAAATTGTAGGTGTTCTGTGTTGTGTGAAGCATTGTGAATGGTTTTGTTTCCTTTTTTACAACATGCAATAGACACCATCTAAGGTATATGATCATTGTCTTTTCAAAACTAATCATTATCTACTCCGCATGATGATATTACATGGGTTTAGTTGTACTCATAGTATATTTTGTGTTAAAGTAATTACAAATGCGTTACTAACAATAACAGAGAAATGATTAAAAATGGTGAGGTTTAAATATTTTTATGATAAGGAGATTACTGTCCAGATGAAACATGATCTCTTTATCATTCTATGAATCCAAAAGGTAGCATAATAGTAACCCATGTCTCACTGCACCCTTAATCAACTATCAAATCTATCGGTCAGGATTGCATGAATCGAATCCCTAATAGCATCTTGGAAATCATATTCTCTATTGTTTAAGCAGTTAAGGTTGTGATGATAAAAAAACACCTCAAAAATTTCATGGCCCAGAATTGAACAATAGAAGTATTGCAACTTGTGATCACAACCAAACTCAACTATGATACCACTGGAATATATATTCTACGAATTAATCGCATTTTCATCACCGTGTAATCAATTTTTCCAAATTTACTACTTAATAACTTATGTGATTCTGATATACTTAAATGTAGGATTCTTGAAATTCTTATTACCTCTTCAATGTCACAATATATTAAATTAGGCTGGCTCACCATCTTGTTAGAGGTATATTTCCACATGTTGGACTGGCATTGGAAATGACTCCTATGCAGAACACATCCAATGTGATTCTGACTCACAGAAGGAAGATTCCTAATGGGTTGGGTTCATGGGATGGGAAAAACATGTTCATTTGATAAATAAACGGATATTTTACCTCATTTTATAGACAAATTTTCACAAAAACCCTAGCATGAAGGAGAACTGAGGATGGTGAACAATATTGCTTACATTTAGTGCAACTACATATTGCCATTGTTTTTTCGTATTCTATTATTTCTTGAACAACAATCTTCTTTTACAATCATCTTACCAAAATTACTAGTCAATCACTTATGGTGTATGCTTGAGAGTTGTATGTTTACTCATTGATTAATGTCTATTTGAAAGTTTAAAATTGTACATATTTATGTCTACACAAGTATATTTCATTTTTGTAATTTACACACACACAGACACAAACATATTTGTCCTATTTTGGGGTTTTGTGTTCCATATTGGATACTCGAATCAATGTATCATTGTATCAAGTAACTTAGCTAAAAAATAGTCACAACATAACATATGTTCTTTGGGTTTGCTTTGAGACACAAAAATCTAAAAATAATCCACCATTGTCCAAACAACACAAATGTTCCAACTATCAATCATTGTCAAACCCAAATCCAAGATTACACTTATAATCCGTGAACGAATGAGTTATTCAAAAGTGGGAAACCATATCTTGCAGAATTACTTTTTAACATCTTATGTGACTACAGTCCTTTTAAAACGTAGTCATAGTAAAACAAATGCCTATGCTTATACAAACATCCTCCTAGAGAATGATCTCAAAGAAAACTCAGAAATCACAACAGATGATCCAAGCTCTTTGGCTTTTATATGCATTAAAGAATTACATATAATAGAGCATTTATAACCATGAAACATAAACACATAAAATGAAGAACAAAGAGATGATGACACACATGAGACCAAGACACCATAAATTTATTACGGAGTTCGTCATATATGGACTACGTCTTCAGGTCCTGCTCAACAGTGGGGAGGCCTTCATTCATTAAGTGGTGAGAAGAAGAAGAAGTACAAGAAAATTTGCATAAAGCATGCTTATACCTATGATCTGGAAAATTCCTGAAAAATGGAGAGCTCTGATGCTGAAACGGATGTCATTGTTGTGTTCCTATCGTTGAGAGGTGTAGAATAGACATAAAATTTGTCTCAAATGGACACCGGCAAGTTCTGCACCCCAGGGAATCTTTTTATGCCCCTCAATATTCCCTGGACATGGTTCCACCCCTGGCCTACTCGTGGTTTCACCCCTACTCCTCATGCTATGCCTAGGCACACTGGAAAAATGAATGCTTTTATATTATTTTTGGGTGGAGTTTCCCACATGGGTTCGTTTGGCCTAGCGGTAATTACAGTGATTAGTAGACGAGAGGTCAGGGGATCAAATCTCGTCACTCCAAAATTGGTCACATCATTTTATTTTGGCATTAATATTAGGTGGGTCAGTGGGCGGGTTTGCTCCACACGGCCCAACTCAAACCGTACCCATTGCATCCACCCCCAACATAACTGTTTCATGAATGTGATTTTTTGGTGTTATGGTTTGGAATGGGGGCGCTCCTGTGGGTGACCGGCCCACGTGGTCTGGGCGGATTCGAGCCTTGCCAGCCCTAGTCAAAAGTCTCCCGAAATGGAGTTTAGCAGTTTATGAATGTGGTGGGTGGGGTCTGCTCCGCGAACCTTGAGCTAACCATTTGGAACTAGAATAGATATATGGGCTATGGTTTATATGTAGGAAGTGGTTACACTGTAATCAAATTTTTCGAGGGTGGCGGGGTTGACAGCACGCCCCCCAACAAATATCAATAATGAAATGTGACATGGGTCTGACGGGGGTGGCGGGTGTCATGGCCCGTTACTCATTTTTTAATATACATTTTTTGTTTTTACAAAAATAATAGTCATTTTTCATTTTAATGAAAACAAGGGTCATTGGGAAAATTAACGAGGCCACAATTTCACCCATTTTCGAGAGCTCGGTTCCTTACCGGTTTATGGTGAATTTGTGGGACAATTAAGCCTAGCCCACTGCCCAATTTTGACCAAACCTTTGACTCGCTCTAGCTTCTCCATACCAGCTCAGATTAGAGATCTGTTCGCACCGTTAGAATTAGGGAGACGAGAAATTTAGCCTGAACCTGGTTCGAGAGCAATCTGACCACCTTGAATTTTGAGTAATTTTAAGCAACTTGTCCTCTGAGATCCTCCTCGATCAATCCTCCCCACTGAGGAGCTTTTGGACCACCAAAATAATTAACACGTCCAACATAATGCTTGTGTCTTCGCCAAACCATACTTTCAATCACCTGCACACAAATCTAGTACATCTTTTGCAAACCACTCATGAATAAAAAACCTCTTACTTGCCAACAGTTTATAGTACACATTCATTGGTCAAGGATTACATAATAAAAACCCAATAATTTATCTACTCAAAAGGCCACAAATATCATCATTTCATTTTGAAGCAATGGAAGACACATCATTACTTTTACATTTATTCACAATGTATGATTTACAAACGATGGCGATAACTAGATACTACCTCTAAAAAAACATGTTTTACTTAATAAAGCAAATGGTTCACCTCCTTGTGGCAGATTTGCTTATGGAATGTCTTCAATGGATGGATTCTTCATGAGTGATTTTTGGGCCTGAAGCATTTGACATGCATATTTCTAGTGTTCATCATTTTGGCAATGATCCTTCCTCTTCTAGGCTTTCCAGATTTTGTTGGAACACTTCCTCTTGATGTGCCTCTCATAAGTGCTCATGGATCTCTCACTTTCACTAGGATGTGATAAGATGTTCTCATCATCTGTCTTTGGTGGGTCACTGGCTATCTTGGAGCACTCCCCAACTTCCTTCTTGACATACCCAAGTCATGCATGATGGGGTAATTGTTCTACTTTGATAGGGTTTATGATTCCTTGGTCATTAATGCCAAGGCCCTTTCCCTGATACCCCATATTCTTCAACGGTTTGGATCTGATACCTGTATTATGTTTTTTAAAAGCAGTGAAATTTTCATTATGAAAAGTATGCGAAATCAAAGAAACACTTTTTACCTCAAGGGGGTTATGCTGCAACTTCTCCAAGGCCTCGTCCTTAGCTCGCAACTAGTATAGAAACCTTTGTTTCTCCTTTTCTGCTTCCTGTAGGAGTATCCTTAGCTCAATATTCTCTGCTTAAATGCTTTGATTGATCTCCTCATGTTCCTGGAGCCATGCCGCATTGGGCGAAATTTTCATCTTTGGTACATTATGTGTTGAAATTTTTGTTTCATTGCCCGAATTTGAACCCAAATCGATGGGTCCATCTACTGCAATTCCAAGAGCTGTAATCCTCCTTTCATCAACCGAATCTGATCCCAAGTCAATTGGTCTACCTCTTGCAACTCTCGAAGCCATGAACTTCTCAACTTCCTCTGATTCAAACTTTTGATCTTGTTGCATGGTGGTATATCTCTTCTGCCTCTCCTTCTTGTCATCCCTCTTAGGTCTAAGATCAGGGTGTAGTTTCCAGCAATTGTCTTCGTCATGTTCTTCTTTCTCACAATGGGTGCAAGAGGTCTTTCCTTCTCTTCTGTTTGTTGTTGCGACTCTTTTTGGGTGGTCATTTTGTTCATATGTCTCCTTCTTTTCAAGATCCATGGCCTTCACAATGTCCTCATCGATAGTAGTAGGCTCAAACAATAATAATTAATGTGTTATGTAACCATGTAAAGAACTGATATACTTAGTGACAATCTCTGGTGAATCTAACAGAATGTCTAAGTTCAATGCTTGTTTTCTAAATTCTTCAGTGAAGTTTTACACAATTTGGCCTTTTCCTTACTTTAGTTGTTGCCATTCCATTAATTCTTTTTTCTTATATCCCAATGGGTAAAACTGAGTTTTCAATGCAGAAATAAAATTTGACCATTAGGAGAGAAGGTTACCCAGATTTTTTTTTCCTTGCAATTTTCTCTCCCACCAAATGAGAGTGGTGCCACTCAGTCGAAGGGATGCCAATTGGATATTTTACTCGTCTTTCTGGATATGTTGGATCTAGTAGTAGAACTCAATATGTCTAATCCAATTCTTGAGATTTTCTGCATTACATTCTCCTGTATACATAGGCAAGTCAAACTTTACATATAGTTTAAGGAAAGGTTTCCTAGATGTATGCCTATGATGTCTGCGAGAATGATGAGAAGAATAAGAGGAACTATCACTACAAGATGGAGAGGGAGGGGGCTCTTCTCCACCATATCCATGGTTTACTGATCCGTGGTCATCTGCATTTTTCTTCTCAGGCTTGACGATCTTCTCATACTCTGCAAACAGTTTGTCTACTTTTTTCGCCATGTTGTAGAATGCCTTGCAGTAATTCTGCTCTTCTTCCCAATAAGCTTCCTCATCTTCCATGTCTCTTCTTCATCATGCACGTCCCGCTTCAGGATCAAAAGACTTAATATTTCCTTTACCTCTTTTCAACTTGCTTCTGGTTAGCATATACTCATTCAATTCACATCGAAAAAGACCTGCTCTAATACCACTTGATCCAAGATATTTTTCTTATAGATGCATTGAAGAATTACATATAATAGATCATTTAAAACCATGAAACATAAACACATAAAATGAAGAAAAAAGAGACCATGACACACATGAGACCAAGACACCAAAAATTTATTACGGAGTTCGTCCAATTCATACATTGGGGAGGCCCTTCATTCATTAAGTGGCGAGAAGAAGAAGAATTACAAGAAAAAATACATAAAGCACCCTTATACCTATGATCTTTAAAATTCTAGAAAAATGCAGAGCTCTGATGCTGAAACGAACGTCATCGTTGTGTTCCTATCACTGAGAGGTGTAGAATTGATATAAAATTTATCTCAAATGGACACCGGCAAGTTATGCACCACAAAGAATATTTTTGATGCCCCTCAATATTCCTTGGGCATGGTTCTGCCCCCTAGATTGCTCGTGATTCCGCTCCTGCTCCTCCTACTCTGCCTGGGCGAACTGCAAAAATGAAGCATTTTATATGATTTCTAGGTGGAGTTTCCCACATGGGTTCGTTTGGCTTAGTGGTAATTACAGTAATTAGTAGAGGAGAGGTCAGGGGATCAAATCCGACCTTTCCCAAATTGGGCACATCGTTTTATTTTGGAATTAATAACAGGTGTGTGGGTGGTCCGGTCTGCTCCACGTGGCCTAACACAAACAATACCCCTTCCATCCGCCCCCAACATAATTGTTTCATGAATGTGAATTTTTGGTGTTACGGTTTGGAATGGGGGCGCCTCGGTGGGGGACCGGCCCACATGGTCTGGGCGGATTCGAGCCTTGTCGACCCTGGTCAATAGTCACATGAAATGGATTTTGATGGTATATGAATGTGGTGGGTGGGTTCCGCTCCATGCGGCCCCGACCCAACCCTTTGGAACCATAATAGATATACGGGCTCTGATTTATATGTAGGCAGTGGTTACACTGTATGCAAAGGTTCTGAGTGTGGCATATTTGACAACATGGCCCCAACAAATATCAATAATGAAATGTGACATGGGTCCGACGGGGGTGGCAGGGGTCAAGGCCCGCTGCTCCTTTTTTAATATATTTTTTTGTTTTTACAAAAATAATAGTCGTTTTTTCATTTTAATGAAAATAGGGGTCATTGGGAAAATTAACAAGGCCACAATTTTTCCCATTTTCAAGAACTGGATTCCCTACCGGTTGAAGGTGAATTTGTGGGACAGTTAAACCTGGCCCACTGCCCAACTTTGACCAAAAATTTTACTCGCTCTAACTTCTCCATACAGGCTCAGATTGGAGATTATTTCACACCATTAGAATCAGGGCGATGAGAAATTCATCCTAAACCTAGTTTGAGAGCAATCTGACCACCTTGAATTTTGAGCAATTTTAAGCCACTTGTCCTCTAAGATCCTCTTGGACCAACAGTTTCACACAAAATTTCCCTTAGCAATATTTGTGAAAGTAGTAAAATATCTTTAATGAAGCATTAAGAATACAAGTACAATATAAATCATAAAGGTGATCATCTGTTGGTGGCTTGAATTACCCAAATTCAAAAATGTATGACTCTGTCCAAGTCAACTCAAAAGTTTTACAGTTCTTTGGATCACAACAATGTGTAATTCTCATGCCAGCAATGTACAAATCATTAGCCCAAAATTCTCTCGACCTATCATCCCTGCATAACATCTTACTTACGTTACAGATCACTAGGGTTTACTTTCACTTTTTCTTTAGGTCTCTTTAGATCTATGCTCCTCGATCCATGTTATGCTACTTGATCACCAATATATTCTAGATGTAACAAGTGTTAAGGTTGCCCCCATGTATTTGGTTCCGCGAATTTTTATGGTTGCATTATTCTTGGGGATCAAAGTTGACTTGTTTTTTATCAAGGTTGAGTTGGTCCAATTCACGTTTCCAATTTGTGCACTATTTTCAACTAATCATTGCTATTTTAAGTCAATTATTTTCACCATTATCCACTATATTTTTTGCTACTTTCCTGCACAAGACTAGAGTTGTGGGTTCTTCACAGTAAGTCGAGATATCCACTTGAACGTTCGCACAAAGTTGCACTCAACAATACTCGTTTATTCATTATTTCAATAGATTAAATTGAAGGAGATGCTACAAAGAAGTCATTGGTTTAAGAAATTCAAGATCTAGAAATCCTTGTCAGTATAGGTAGTGTATTTTTTTGTTTTGATTCAAGGCCAATAAATAGTATATTGTATTAAATAGCTTGCAAAATTTTACAAAATGTTGGTATAGAATTTTAATATCGTTCTTGTGATTGAATATTAAGATTGTATGTACATACTACCTTTTTCCCATTTGTCATTGTAGTGAGAGAAGCAAGGTTATCTATGGCCTAGGATTACCTCAGATATGTCTGTGTCTCTATATATGTGACGCTAAAAAAATAGAAAATAAAAAGAGCCAAAAAAAAGAAAGGAAACATTTTATTATTTCTTCTTTACTGTAAAAGAAAAAAATTATGTATTATTTATCTTGGCATATTTAAACAAGATCCATGTAGACCCCAAACTTTTTTAGTATAAAGAGTTTGCATCTTAGATATTTTTGATCTCTCTTTCTTAGTGCTTAATGGATTCAGGGTTAACATTGCTCTATGCCATTTTATAATACTATATAAACCTTTAGTAACATGGTTGGTTCATTAAAATTAGCATTGTAGTTAGAAGATACTAAAGGTATGAAAAACACAGACCACAAGTATTACCATTAAGATGCTGGGGAGTACGAAAAAATACATCATCAATGCATAATGCCTAATAAAATCACTAGGAGTATGATAATGTAAACAAGAAGAACCCATACAAAAAATGAGATGCTAATATTGAATCATCGATTACAATGTTGGGGAAAAATTGAAAGACAAAAATGAGAGAATCCTCTCATAATATAGGAATCATAGTTACATCATATGTTACAGAAAAATGCAGAGAATAAGATAACATGTGCAATGGATGAAGAACATTGAATGATAATTAATTTGACAAGATTGTTGTAGTGAAGTTAGGGGGGATTTAAATAAGCATTTCTAATTCTACATAAAAAATTGAAATACTAATGTGGCTCAGTATTGTTTTTATATATTTTTTAGAAATATCCATAATTTTGTTTTGGTAAAAATGGTACTAACCATTTTTTAACTTGTGGATGTAAAGGAGGGGAGTCTGGTATTTTGCATGTTCTGTGGAAAACAAAATCGAGAGGAACAACAAGTTGAAACTTTGGATTTCCCCATAGGTGTGTTCAACAAGCAATGGAAGCTCGCATTTCTCGTGCCTGTTCACAAAACCAAGAAAGAAAGTCTCAAAAACACAACACTCACATAGCACAGATGGTAGTGAAATCCACCTTAGGGAACTTAATTATATATGGTGAAACATTATGAATATTGCATTATATTATTTGTAGGGAAAGTATTACGAACATCAAGCCACATTAGTTGTAGGGAAAATTTAGGAATAATGGCTTCAATAGATTGCAAATACAATCGAGCAACATGAAAGGAAATCCAGAAATTGATCTCGACACAATCTGTTGTTTGATCAGTGCCTCCATTAATAATAGAGTTGTAACCACTAATTCTAGAAGACACTAAATAAATGAGTGGTGATCTCATAATAGGAAGTTGATGTTGAAGCTTAGATAACGCATTGCACCTACCTTTACGTTTTATTATCATTTCTCTTTGTTTTGACAACTAATAATTTTTTTAGGCTCATCCTTCACTAATGAACATCCTTCCTTTATTTATAGGCTCATTTCTCTATTCAAACTAGCTCATTTTAGGCATCCCTTCAGTAATTTACATTACAAGTATAACCCAAAAAAAATTTGATAAACATTGGATGTAGGTGGAAGGATGTTAGGTGCTATGTTTTTCTTTTCTATTGATCATGGAAAAGCATTATCCTTCATGGAAATTTTGGCAAGAAATCGAGTGATGGATGGATGGATGCAAGAAAGTCTTAGAGATAAGAACAAACCAAATAAACCTCACTATGAAAAAATTATGAGACGGAGTACAAATTAATTGTCTATTGAAATAGTAGTGGTGTGTTTACAATAGATGCAAAACAAAAAATAGAATGATAATTAGCATATATATTGGTTGTGAATAAACGATAAAAGATATCTCATAAAAATGAATAGTGAAAAGTCTTTGCGTAACAAAATGACTAGACAAAAGTACAATAATCATCAAAGAGATAAGAAGAACAACCCAAAAACATCTCTCTATGAAACCCTTATGACATGGAGCAAATATTAACTAACACATGGAATTGAAGTGACACACTTACATTAGATGCAAAAAAAAAACACATAAAATGACAAATGATGCATATGATGGACAATGAATATTTTTCACGATTATTTGAGTATGGTTTGGGTTACTTAAAAACCATCTTAAAACAATGTGAGTGCATTTGACTAAGAAATTCCTCCACCCAAAGAAAACAAGTTATTGTGTTAAACGAAAATATCCTTCATATCCCTAAAAATCCTAGCTTCATCATGAATGGAAACGAATCAATGTGGAAAATGCTTCATTTTCATGACCATGTTTCATTGTTTTCAAACCAATAAGTTAATATCCTATATGCTATAGAATGGATAGCAAAAACTTTTTGATGAAAAAAAAACCGGCACGTAACATAAATTGGTGTTATTATGAAACCAATTCAACACAGTTGATGAACACCCATAAACAATAAATTCATATGGTATTCTAATTTAAATTCAAACTTAATGCATATGGTATTCTAATTTAAATACAAACTTAACATAAGTTAATATCACATGCATAAATCCAACCAAAAAGCGTAACCCTTGCGAAATGAGAATGGTTTCCGTTATCTACACTAAGGATCTATTTAAGGTGTCCTAGTCACATTAGTATGAAGATATTAACAGAAATGACCGACATTGGACACAAAATATCTTAACATGTCAAAATATGTGGGGTTCCCACTAATAATTGTACGGTTTTGTTTAAATATGTATGCCATGCTTTTGTAGGCTTTCAATAACATTTCAGTAGCCCTCCACAATAGTCCACTTAAGACTCCTCCCGACATTAAAAATTTAGAAGGTTTGGTATATTTGTAATTGGAGACATTTTAAGTATTTTAGTGCGATGATAAAAGACTTTAAGCACTCAAAAATATCCACGCCATCGTTCGTTGCGCTGCTGAAATCTCTTCCACTTTTCATCCAAAAGAAGGTAGTTGGATTTTTCCGATTTATTTTTCACTATTGTCACATTCTAACATTAGGAAATTCTTAATGCAACTTCTCGAGGAGATAGAGACAAAGGGATTAAATTACTTATCAAATCCATGTGCCATTTTTTTATTAACTTTTTGTCATTTGACAAAACCTTGATATTATGATATGTTTTTTAGTTTTGCTAGTATGATAATAAGAAAGTCACATGCTATTATGACTTAGTGGGATTTAATTTATTGGTTAATAACCTATGTATAATGCACACCAGTGGTTTACACCAGTGTTTTAGGGATTTAATTTATTGGTTAATAACATATGTATAATGCACACCAGTGGTTTACACCAGTGTTTTAGGGATCTAGGCTTGTAATATTTCTAGGAGTTTGAGCTTTTACCATGGTTTCAATTTTAGAGTTGTTTTTATTAAACTAAATAAGCTTTTATATACTCTCTAAATTATAGATTTTTGTGTGATATTCCAACCAAGTATCTTGATTTTAATGAGTGTTTTATTTTGCAGAAGGTTGAGACTTATAAAACTAATATATTGGACCATGGATACCATTTTTTTGTTATTATTTTTTACCATTTAATTTTGATTGTAACCATGCACTTGTAAGTGTGGTTTACTATTGTAATTACAAAGACCATTTAGATGTGTTTATAGTGACTTAATAAAGTTGGAAGTTAAACAGGAGTTTAGAGTAATGTGTACCTTGAACAAGTTGATACTCATTTCTTATAGACTCTAGGTCAATTAACATTTTATATTGTCATGCATTCACTGAACGATTACATGGCTACCGTCGAAAACCTGATTCTACCAGTTTCCAAGTGGAGGTGTGGGGCAGTTCCATTCACTACATGTCAACACTATATTTTAGATTAGACACAATAATCCTTCCTTTTATATAGATTGTTCTTTGTTAGCATAATCCCTAACTAGGCTTCTCTCCTTTAAAATTTTCCATCAAGAATTAAATTGTTTTTTGCGTTGTTCAATTGCATTAATCTATGCTTGTTTTTGTGCATATAGGCCACGATGACTTATGAGATGCGACCTAAATATTCTAACATGGTACATTGTTGGTTTGTGAATATGATAAGTTATTTAAGACATAGATAAAAAAAAAAATGTATTGAGTTAAAAAATAGGGGTCACATCACTTTAGATATTACAAAGATTATTCCACTATGTGTTGAGCACTTTTTTTTTGTAAACTTAGTGGGACTACATCTCCATCATGTCCAATATATCACCCTGATTAGGGCGAGGAATTGAACTGGTGACTTCACATCAAGGAGTGCCTTAACATAACACCCGATCACCGTCTATCCAAGACCTCGTGGACATGTCGATCATCTTTTAAAAACAAAGTCTTATATATGAGATTTCAACGACTTCCATAACTTCTCACATAATATTTAAGGGTGCTAGCTCAATGGAAGAGCACCTGCATTAAGCAAGAGGTTAGTGGTTCGATTACATTGTGCCCTAACATGAGTTAATCAATGATATTGCAGTTTATTTTTAATTAAATACTTTTTATACTGATTAATTTCAATGGAGAGGTATTTTTTGGAATTGTTGTTTTATATGCTCTGTAACGAGACAAAAGTGATATTTTTTTTAAATATATTTTTTTATTGTGTCTCTATCTCTATAACGATAATATGTCTTTAATCCAAAATATTGTCTCTAGAGAGGCACAAATGTAATTGTCTCCTAAGAGACAATAATGCTTGTGTTATTAACAACAAATCAAACAATTTACAGAGTCTGAAACTGTTTATTGATTTTTCATGAGTAAAATTATAAAATTTTAACTCCATTTTATTATAATTGAAGTTAGGAGACTTTTGATGCAATTTCACTCAAACTTATAGCTTTTCATTGTATTGCAATTGAAGGTGGTTATGTTATTCATATTGGTAATCCAGGTTTGACATCCTTAAAATAATAAGGGTCTTTTATATGTATTTTCACAAGTTAATATATATTTATTTGTTTGACAAATGTTTGTTCCATGTAGATATACCCACCCTGGTGTGGGCATTTCCAAGCATTAGAACCTACATATAATAATTTTGCAAGGCAACTTCGTGGGGTTGAGTCCCTTGTCTTCGCTAAGATGGATCCCCATGTAGCATGGTGGAAGCTCATAACTTTTCTAAAACATGTGGATTGAACAATATGAAGAAGAAATTTAAAATTGTTTGCCTGAAGCATAAAAGGTACAAAAATGCACATGTAGATTTTTGTTTTTGTTTTTGTTTTTTTTCATGTGTCAGACATTTTGTTCGAGTAACTTAATGGTAAATATGAAATTTATGTCTGATACCAATCCTTCTCCTCCATTGGACCTTGACACACAACAATGCATAAATAAACACATTCAAAATCAAATTATGTGTAGGTGGAATGTAAAAAACTGCAAGCTTTTTATCAAGTGAGAAAATTCAATATTGAAAATTGGTCAGAAATGACTAGGAGAGGAGAAAGAAATATGCACCAAACCTATGTGGAAGGAAATAATCTTAGCATAAAATATACAGTTCACAACCTTTTCCCACTTTTTGGGAACAAGGTCTCCTTTTTGAGGCATAAAAGTTCTTTTGAATTTATTTATAGGCCCATGCCTTGTCAAACACATAACCAAGTCTTGCAGAATATCATGCTAGATAAAGAAAATATTGTGGCTACTACCATTAAAGTTCACCATGGTACCTTTAAATAGTCAATTAAAGTTTTAATGTTAGCTAAAAGAATTATTTAATTAATGCTCAACAAAAGATTCACCTCTCTCTAATCAGACAATCTAAAGTTGCTATGTTAGTGACTACCTTTATTGCTATATTTATTTTGTAGCTCTCCTTTAAATTAGTTCATCCAATGGTAAATTTTAAATTTGTCATTTTGGAAAAAATCTTTAAATAAATCTCCTATTGCACAAACCAGTCCAAATTCCCAACAAAAGTTAAGCAAGGACAAGCAAAGGCAAATTCAATCACCTTAAGAGTAAGTGGTAAATTACTATAAGCTTCTGATCAAGTGAGACAATTCAATATCGAAAAAAAACATCTTCTTTTATCAAAAATTTTCTATTGGAACTTCATAGAGCATCTTTGAAGATTGAGAGGCAATCTATGTTGGAAATGTTATAGAATTTGTAAATTTGGCATAATGTAAGTGATTTCTCTTTATCTTCTAGTTTTGAATGACATTTTATTTACTAATTTTTATATTTAGTGATCTTCTATATGTCAGGATTCTTCTCAAATTTATGCCTTATAACATTTTCTTTGCAACATTTGGTGCAATTGAAAATTAATATGAACACACACATATATATATATATATATATATATATATATATATATATATATATACAACTAATATTAAAATAATTTTTTTGTTATTAATATATTTTTGTTTTAAATATTACATGTTAATTGAATATAAAATAAATTACAAATCTTAGAATATAAATAATTATTTTTACAAATCATTTGTCACCTTCGTATTAAGTATTGAAGGAACTACCTATTTCAATTGTACTAATTTTTTTTTAACTTTCAGTTATTTTATATCTATATAAATATAATTTAAAATTAATATGGAAAATGAAGATTTTATATATGGTCGACACTTTCTTTTTTTGTTATTGGTATTTTTTAATTTGTTAAGTAATATTTACAACTCCCTAGGTTGTACACTGCAAGTAATAAGCTTTTATGTATTCAAATATTAATAAAATATTTTATTTATTAATACAAATATTTAAATTTATTTTATGGAAAATTTTAAAATAAAAACAATTTGTTTAATTTTATAGTTGTGAATTTATAGAAGAATAAAGTCATTAGGATTCTAGGATCATTCAAGAAAAGTGTTGTACTGTTAATTTAGAGAATGTGGCAAATTATATCATTTACTTTAAAATGAATAAAAAAAATTAAAAGAATATTAAAGACTATAAAAATTCAAAAAAACTAATGAATTTAAAAATCACAAAATAACGTATTTATGTTATTTAATGTTATATTTAAAAATAATAAAATAACACTTACATTAATAAAAAAAATTTCTTGGTAGTGTGGGTCGTTACATGACTTCACACCAAACCTATGGTCTGAGAAACCACGTCCGAGGGGCATGTAAGATGTCAAAATCACCCAGGGATCGCACCCGGCCTCGGCCACACCAGCCTTTAACGTGACTGGATTTTTTTTGCCTTTGGGGGGATTGGAACCTGTGACATTTTCATCACGAGTGTCTTAAAAACACACACTTCACCATTGAACCAAAACCCCGTTGGCTTTACATTAATATTAAAAAAAAAAAAAAACAATGTTTGTTGTTAAAAAAAATCTTCAATTTGTACTTTGATTTTACATCAATTTAATATAAAAATAAAGTAATTGAAAGTAATAAATTTTAATTTCCCTTTTATTAATGGAGAGTTATGATATGTAATGCCTTCACTACTTAATTAGGAGTTGAAACATGACAAGTAAATATAATATTATTAATATTACATATGTTAATTCATTTGGCATGCAATATTTAAAACAAAAATATATTAAGAACCAATCTTTTTTTTTTTTTACTATTAGCTATAAATAAAGTATTTCAATGCCCATTTTAAGCAAGTGTTGGAGGGGATCTTAGCCCTTTCCATTCAAGTTATAACTTATAATTTTAGAAAATTAAAAATTACAAATTATGCTCTTGGGAAATTTTCATAGAAATTTATAGCCTATATTAGTCAATGCTAAATTAATAGTGGTCATTACAAATTAAAAATTAAGGCCTTGGGAAATTTGCATAAAAAATTATAACCTATATTGGTCAATGCTAAATTAATAGTGGTCAATAGGCTTGCTGAAGCACAAGGACTTGCATACATTTTAGTGGGTGGTAACCAAAAGTAAGTCAACACGTTTACAAATTTTTTCCTACTTAAGGAAAACATATATAATGTTGGAAATTAACTCCTAATAAGTATATTTATTTACATTTTATTCCTATCCAATGGTAAATATGTTATTTAACTGAGTATGAATTATTTGCAAAGATTTTATTTTTTGATAGTTTCCCTACAAATATTGAGAGTAAAAATCACTACAAAAATATCTAAAAATCACGCGTTAATGTTGCGACCAGTGACCATATATATTAATTGAGTCCATATCCATAAATTATGGCATAAAATATGTGAGGAAGTTATCCACATGAAATTATATTGGGAAAAATATACAATAATACCTTACATTTATGGTCTAATCAAATGTTTGAAAAATAGTTTCTTTAATCATATTGACAATTAAATAATTATTTTTCAATTTTAAACATTACAAATCACATTGGATTGCATTGATGCTCTGTAAAAGAAAGACAAGATATTTGAATGGATAACTGATTCTAGAGCAATATTTTATCAGTCGAAGAAGTTTTTGACCAATGCACCAATATTAAGGATAAAAGTTCCTAGAAAGGATTTCATTGTGTGCATAGATGCCTGCATGGAAGGGCACATTGGAGTATTGATGCAGGAAGTTCAAGCAGTGCACTATGAGTTCTGAATGCTAAATGGGCGTGAAAAAAATTATGTAACTCGTGATTTGGAATTGGTTGCCATCATCCATGAACTGAAGATGTGGAGACACTACCTTCTTGGAAGAAAATTTACCCTAATGATTGATCATGGAGGGTTGAAGTATTTATTTGAATAACCGAAGTTAAATGCAAGGAAATCTCGATGGATAACCATGCTCAATGAATTTTATTTTCAAATCAATTATATAAAAGACAAGGAGAATAGAGTATCATATACACTCAGCAGGAAGGTGCAGTTAAATAATTTAGTAATCGTAAGTTCTTATCAATTGGATCTAGCATAACAGGAAAAACATCCAGGGAAGCATGATGAGAAGTATTAGCAGATAAAATAAAGGATAAAACAAGATGGAGAGGGTGGAAAAGATGAATAATATCGTCTCACAGGTGATGGCTTGGATAAATTAAAAAATGATGAATTGAACAGAATCATATTAATATATTTCCAGAATAAGTCGTATTCTGACCACTTGGGATGCCAAAAGGTTCTCATGGCCATGAAAAAATTATATTTTTGGCATCATTTTAAAAGTGATGTAGCATATTTTATTGCCAAATGCATAGAAATCCAACAAGTGAATGCAAACATCCAGGAGGTTTATTTCAGTCTATTCCTAGTATGGAATGGAAGTGGGAAGCGATCTCCATGGATTTTAATATGATGTTGCCAAGAAAATATGAGAAACATAGTGAAATCATGGTAGTGGTTGACAAGTTGAGCAAGGTGGCCCACTTTGTTCCTGATAAATCATAAAGTTAGCCAATGAAGTGGCACAAGTTTTCTTCATAAAGGAAATCGTAAGACTGCATGGTGTTCCAGAGAAGATTATCTTGGATAGATATTCCAAGTTCACTTCAAAGTTATGGAAGGAAATATTTTCATGCTTGTGGATATAATTGACTTTCATTACAACTTATCATCCAAATCTAGAAGGATAATCAAAGGGGACAAATAGAATCCTTGAAGGCATGTTAAGGTTATATGTAATGCATTATCCAAGGAAGTGCGAAGAATATCTTCCACTTGTAGAGTTTTCCTAAAACAGTGGATACCAAGAATCTCTAAATATGAGCCTATTCGAAGCACTCTGTGGAAGAAGTTGCAATACTCCTATCAACAGGAGTGATTTAGTGAGTAGGGTCCTTATAGGGAATGATATGTTAAAAGATGGAGAAGAAAATGCATGTTATTAGGGATACTTTGAAGGTAGAATAGGACAAGAAAAAAAGGTATGTAGGTAAACATAGGGTGCATAAGGAGTTCCAAGTTTCGGAACAGGTTTATTTGAGAGTTAGACCCAGGAAAAGTTGCTTGAATATTGGCTCATGTGCCAAGTTGGCACCATGGTTTTGTTGGCCTTTTAAGATAATTGATATAATAGGGCTAGTGGCCTATATGTTTGCCTTACCACCATCAGTAAAATTCCATGATGTTTTCCATGTTTCATTTATTAAAGGATATGTGAAGGATGCTAACAATGTAATTTATTGGTTAGTGTTATAAGTGGAGCTAGAAGAAGACTTTGAACTAGAACTTCTATGCATCTTGGATCAGAAGAAGTTCACACTATGGAAATGAGTAATAGAGAAATTTAAATTTTAGTGGAGAAACTTTGGGCCGAAGCCACATGGGAGATGGATGACCTAATGTGGGAAACATATCCTTTCTTATTTGTTAAATAAAGAAAATTGTAAATACATTGTAGATGTTGTAAAACATTGCGTGTACATCATTTGTGGTTTTTTTTATGGTTATTGAACACTGATTGTTGATATTTTGTGGTAGCACCGGGTATGCTCTAGCCCTGAGATTTTGTGGAAGGGCTAAGACACACAAGACCTCCAAAACCCAAAAAACGTTTGGAGAAATTTCATCTGGTGTGTGAGATATTAAAATAATTAATTTTTTTAAAGAGGATTCTAAGTCTAACTTAGGGAATTAGAAACATTAATGTGAATTAATTAAACACATGTGATGAAATGTGTAATATTCCCAATTTTCCATAAGATAATTGGAATGTTAGAGTTCTAAATTTTCTTAATTAATTAAGTAAATAAGAGGGTGGAGGGACCCACAAACCCCATAGATGAATAAAATCCACTTTTGATATTTGAATGTGGATAATTTAGATATAGATCTACATTATTGAGTAGTGGAGTAGCTTCTTAAATGAAGGTCAACTGAGATCATGGATCATTAATGTAAAATCACGGAGATCTTGGAGGAGGTCAACTAAGATCATGGTGCATTCAAAGTAAGATAATAGAGCACTGATGATGACATAGTGGAGGAAGTAATGAATCTAATGCACACATTATGGATAGAGTGGGAATTAAATGCAGAGATGGTGGAGAACATGGACAGACAATGCAATCTTCATGGAGGCTAGTGGCCACATGTGTAACGCAGTCATGAGGTGGGCCAAGGATATTGAAGACTCACAAAACATATAAGGGAGATGAAGGCAACAATAGAAGGCATGATTTGTATTATTATTTTTGATCTGTTTAGATCTAGATTTGTCACAGGACATTTCTATGCACTCTTACGTTGTTTAGCTAAGTCTACAGTGTTGTTTATCACATGGGTGTTTCCAAGCGGAAATCACACCCTTATCCATGGGGGACTTCGAGTGCCTACTTTGGGGTTAGGCACTGTTTATGCATGTGGGGTTGGGAAAATTAATATAACCAATGGGAAATCAAGAAAATAACTTGTATTATACCCATAAACTTGGCCTCTTGTTGAGTATGACTTTTCTACATGGGTATTAGTAGACGAAAAAGAAGAGGAATATTTTCTCTCATCATCTTACCCTATGTGTAAACTAGAAACCATGTTATGAATAAATATTCATAACCAAATATTAATTAAATAAAATTTTAATATCCCAAAATAGAAATAATTAATAATTTAATTAATTAAATGTCCATTAATTATGAAAGGGAATTATTTTTCAAAAGATATGAATTTTAAAAGAAACCTTGTGGCATGTCAACGCCTATTAACGTGAACCACCAAAGGCATTGAAAAAAATCATTCAATATTAAATTTTAATAAAATATATTACAAATTTACAGTGTGTAAATGTGAATAAAATACAATGTACATGTCTGGTATTCAACAGTGGTATCAGAGAAAGAATGATTCTTTGGGTTTCTCTATTGCATACATCATTTCCCAACACCTTTACCATTGTTAGTTCATTTATCCTTTGTCGCACCACCTCATTCGCTGATTCATTTCCACTCTATTCTACCACCAGTCAACTCATAACTTTCCATCGTCGCTTGTGCTTCCCACTATCTACCTTGACATTCCTACTCATGTCTGTGACTCTAGTCGACCGTGATTCGCATCGGCTGCTCCCTGTCCCCTGCTCCACACTGCTCTTTTTTTGCACTCCATCGTCACTTCTTAGGTCAACAGCCAACATCGTTCCCTGTCTAGCTGCATGCCCAATCCCAACCAACATATCTGCCATAAATTCCTTATCTTTTCATTTCCTCGACCAATCTATGCCATTATGCCAACACCATCTGACAACCTGGTCAAAAAAATATTTTCCAATAACCATGGAGTCTGACCAGTCAATTCATGGTGACGTTCGATTCGAGAGACCTTTGATTACATTTTGATTATAAAGATAAATATATATTGTATAGTTGTATAATCCACAGTTAATATATATATATATAATTAATTAATATCATTAAAAAAAAGAAAAAGAAAACTGGCTCCACTAAGAAAAAAGGAAAAATGGGGAGTAATAATGACGATAACAATTCCAATAAATCTCAAGAGGAACTTGACAAGATGCATAAACACCTTGGTAATGTCAAAAAAAGGAAATAATAAATCGGAAAAGGCCAAGAGAGGATAATTATTACTCAATACAAAATAAAAAAAACGATATCAAAAGAATAGATAACATTGAAAATATGTCGAGTCAGTTAACCAGAGGAGTCAGCTGAGATTTCAACCCCTTAATCATGCAAGAATCAACACAAAGTCCCAAGACTCCAAAAGGTAATTTTTTTCCAAGTCATGAATTTACATCGATGCATGAAGTCCCACAAATAGCGTTGATACAGTTCCGAGGAAGTTAGTACTATACAAAATTTCCCAGAAAATACTACCAAAAAAATTAAAGGGAATTACCTATGTATGATGGTAAGTACCATAGGGGCACCATTGTGTGGGTAAATAAAATAGATGCCATTTTGGATAAAACCCTTCAATACGTGAGCACGAGAATATCATGACCACATCCAAAAACCTGGAGCTGAAGCATATTATTGGTTCCTATGGTGGTCCAAAAAATGTAAGGCTTGTTCGTTTTTTTGGAAGAATTTCATGGATGTCCTACTAAAAAGGTTCCATCACGAAGAAGAAGACGATCTCTACGAAAAATTCGTTCACCTCAAACAAAAAGGGCTTACAATAAAATACACCCATGATTGGGAAGTATTAGTTGTAAGACTAATGAGATTCTCTGACGAAGAGCTTCTAAAATTTTATAGATGCGGGCTTAAAGAGTATATTGGAGAAAAAAAAAACTACATAACCCAAAGCCATTAAAGAAGAAAAACATGCATGAATAATTATTGAGAAAAAATATAAGTTCCATAAAACACCATATTCTAGTAATGAAAAATCAAGAAACTACTCAAAAGGAAAGTCAAATAATTCTTCCGCATAAAACACTTGTAACTACATTCCACCCCCGTTGCATGAATGAGGAAAACAACAATCAAATTTAGAAAAGAAAAGAGATGGAAAATGTTGGACATGTGGAGATACATATTCTCCAGGACACATATGAAATACATAAAAACTTTACAACTGTGAAGAAAAACAAGAATATGAATCTTTAGATAGTAACTCCGACGAAGTAACCAACAAATAAAACGAGACTCCAAATCTAGTTCCAGAAGAATAAATATGCCAAGAATTTCTCTCGCAATTATCACAGGAATAACTCAGCCATAAAAATTAAATCTTAAAGGACATATTAACAAGAAAAACATTATTATGTTAATAGATTCAGGAAGTACACTGAATTTATAATTGTCAATGTCGTAAAAATTTTAAACATTATTCCCTACCCCGTAGAAAATTTAAAATTTATGATGGAAAATGGGAAAATAATAGATGGAGTAGGGAAATGCCCTAAAGTCAAAATGCAACAAAACAAAGACGAAATGGAATCTAGTTTTTATACACTTCCATTAGGAGATGTATATTCCATCTTAGGATTACAATCGTTGCAAACAATAGGTACATATTCTGCAAATTACCAAAAAAAATTCATTAAGTTGTCCATATTCCAAGCCCCTCCCTCCTACCCAAATCATTTATGCTCAGCAACTGAAGAAAATTATTCAGAAAAGAGTTGCACTAGTATTCTTCTTACAATGCCAACAGTTAGAGTTATTATCGATGGAAGGGCTTCACCAATATTCTGGAGTTAGATCCTTAATCCAGAAATATGACAAGGTATTTCAAGAATTGTTGATGAAGTTACCCCCTGAAAGGAAAATTGAACATATCATTGAAGTCAAACCATATTTGACACCAGTAAATGTAAAGCCATATCACTACCCCCATCATCATAAAACAAGAATATAAAGGCTAATACAAGATCTGTTAAAGTATGGAGTCATTATGAAAATCAGAAGTCCATATGTGGCTCTAGTAGTGTTATTTCGAAAGAAATATGGGTATTTTCGATCATGTATAGACTATCTAGGACTAAACAAGATTACTATTAAAAAAAAATTCCCCATTCCATTTATTGATGAAATGCTAGATGAACTCCATGATGTAGAATAATTTTCAAAGTTAGATCTAAGATCGGGCTATTGTCAAATCTAAGTATGACTGGAATGCATCGAAAATACTGCATTTAGAACTCATGAAGGACATTATGAGATCAAATTAATGACATTTGGGCTAACAAATGCACCATCAACCTTCCAAGAAATCATCAATGAGATCTTTGGCCCATACCTACAGAAGTTCGTATTGATTTTCTTTGACGATATCCTCGTCTACAACAAAACATGGAAGGAGCATATCAAGCATCTAGAAGAAGTACTTTCTGTATTGGAAAAGAATAAATTTTATGAAAAATTATCAAAATGTACCTTTGGGCAGAAGGACGTTGAACACCTGGGACACATCATATCCAAAGAAGGAGTCAAGGTCGACCCCCACAAGATTAAGGAGATTAAAGAGTGTACAAAACCCAAGAATATATCAAAATTGAGAGGATTCCTAGGGTTAACTGGATATTGCAAAATATTCATAAATAATTATGCACATTTTACCGAGCCACTCACAAACTTGTTAAAAAAGAATGTTTTCCAATGGAGTTACCAGGAAAGAAAATTCTTCGAGAATCTAAAAATAATAATGTCAACTACACCAGTACTGGTAACTCTAGATTTCTCGAAACCATTCGTAGTCGAGTGTGATGCTTCAGTGTTTTGAATTGGAGCAGTATTAATGCAAGAAAACCATCCTATAGCCTTCAAAAGCGGGAACCTTAACAAACGAGAGATCCTAAAATCAATGTACCAAAAGGAGATTATTTCCATCATACGTTCATTAACTAAATGGAAAAAATATCTTTTTGGAAGCAAGTTCTCAATTCGAAACGATCAAAACACTATTCAATTCCTACTTCAACAAAAAACATTATCAACATAACAACAAAACTGGATATAAAATATTTATGTATTCGATCTATAAATACCACACAAAAAAGGGAAGGAAATGTCATTGTTGATGCAATCTCATGAAAAGATGATGAAAACTCAACATGCATCACCATGGTGGTTTTTCTTGATTGGTTAGACAAAATATGAGCTGAGTATGCCAAGGATTGGATTTATGTTCTATGATTGAAAATATTAATCAATATGCCAACTTTGAATGAAAAAATGACATATTGCGGTACAAAGGTAGAATTTATATAACCCCATCATCAAAATTTAGAATGAAAATTCTAAAAGAATCTCAGAGTTCTCCTGCAACTAGACATGTTGGATTATTCAAGACTTAATACAACATTTGAAAATCATTCTACTGGAAAGGTATGGGTCAGGAAATCCAAAAATACATCGTTGAATGTGATATTTTTTAGAGAAATAAAATTTAAAATATTTCAACTCTTGGGTTACTTCATCCGTTACATATTCCAGAAAAAAATGGGAAGAAATTTCGATGGATTTCATTGAAGGACTACCTATGTCTAATGGTAAGGACACAATATTTTTCGTAGTAGATAGACTCACCAAATATTCCCACTTCATGGAAATCAAAATAACTGACACAACCAATCAAGTTGTGGAAGTGTTTTATAAAAAAAATTACAAACTACATTGTTTTCCAAAGGTTATTGTCAGTGATAGAGATGCAAAATTTAAAGGATTTTTTTCGATGGAATCCTTTCACCAAGCGGAAATATCCCTCGACATGAGCTCAGATTATAATCCCTAGATATATGGTCAAATTGAATTTGTAAATAAATGTTTGGAAACATATCTTCTTTGTTTCGTCACGGGCAAACAAAACAAATGGTCTAAGTGGCTACACCTAGCAGAGCGGTGGTACAATACCACCTACCATACTTCAACCAAAATGAATCCCTTCCAAGCCCTATATGACTATGAACCACCCAAGTGGAAGGATTTTGTGTTACACAATTCCAAGGCTCAAGAAGTAAATAACCACTCAGAGGAAAAACAAATAATTTTTAACTTGTTAACAATTATTTGACAGTGGCAATAGAATGAAGCAACAAGTCGACCAGCACCGCACATAAATAGAATTTGAAGAGGGAGATTGGGGTTTCATCATACTTCAACCCTATAAGAAGTTATCATAAAAAAAAAGGGGAAAATAAGCTAGCTCCTAAGTATTATGGACCCTACCAAATAATAATAAAATAAGTAGTGTGGCTTAAGGATTAAGGCTACTAGAAAATTGTCGAATTCACAAAACATTACTGGGTCAAAACCAAACAACTCAAACATATATCCCTAAGACTAATGAATAAGGAAGTATCATATTATAACCTGAAGGCATACTCACTATGAGAGAAAAAGTACTACAATCCCAGCTTATTAAGGTATACCTTATAAAATGGAAGAGACTACTAGAAGAAGATTCATCATGGGAGACATAATGTTTTCATCAACAACACTCAACCTTACCTATGCTTTGAGGAAAAATAATTTTAAGGGAGAGGAAATGTTATGAATAAATATTCATAACCAAATATTAATTAAATAAAATCCTAAAATCCTAAAATAGCAATAATTAATAATTTAATTAATTAAGTTCTTATTAATTATTAAAGGGATTTATTGTTCAAAAGACATGAATTTTAAAAGAAACCTTGTGGATTTTCAACTCCTTTTAAGGTTAAACGCCCAAGGAATTGTAAACCATCATTCAGTATTCAATCTCAATAAAAAAATATTACAAATTTACAATGTATAAATGTGAAGAAATCCAATGTACATGTGTGGTCTTCAACAAACCACCATTAGGAAAAGGAAAAATGATGAAGATAATTTTATTGATAATTTTTTGCAAAACCAATAACATGTTACCATACATATTGATGACTTAAAAGAAAATTCATTTATAGGGAAACCTAGTTATTCTCAAGAAAATTCACAGGTATATTTGATAGGTACTATTATTGAAAAAAATAATGTGAAAACAATAGATATCAACCCCTCTAAAACCCTAAAAATAATCTCCTATCTCTTAGATGATCAAGAGGACCAACTGCTCATTGTCTTGAAATAATATGTTGGTGCATTCACATGGGACTATAAATATATGAATGAATTACTTTCTTCTATATGAACTCACCATATATATATTGAGGAGCATCTTAAACCTATTTGGCAGCCGCAAAGGAAAATGAACCCTATATTAAAATAAATTGTGAAAAATGACTTTAAAAAGTTGTTGGATGTCAGATTCATCTATCAAATCTAGGATAGTGAACAAATTTATCCCTTAGTCTTTGTCCCTAAAAATAATGGAAAATGGATAATTTGTGTTGATTACTGAGAACTCAACAAATTGACTAGAAATAATCATTTTCCCTTTCCTTTTATTTACCATGTTCTTGATGTCCTTGCAGGGAAAATGTTATTTTCCTTTTTATATGGTTTTAGTGCGTACAACCAAATACATACTAGCCCTAAAAATTAGTATAAATCCACCTTCACATGTCGACATGGAAATTTTTATTACATGTTTATTCCACTTCGTTTGTGCAATGCCCCTGCCACCTTCCAAAGGGTTGTATTAAGTATATTTTCTGGCCTTATGGATGATTCAATGGGAATCTACATGGATGATTTTAAAACCTACAAGGATGATTTACAAGAGGCTCTCTACAACCTAAGAAAAGCCTTGCAAAAGTGTAAAGAAATGGAAGACTCCCTAAGCCAAAATAAATTACTATTTATGATGAATAAGGGGATTTTAATAGGGAATTTCCTCACTTAAAAAGGAATCCAAGTGGACCATCACATCATATACATCATCCAAAAGCTTATTGTTCATAAAAAAACATAAAAATGTTATAAGTTTTTGGGCCTTTCTAGACATTATCACAGATTCATCAAATATTTTAGCAAAATTTCTTCTCTTGTATTTTAATTATTCACAGAAGATGTCGAGTTTTGTTGGAAATATTTATGTCAAGAAGAATTTGAAGGAAGCAAAGAAAAAATGATGACAACAACTATCCTTAAAGTTCCAAATTGGACCTTTCCCTTTCTATATCCAAATATATGCATCGGATAGGGAAATTGGGGAATCTCTAAGAAAAATCAAAGGTAAAATCCCCTATTCAATCTATTTTATCAGCAAAAATATGTCCAAAACGAAGCTCAAATACAGACTAACTGAAATGGAATTTCATTTCATTGTACATTCTTTAAAAAAAATCAACATTACATCATTGGTTATAATCAAGTCTTCATGCAAATTGACCATGCATTAATCAAATAATTAATAAATAAATTACATGTGAATGCATGGATAATCAAGAGGTTATGATTGTTGCAATAATTTTGTTTGAAATTTGTTGACAAACCTCAGAAGGAGAATTTCATTGCATATATTTGTTCAAGACTAACCCTAACTGCACATGAAGAAGTGGTATATGACTAGCTCACTCATGGGAAACTCTTTCCCATATCATTCTTATCTCCATGGTTCAGTAACATAACCAACTTCCTAGCTACTGAACAGTTACCTCCTCATCTATCTTTGAAAGAGAAAAGAAAGATTGTCAGAAAAATTTCCTCTTACACTTGGATTGGATGAACCTCCCTAAATTAGCGCCTGATCAAATTATGAGAAGATGTGTGAGGGAGGATGAATTTTAATGCATTCTCTCACCTTTCCATGATGGAATATGTTGATGGTGAGGTAAATCCCCTCTGCGGACAGAGGCGATCCCACTAGCCCTAGAGTGGGTCTAGCCACAAACAAGACACACTATAATATTGATTCCTAGTTAACGAATGGACGGAGATTCGATAGATGACATACTGGAGGTCATATGCTATCGTTGTCGTCGAAAAGAGTGGCTCTCTCCTCACTCCTGGTTTCACAGATCACGATCTTCCCGCTTTCACGCTCGGACACCTGCACACACACAAGAAACAAAGATGATATACAACATACTAATTCACATTCGTAACTATCAGTCAGTCGAAGAGGACTAAATCAATTTCATTACATAATCAACATAACACAACGATGGAACCAACACCATAGTCGAGTATATTAATAAATGGAAGGAAGAGTACAACCAAGCCTTGACGTTGCGGTCTCCTCCAGCAAGGTTCAAGCGGAGTGCATCTCACAAAGGCTCGTCAGGAACTTGGGTGGGACTCTCTCTACAGAGTTCTCCTTGGTTCTACCTTCTCAATAGCAATTACTCAGCTATAGTATTCTTCTCCAATTTCATCTCCTTGGCTATATTTTTAGCTAGATTTCATAAAGGGAGAAGGCTTGTTTATATAGAGGGAGAGGGAGAGGTTAGGATCCCCATAATCATGGAAGGGAGGCCTATCTTTAAGGAGTTTTCCATGGGAGGTAAAAACCATTACCTAAAGAGAGAGATCCGTGGCTCATCAACTTAACCACTTCTAGTGACTCATCCCTGAGGTGGTTAGAAGGAAACTTCCGCCTCTAATTTTTAAAAAAAAATTCTAAAAAAACTTGGCGTGGGGGCTGCATTGAGACAGAGCACCAGGTGGCACGAGCTCTAGTGAAAATATTCCACATCGGTGCGAGGGATGAACTGGCTACCCGCGCCAAGGCCAAAACATAGGTTTTGTGTGCTCTTTTGAGGAAATGTCCAATAGGAGAAATGATGGCGTTATGCAAAAGGATAAAAAGAAGGTGTTTGTAGAGCATGAAACTGTTCACAAGTCACAGGAACGATCCTCCAATATGCGGGATGAAGGATTGCAGGGACGGTGACAAAATTCTTTGTAACAGATGCCCCTAAAGCATGAGGTCTGAGAGAGAGGGAGGGGTGAAATGCTTTATGAGAACGCGTTCGGCCCAAACACTGTTGTCGGAAAACCTGCAAGTACAAATACAACTGATATCTCTGATACATGATATGTGGTATGGGCACAGCCATCCATAATAGAGTACATAAAAAGTGAGATCCGAGGTATGGACGCAACCATCTAGAAATAAGGATTAAAAAATACACTCAGGTGAGATCCGAGGTATGGTCGCAGCCATCCAATCAGAAAATTCATGTAATAAGTCATAGTAATCCACAAAGAACCTACAGCCTGGATTGCATCAGACAAAACCCAGGGTCTTGTGCTCCATCCCAATCCAAATAAAGTACAAGTTCAAGCATGGGAATAGACGAGTTGAAGTCAAACATGAAAGAACATCGCCTAATTACCAGCCAATAATCAGAGTTGATAACAGACCCGAGATAAACCGCCAATAATGACAACGACTCTCAAGGTAAAAAAGGTACAATCCACATAATGTGAACAGTGATCTGGCGTCGAACACCCGTAGAATCATTCGATCGAAGGCCATTGATGTGAACCTTTCAACGGATGCAAAGAAACTTCCATTAAGGCATCCAGGCTCCAAGGTACCTAAAGGGAGTCTCTAGATCAGCTTCCTGGAGAATGAGCTGAAGTCGACAGAAAGCGACCTGGTTGAAGGAGGGCCATGATGTTTCTCACATCATTGACTCGAGACAGAGGAACATGATGATTTTCAAATCAGGACTAACAGATAATTAGAGGAAGGTTGAATATTGCAGAGGTGAAACTTCTCTTGAACATATCAACAGTACGACACTCGATTTGGCAGTATTTGACATGAAGGGATCTGAGGTCAGGGTGACGTGGCAAAAGAGATTACCAAAATCCATGGAGGAAAACAAATGACGAAGTGATATGTCCCCAACCCGACACGAATGCAGACAAGAGCCATGTTCAAGAGTGATATACTGCCAACTAAATTATGGTTCCACTTTCCCCCACCATTTCTGGAAAGTACCCCAATTATTTTTGTAAACAAGCTTGAAGGGGATAGCATATGCTTGTGATGTAAGTTTGTCCTTTGGACAAATCCAACCTAGTACATTTTACGAGCCCTAAGAAGGAGGAACTCGAGTAATGCCATAACGACGAAGTCCGATGTCATCATTTTTTAAGGAGTCTGATAAAGGGAGAACTCGACATCTTTTCATGTTTAGAGAGTTTGAAAAGAAAGCGGAAAAGAAAACTCCAGCAAGGCCCTTTTCGTAAATAGTCTCTCAGATCCGAAAAGGTAGAAAAAAATATTCGAGAGAACCTCCTAGTCACGATAGGCTAAGGTATTCCTTTTTCGTAAATAATCTATCCCAGCCCGAAAAAGGGGTAAACGTATACTGGGTAAATATCGTTTCACAATCAGTTAACGAGTTCAAAACGACAAGCGTCTTGGCAATATTTTCAGTTTTAGAGAGTTAGAAAAGAGCTTAAAGGTGACTCTAGTAGTGAATTTTTCGTGTTTTTACTGAGTCTGAAAAAGTATAAAATACAACTCGTATCTTCTTCATAACCATGTAAAAACTTGTTGCTACACAAGAGTCATGCGTAAATCCCATTTCTCGAAAATGATATGATAAAATAATTGAAAAATATGTTTTAAAACCTATTTTAAGATTTTGAAAAGTTATAAAATGCCATAAGTGGTAAAAATTATTTACTTTTCACTTTTACCATTTGTGACCCATTGCGCTTTGCGATCTTGCGATGACGATTGTGAGTGATCTAGTGAACTAATCTTGATTCCGTCAGTTTCAGGTAAGAACCAATACCATTTGCCATCTTTCATGCTAAATTTCATTTCTTGTATTTTTCATTTTGATTCCTTTAGGAGAGGATTTTTCAAATCTAGGGCATCACGGTTGGCGTGGGTTTTGGGCACAGACCTGCGCCAATCGCCCCTTTTTTACACAGAGGGTGCGCCAACCGTGCAACCCAAAAATCCGCATAAATTTAAGGAAAATGCAGTCAATGTTTTGCAAATTTCAATGCCTAAGTAGACTAACAATGCTCATATGAAAAATGTGCAAGTACCCAACAGAAAGAATGGTAATTGAGTGGAAAGAGAGAGAACATAGTGAGGAAGATGAACTTGCCATGGAGAATGAGTGATGCATGGACACCCTCAGAGATTGTGGGCTAAAGAAATTCTTCCTAACACCGTGTCTCCGGGCTCAACCAGAATTGCTTCAATATCTAATAAGCATATGGGATGAAGACCATGAAAAGTTCACGCTTCGAGATTAGGAACTCGAACTCGAAGTCTCTGATGTGTATTTTATCACAGGATTGTCGCAGAGGGGTGCAGTCCCTATGCTAACCAGTACCCATCCCTCTAGGGAGAGTATGGGGATGGTGATCGAAAGAGTGTGCTGAGGGGCACACAAAGGAATAGGTAGTGGGAAAGTTGATATCCAAACCATACCGGATCTGGCACTAAAAGTAGTGATGCACACTATCACGTGGGCTGTCGGATCGCAAGCACTCCATGAGGCCATAAAGACACAAATGCTTCTTGCCGTAGACTGCCTAACCCCGACTCTCTACAACTGGGAAGAGGCCATGAATATTAACATTAAAAGACAAATAACCAAGTGCAAGAAGACCAAAATGAAACAGTTTGGGTATGGATCCATTTTGGTATCGTTCTTCTTGGAATGACTATCGATATTCTAGCATCAGGAGGTCATTGTCCCGATGCCACCACCTAGAGAACCACGGATGGCCCGATGGGCTGCACTAATGCCTAGATCAGGGGGTGGCCAACAGATGTCCTAGAGGCCAGAATTTTTTGATTGGCTCCGATGAAAACTATTTTTTGTGGAGGATTGGCCCTATTCTGGTATAGACTTCACCGATTATCCAGACCTCCCGCTCCCTGAGGGAGAGGATTGGGATGAAGAGCTAGGTGAGACTCATATTTTATTTTCATGAGTTTATGATTTTCTGGTATATATGGATGTTTTGATAGTTAATCTTATATGTATGCAGATGTCAGCCCGGAGAGACCTACAAGTATGTCGCCGGTAGCGAGTTCCTCATGATTTCAATCCCCATGGTGAGGGCAACGAGGAGGAGATAGTACAAAACCTGGAGGGGATCACGCGTGGGATCCCAGACTATGCTCGCCTTGATGATGTTGTTGAGGCGGTTGGTACGGGCGGTGACGTGCTATCATGAGCACCACATTTATTAGGCACCTAGGATTTTTATTTTGACATATTTTTTGAGAGACATGTTGTCTCGAGATATAACTGAAACATACATATATATTTTTTGGGTTTTTACGATGCACACGCTGCAAACAATCGATATAAATATACAAATCTATTTTCTACATGGGTCTATTTACATATGATGATGTTTTAGAAATTGCGCAAATGTCTATCCAATACACTGTTAGCCACTACATCAGTTAATGTATTCATTCATCTTGGTATATGTTGATATGTGATGAAATAAAAATGTCTTCCAAGAAAATGAATATGTAAATACAATCTCAAAATGCATGGGTTTCGAACCAAATAATGACTGTTAAGTTGAAGAACAACAAGTTGCAAGTCTAGATTTACAAGCAATGCGCATGTGCCAAGGTTAACTGCCTCGGTTAATAGTTCCAAAACAGAACTATATTCAGTGACATTGTTTGTAGTTCATCCTAGACAAGTACCTTGTAGGTTAATTAACTCACCAGCAGGATTATAAATTACCCAGGCTACCGAAGACAAGTTCTTGGTACTGTGGGAAGCACCATCTGCGAAACCGACATAAGGGGTAATAGACATCTGCATAAAAAGCAAGACCCAATAAGCAAGAAAAGCTTATAAAGCACATCAAACCTAAGCATGCACAAAAATGAAAAAAATCACCTATGTTCACATATCAAGCATGAATGACAAGCATAATATTTTTTCAGATACAACCCATTTTTGGGTTGTGCTAAGGGATAACCTTCATAATCAATAAGCTCATAAGCCCTGTAAAAAAACGTTTGATGATGTAGGGCCCATGTCACATGGGTTGGAATTTACCTACCCCTAGCTTTTCATGAGCTTGGTCGTACAGGAGAACGAGATCACCTTTGATAAAAGAACGAGGGGAAACTGTTTGGTCAAAGTGAGCTTTGACTCACTTTTTTTGTGCCTCGATGACCAAAGAAACTAAGCGACGAGTTTCATCCAATCTCTCTAAATAGAGGAGACACTCTTCCTCAGGTGAAGTATTAGGAAGTAATTCCAGTGCTAATTTGAGTGAAGGGATTTCACACTCAATCGGAAGAGTAGCTTCCAGACCGTACACCAATTGAAATGGGGTAAATCCAGTTGCACTCTTAATCGATGTTCTTTAAGCCCATAGAGCTGAAAAAAACATGAGATGCCAATTTAATTTATGGATCCCAATTGTTCGTTGAAGCATCATAACAAGAAATTTGTTTACGGCTTCAACATGGCCGTTAACTTGAGGGTAATAAGGCGTTGAGATGTAGTGATGCAAACCCAACTTAGACGTCAGCTCTGCCATCATATAGTCCCGAAAATGTGAACCATGATCAGTAACGATGGCTTGATGGACACCAAACTGAGTAATAACATGATTGAATATGAATTGCACTGTTGTCTTACCGTTTGCAGCCAGTGTAGGCATTGCTTCGGCCGATTTTGTAAAATAATCGACGACGACGATAATATAGGCATGCCCCCCGGCTGAGCGAGGGTTACACGTCATAAAATCGATGCCCCATTTGGTAAAAGGACCAACAGTAATGACAGGGTGTAAAGGAATAGGTGGCGCACGCATCTTGCGTTTATATATCTGGCACACATGAAATTTGCGTACTGCGACAATGCAATCTTTAAAAATGGACGGCTAGAAATAGCCAGCACGAAGGATATTTTGTGCGATGGCATAACCAGACATGTGAGCTCCACAGGTGCCATTTTGGTAGTCATTTAAAACTTTCTTAGCTTCCTCGAGGGTCAGACATCGGCGGAGCATGGAATCAACTCTGACACGATAGAGGGTGTCTCCGACAATACGATAAGGTTGCGACTAATGCCGAATGTGGCGTCGGGCATCTTTGGTAAACTCAGACTTAAAAGTAGAAGTCTGGAGATACACGATGATATCACCGTACCATGGATCGAGGGTGCTAATCAAGAAAAGAGTTTCGTTCAGAATATTATCCTCGGACTAAGAAGGAGCAGAGTCGGTGGGGAGAGAGCAAATCAGTTCAGCGAAAACGAGTGATTTCTTTGATTTGGCGGTAGTGAATTCTAAATCAAACTCTTGGAGGATAATGATCCACTTCAAGTATTTTCCCCCTAGCAACTGTCGGGATAGAATATAGGTCATGGGGTTACAATCAGAAATCATGGTCATCGTCTGTAAAAGGATGTAATGACAAAAATGTTGGACGACCTAGACTGCAGCGAGCGCTAACTTCTCGACATGTGCATAATGCGTTTCAGGGTCAAGAAGGTTTCAAGACAAGTAGTAAATAACATGCTCGTTACCGTCATCACCATCTTGAACCAAAAACATGGCGATTGTACTGAAGGCGGCAGCTAGATAGAGGGTGAAATCACGATGATAATCTGGAGGACGTAATAGAGGAGCATTGACAAGAAACGTCTTAAGCATATCAAAATATTGCTGAGCAATCTCATCCCAACAAAAAGGGACGTCTTGTTTTAAAAGTCACGTGAACCCTTTGGCTACCTCGGCATAGTTCGGGATAAAACGTCGTAAGAAATTTGTTTTCCCTTGGAGACTCTGGAGCTGATGTAACAAGGATGGAGAGGAGATATTAACAATAGCCTCAACCTTAAGCGGATCGAGGCAAATTCCGTCTTTGGATACGATAAACCCTAAAGTCTACCGGAATCGACGTAGAAGACGCATTTATGCGGACTGAGCCGAATGTTGTAGCATCTACAGGAAAGAAAAATATGGCGGAGATGGTCCAGATGGTACTTTTGCATAGTTGAATGAGTCGGAAGGTCATCCAGGTATGGTTAAAAAATATGACGAATATCGTGAAAGGCATAAGACATCGCACGCTGGAATGTAGCCCCAACATTGTTCAAGCTGAAAGGGAGTTTCTTATATGCGAATGTTCCCCAAGGATAGATAAAAGTGGTATTTTTTTTATCAGACGGGAGAATATTGATCTGATTATAGCCAGAGAATCTATCCATAAGGGAAAAAATCTCACTCCCCGCACAATCGTCAATGATCTGATTGATGAAAGGAGTGGGAAAGTTATCCTTAGGGCAGGCCCAATTAATATCGTGATAGTCAAAACAGACGCGAATTGTTCCTTGCTTCTTATCCACAAGAACAATGTTAAAAACCCACTCTTTCAGAGGAATCGGATAAATGAAACCCACTTTGAGAAGTTTTTCAACTTCAACATTTATGGCGGCGGCTTTCTGAGGTGCACTAGATGAAGACACTGGCGAACAGGTTTTGCACAGGCGTTGGTGGGAATTTCGTGCACCACAATACTGGGATCGATTCCAGGCATCTCTTCATAATACCAGGCTAAAAAATCATAGAATTCGTGAAAGAGACAAGTGTACACTTGGACTTCATCGGAAGAACAAGTGACTCTGACATGGATGTTCTCGACAATTCCTGGTTTCACGGAAATGTTGATAGGCATCGTCTAGGTGATGTTACTCAAGATACCCTCAGAGAAGACTTTGTGAGTCAAGATAGGCGTTTGAAGTGGCAGAGAAGGAACTTGAGACGCAAAATGCTCAAGATAATTAGACATTGCCCCGAGGCTAGGCATAAACGAGGAACGATGATGCCCATCGCTCCATGGTAGGTCTTTGAGAGACATGGTTTCCATGATAGCCTCATCGGATGGAAACAATTCTTTCAAAGGATCAGGCAAATCTGTATCGCCGAGCCAGGGGGATTGTGAATAAACATTGAGAGCCATGCTCAAAGGAGCACCTTCAGAAGGGGAAGAATATGATGCAGCTACAAGCTCACAATAATTGATTTCAATTGGGCTGAGCAGCATCGAATCCCCAAATGAATCAACCTGTTCAGGAAAAGGGACAATCCATAGGTCATCCGACCGAGAGATCATATTAACTTGCATGGTATGTGGTGGTGAAAGGGGAAAGATACCAATGAGGGTGGGGTCTTTGAAAAGACCTGGCCCTACACTATCGGGGGGATATGGAATCTGATCCACGTATGGAACATTGTTCTCAGAAGACAAGGTAAAGAATGATAGCTAGTCGAAAATAATGATTTTTCCCTCATGTGGAAAATTTAGAAGACGAAAGAGGGTGGAAGGAATGCATAGCATAGCGTGACTCCAACTTCCACTGAGTAGAAGATTGTAATTGAGTTTAGCGTCAACTACTTCTACTTCTACATTGACCGTCTTTCCTTGCAACATAATTGGCAAGCTGGCAAGAACACCCAAGGGTTTCAATTCCCTTCCATCAACTGCCTCAAGGGCACTAGGTGACGAAGTTAGGGCTGGAGAGCCAATAGCCTTCCAGAAAGCAGATGACATGACACAGGTATATGCACCTTTGTCCACAATAGCTCTATGGATGTTGAGACCGTTAACGCCAACTTGTATGACAAGTGCAATTTGGTGCGGAAGTCAGGGGACAAAATTCTCTAAATCAAAATTCAGAAGGCTAGAATCGGCAGGATCGATCCCATCGATCAGAGATAATAACGCTTTCTATTGAGATGGACAACTCTGAAGAACTTCTAACGTGGACATCGCGGATTGCGCCTGTGATAAATTCTCAACAATACTGTAATGCTGAGCAGCACAGGCATTAGGATTATAAGAAGATTTCCGGAGAACACCTTTAGAAGGTGGTCATACAACGGGTTCATCACTGGACCTTTAAATCTCAAGAGAACCAAAGGTAGGTGGGGGAGGAGGACCATCAACGATCTCTTTCCCTACTACCTGGCGTGATCCAATATAATATTTAAACCGAGTAGCGATGGAAACGGGTGCAAAACCGTTCATCATGAACACTTGAGATCCAAATGGTGCAGATGGTGCAGGTTGATCGACCATCTGTGTTTGTTGAGACATAAAAGGCTCTTTGAGGACAGTCAGAGTTCCCTTAGTGCCTTTGAGAAACTTACTAACTTCGGCTCGTCTAGGACAATCCTTAGTGTAGTGTTCCTCTTCACAAATCAGAGAGGGATACTTCGACTTGCATTGTGAACCATCATCAGCATGAGGTTTAGATGACTCTAGTTTTGGGGCATCGGCTTTGGCCTTTCCTTTGCCCTTCTTTTTCCCCTTGGATGTCTTGTCCGCAGGATTGGCCTGGACGGTATTGAGCTCTGAGGTTTTGCCAGAATCTGGGGTAGGCTGAGAAGCAGAATCATTGGAAGGATTTGATTTTTGCTTCCCAGTGTTGGAATACTTACGTGAAGTCTGAGGCACGGAACCAATAACGCAGTCAACAGATGGGGTGGCCGGTGCTTTAGAAATCCCAGGTCGCGGGGCATTAGTCAAGATATCAAGCAAAATGCCCGATTGAGAGTACACTAAATCAAGGTACTGGGAACGAGAAATGGCCTGTTCCTTAGTAACACATGCCCCCATGGATATGTCCTTTGCAATTTGATTGACAAAAGAGGTGGTAAACCAATTTGTAAGAAGCTGATCGGCAATTTTGAATTTTATCAGACGACGACGACGTCTCCATTCGTGAATGTGGTCCGAGATGTGGGTAGCCCGGTCCTGTTTCAAGGATGTTAGGAGATACGTCCTAGCTTCATAATGAACCGATAACTGGAAATGAGTAAGGAAGGCCATAGCGAGAGAGTCAAAATCTTGAAAGATACCACGAGACAGCTCAACGTACCATTTAGCAGCAGCTCCAGTGAGAGTTCGCTGGATAATACAAAGTCGAATAGAGTCATCTACCCAAGAATTCGAAGAACACCACAAATGGTATGTCATGACATGTGCTTGGGGGTCTTCTCCAGCCTTGCCCTCAAACTTGGGGCAATCACTAGGAACCTTGGTTGGAACTGGAGGCTAATATAGATTATGAAGAATTGGATCATTCTTTAATTTGGACACATCCGGTAATTCCAACATGGCGAGAAAGGGTAATTGAGAGTTGAAAGGCATAGCAGGTCCTCGATAGGGACCCGTACTCACATTCCATCGTGGTTTAGTATAGCTCTACCCCCATTGGCTCTGTCCTGCAGGATTCAGACCATAAGGGGTATAAGCTGGATAGTTCTATTGATATGGCAGTTGAGGACCAGGATATGGAGGTTGAAGACCTGCATATTGATTTTGAGTATATAAGGGTCCCGATTGAGAAACATAAATATTTTGTTGTGGAATGTAAGTATATCCTGGCGGTTGGGGGTAATAATCAGAACCTTGAGGCGTATGGTATACCAGTTGATATTAACCTAGAGGGTAATTAGTGCCTTGGGGTTGAGCGGGCTGCTGATAAGTAGGGCCCTGCTGAGCTGAATAAATCGGGCATGTTGGTGGGCCTGACTGTGGTGTAGAGTAGAGCGGTTGCTGAGCAGGGTGAATTGTCTGTGTAGGAGGTCCCTGCTTAGTAGGTTGACTTGACTGAGGAGGGCCACCAGGTTGCCCCTACGGAGGAGGTTGGCCTAATGGCTGCGATGGTCCAGGTTGTACCTGACGAATAGGTTGACCTGGAGCAGGACCATAAGATGGCCATGGCTGTGCAACATTTGGACCAGCTGGAAGGTACAACTATTGTGGTTGCACAAAAGGTTGCCCTTGAGATGGATAAATCTGCCCCCTAGGACAGTATGAAGGTCCTGGTTGATATACTAGTTGCCCAGCAGGTCCTTGGGGTTGCCCAGGTTGGATCATAGGCTGACCTTATAAAGGTTGTCCTTGTGGAATGTAAAATAAACCTTGCTGGACCGAAGGTTGTCCCTGAAAGGGTTGTCCTTGTGGGCCATAAGCATACCCTTGCTAAACCAAAGGTTGTCCTTGAAAGGGTTGTCCTTGTGGGTTGTAAGGCTATCCTTGCTGAACCGAAGGTTGTCCTTGTTGGTTAAAAGGTTGCACAGGAAAGGTAGGTCTAAAACTAGAAAGGAACTGATAATCTTCTGGAGCAGGCAAATAGACAGGGTTACTGTACTCATCATAATGAAACGAAAGTGCATAAATGGGGTTGTCGATTGTGTCATAGTGAGAAAGATAAGGCTCACTAGAATCCTGAGGGGACTAATAAGTCTAGGAGTTCTACTGCTGAATAGATAGCCGATACTCCTCTGAATAAAGGCCATCAGGGATTGCCATGGAAATTAAAGTCTCTACAGAAGACAAAGCCCCTGCTGGCTGAGCGGTGACAACCAGTGCCGATGCAGCTATGTAGACAGTAGGTATAGTTGGGACAGACGTAACAAAAGGCGTTGAAGAGACAGGTGTCATGGGCGACATCCCTAATGATGGAAGGACATGCCCCCTTGACAGATTTGATGCTGCCATGGAGGAAATAATGGCCATAATCTGACCCAAAGACCTATATCCGACTGGAAGTGACACCGATGGTGAAGATTAAGCGGACTCTTGAGGGATGTTTTCCGGAAAAATTTGGTATTATTTATCAGAAACAGGAATCCCCTCACTGCCAATAGGACCAGACGATTCTATATCTGAATCTGCCATGAGATCTTGTAAAAGACTACGGGGACTAGGAGGTATGATAGCAGCCAAAAATGGCGATCTCGATGTAAGAGGTTGAAATTTTTCCCCGACCCCAAACCCAAACCAAGTGTTTGAAAGAGGCCAATGAAACTCAACTGATTCTCCAAAGGGGTAATCTGATGGGATAGTAGGTTGCTGAAGCTTGGCAGACCTAGAGGTTTGAGAAGTTTCAGATGAATCATCCGAGAAAGGACTACCACTAGACGAAACCGATGACTCTGCCACAATGACTGTAGCACACTAGAAAATTAAAAGAGATCAAAAACGAAGACTCTCAGATAAAAACCAAGGCAAACAAAGACAAGCAAAGCAATTAAACTTTAATGGGTGCATGATTGTAGGTAGTTTATTTTACCACATTGAAACCAAAATCCTTTGTTTCATGTTTTAAGAGTCAAGAAACAAGAAAAAGATGACTCTAGTCACTTTCAGTTTTAAGCGAGTGTGAAAGGACAAGTGCTCGATGATAGTTTCAAATTTATGGAGTCAGTAAAGATCGAAAATGACTGCTCAGGTAGTCTAGGAAAAAGGGTGTACCAGGTTCATGTGAACTGCCATATACACCTTGGTAATCAAATGAAAGCAGAATTGACCAAGGACTTGACATACGTGTAGGTATTCTCCTCGAATGTTGTGTTCGGTGTATCATGGTTACAAGGTGGCAAACTCGACTTCCTACAGATAAAAGGATTGCAACCTACAGGGGTCTCCCTTTATATACTCTATGGTACGGGGAGCACAAGTCCATGCTAGTGCTGTCTGAAGCCAGATGGTGAATAATAGCTGCTAGGTTTAAAGATGCCGGAACACATCTCTAACATAGACCACTAGATTTTTCATTAGGTTTCAATGTTGCCTTAGGTTAATTGAGTAAATTTTAATTTGATCTTGTATTTACGTTACAATTCCAGGGTCCTACTAAATGTTGGATCTCAAAAATCCCTAAATGCAAGCTACATGCCAAAAGATATCATTCCATTCGATGAAATACTATCTACAAGAAAGTTAGGAGTTTTCAAGTGATAGTAAATAAAGAGAACATGTGAAAACATCCACTACAATATCCGATGCAAGCTAATGAAAATGAACAGTCTTTCCTAGAATTTACAATGCTAGATATGTGAAAGACTTTCAATTTCACAATGCAAACAAGAATGAAAATGATTTTTTTTTTTATATGATTTTTCAATGTAATAGAGCAAATAGTGCACTAAATTACATGAAAAACAAACCAAAACACTAGATTGAGAACGTTAATGAGAGAGTTGAATCGAAGAAATTTCAATCAACTCAAGACAAACATGAAAAGACCCAAACCAATGTTAAAATCTCTCAAATCAAAGAGATATTTCAAAACGGACCCATACAAGCAGTTGTGATCTATGCTTGGAGTGACAAGAAGAAAAATTGAACGAAAGAATCAAGAATCATTAAACCAATGCAATCACTCAAACGGATCAAGGGAGCTGAATGCAACCAAACAAGGAAGGAATTTGACTGCGAAATAGAAAGCTCAAACTCCTTCAGGAGGCTCAGCATACCAAAGAACTTAAAAAACCTAAGGCTTTGATACTGACAGGAAACAGACAAACAAATAAAGGAATGAAGACCAATCACAATAAAAAATAATCCCAAAGCACTCAATTCAACCTAAAATAACCCAGAAGCACAAGCACTGGCCAAAAATATCCAAAACACAATAAACCCTAACACCTACAGGAATTGGCGCGACTGTTTGGTTGTAATCAGTGCCAAACAGGGGATGGCACGGGTGGAAAACTAGCAACAAGCACCAGCTGGTGCAACTGTCTGACTAGAAAATGTGCCAAGCCAGTTACCTCAGGTAAAATGAAAATTTTGAAAAAAAGAGGTCAGATCTAATCCTCTGGGGCTGAACAAGGTTCTTGGACTTAGCAGAATAATCAGAAAAGAAAAAACAAGAAAGTAAAGACCAAAAGAACACCAAATGGGTGAAAGACAAAATCGCACTAATCCCCAGCGAAGTTGCCAATTTGTTGGTAAGGTAAATCCTCTCTACGGATAGAGGCAATCCCACTAGCCCTAGAGTGGGTCTAGCCACAAACAAGACATGCTATAATATTTATTCCTAGTTAACGAATGGACGGAGATTCGATAGATGACTTACCGGAGGTCCTATGTTGTTTTTATCGTCGAAAAGAGTGGCTCACTCCTCGCTCCAGGTTTCACAGATCACAACCCACCCGCTTTCACGCTTGGACACCTGCACACACACAAGAAACAACAACGATATACAACATACTAATTCACATTCATAACTATCAGTCAGTCGAAGAGGACTAAATCAATTTCATTACATAACCAACATAACACAACGATGGAACCAACACCATAGTCGAGTATATTAATAAATGGAAGGAAGAGTACAACCAAGCTTTGACGTTGCAGTCTCCTCTAGAAAGGTTCAAGTTGAGCACGTCTCACAAAGGCTCGTCAGGAATTCAGATGAGACTCTCTCTACGAAGTTCTCCTTGGTTCTACCTTCTCAATAGCAATTACTCATCTATATTATTCCTCTCCAAGTTTAGCTCCTTGGCTATATGTTCAGCTAACTTTCATAAAGGGATAAGGCTTATTTATATAGAGAGAGAGGGAGAGGTTAGGATCCTTATAATCATGGAAGGGAGGCCTATCTTTAAGGAGTGTTCCATGGGAGGTGAAAACCATTACCTAAAGAGAGATATATGTGGCTCATCAACTTAACCACTTCTAGTGACTCATCCCTGAGGTGGTTAGAAGGAAACTTTCACCTCTAATTTTAAAAAAAACATTCCTAAAACAGCTTGGCACAGGGGCTGCACTAAGACAGAGCGTCGGGTGGCACAGGATCTAATGCAAATCTTGCACATCGGCGTGAGGGATGAACTGGCTACCCACGCCAAGGCCAAAACATATGTTTTGTGTGCTCTTTTGAAGAAATTTCCAATAGGAGAAATGATTTCCTTATGCAGAAGGATGAAAAGAAGGTGTTTTTAGAGCATGACACTATTCACAAGTCACGGGAACGATCTTCCAATATGCGGGACGAGGGATTGCAGGGATGGTGACAAAATGTTGTGTAACACATGTAGGGGCCATTTTTCTGCAAATATCACAACCTACAAAATATTTAAAGTAGGATACATTTGGAAAAATATTCATAATGATACCCATATATATACTTACCCATGTGATGAATGACAAAGGATGGGGAAACCTACTTAGAAATATGAGATTCCCTCCAAACCCAAGTGTGTTTTAAGCCATATGATAGGTGGGAATTGGACCTCATTGTTTCCATTGATCGCCCATATGGGCACAAGAAGTACATATTGTTTGAAAACTACCTGACCAAGTGGTTTAAAGCGAAATAAGTAAAATTAACGATAAAATATAAGTAGTTGAGTTTCTATGATAAAACATCTTCTCCAAATTTGGTTTTGCAAGAGAACTAGTAATAGACCAACACTCCTAGCTCACCCCCAATATGATTAAGGGAATAATGAAGAAACACCACATCTAAAACCATATGTATACTCCCTATAACCCTCAAGAAAATGGATAAGTGGAGTTTGCAAATAAAGCATTCAAAAGCACCCTAACCAAGGTGATAAACAACACTAAAAAGGACTAGATAAGGAAACACGTTGAGGTCACTTGGGCCTACAACACCACTTGGAATACCCTACTAGATTTACCCCTAATGAGTTTTTATATAGTAATAAAGTTTTTTTGTCAATTGAAATTGAATATAACACCTTAACAATGGCATCCCAACTTGATATTTATCTAACTAAAGCATAAGATGAAAGATATCAACAATTGAATGTACTAGATGAATACATAATGCAAGTATTATTACGCTATGAAGTATTCCAACTACAAAGTAAATTCTAGCATGGAAATAACATCAAAGCCAAAAAATTCCAAGAGGGTGAATGGGCCCTCTTATATGACTCCATGTTTAAATATTTCAAGGGAAATCTCATGACCAAATGGTTATGACATTATCTAGTTGAAAAGTGCTATTAAAATGGCTCAATGAAAATTAGTACTATTGATGAGGAATAATTTCCACACTTGGTAAATGGATATCGATTAAAATACTGCAAGAAGACCCTCTCCAAGGCTGACCTTACTGTTGGGTTGTATTAGTCACTATTAAATGAATAAAATAGTACACATAAATGATCAATCGAGGGACGTCTTTTATTTGAATGACAGTTGCATTGTCTATGCCGATACACCCAACCAGAAGTAATTCCAAAGAAAAGAAATCGTTGCAGAAGTAAATACTGGAAGGAAATCACTCATGCAAAAATAAAAATGCCTACAAGACTGTAATAACACCTCAATTAATCTTTCCTAGCGCGCCACACAATAATTACCCAGCTGGTGTCTCTGATCTCATATGTGTAACAACATATAAAACATTGGAATTGAAGCGTATATATTCACAGCTGAAACAAAAGCAACAACACTTATACTGAAACATAAACAAAATAAGAAATATATATATACACATCTACCTTAAACACTGCAATCCCTACTAAAGAGGAGGGCCCTTCTTCCCTAGCAGGGCACAGGAAGAGAAAGAACTTAACAAAAACTAAATCAGATAACACATATAATAGAAACACAATATTTCTGTATTATGATGATTGAAAGTTACAGAGTCAAAATGATGATCCTCTCTCCTCTGATTTGTGTCCTTTAAATATACGATATACAAAAGGGAAATTTCCAACCAATTTATTACAAAATCTAAGAGATCTTTCCACCATGATTCAGCTGTAACAAACCGAATCTGATTATTACAATTGAGGAAATTAGGAAAACGGCCACAATAGAAAATCTATGAATATGTCCTTCGAATAACCTTGTGTTTCCCCCAATTAATACCGAATTTCGGAAAACTGCTCATAGAAAAAATCAATTTGGTTTGTTCTGCACAAAACCCATTTCTCATATTTTCAATATTCTTCTTTGTTTGCCTGAAATGTCCGACGCAAAACTTTCACTTGTTATTCCAGTGAATTTCTGAGTTGGAATATTTAATTATGAACTGAAGATCGAATTTGCAATCTGAAAGAGATCTTGGAGGATTAAATCATGAGTTATAAAAAATTCATTAAATAAACTATCATTTACAAAATAATTCATAATAATATTCAATTTATTAAAAATAAAGGAGAATAAATATTACTTATCCATAAGAGCATAAATAATTATAAAATGGGATTAAATGATAAATTATGATAAATCATGTGATAAAAGAATGGTAAGAATGGATGAAATATATGTTAAGAAATGGTAATAAGAATGACAATTTAGCGGCCCAACATCTCCCCCAAACTGAACATGTTGCATGTCCTCATGTAACCCAATGCCTTTGAATTAACCAAGTTGTAGTACAATACTCAAAATGTCACCCCAGCGCATGATCTTGATGGAAGAGAAGGCTTCTTCCCCAAATGCCTCCTTAAGACAATTTTTATATTTACTTTCAACCATATGTATTTGAAGTTGTAACAAAGTATGATACAAGTAAAAACAAACTTTATTACAAACCAGATTTTGTTGAAATTTTGTAACAAAAGTTATACTATATCAATGCTTCTCCAATCCAAAAATAAAATCAATGCAATGAACGGATTTCAATATGTCAGCAAAATGGTGTAGGTAATAATGCATGATTTTTTTGGAATTTACAAATCAGTTTGGCTTAAAAAAAAAATTAGGGTTTAATGATACCTCTTTGTTGTCCAAAAAAAATCACAAGAATCCAGTTGATAGTTTTAAGAATATACACAAATAAATTTTGGGATTTTATACCTTAAATGAGGAAGAAATGAGAAATCATTCATCATGCATAGCAACCCTTCCTCTCCCCCAAACTAAACGTGTTGCATGTCCTCATGCAACCTTAGAAAATAAATTGAGGCGGTTGCTACAATCATGGCTGAAATATTTGTTTGGTATATAACAACATGGAATAAAGGATATTTTGAGAATGAATAAGGAGATTGATGGATGGTAAAAAATATTAATGGCATGTTCATGATAATTAAAATAACACTCCCCCAAACTGAAAGATTTTGTGTTTATGAAAAATGGGAAGTGGTAAAGAAGGGGAAATAATGGTTCAAAAATATCGGTGAATAATGCTCAATGTTTTTTCATGACATTCTCCTAAACTTTTAATAAATAAAAAACTTATGTTGTTTTACCTCAATTTTTACCTCTGTAAAAATGTGGAATGACATTTATGGATTGAAATTTGTTGAAGCTGATGCAGGTTGAATTGATGCTAAAAGTGATGTGGAAGTTGGAAGTCATGCAAGATGAAAAAAGTAATCAGAAAGTGTAGCAGTGTTTCCTTCCACCAAACTGGTTAGTTTCCTTGTCATCTATACAACATCTCATGAGTATCCTTAATCAGTGATTCATTACCTCAATTACCTCATTACATATTAAAGTGACGTAATCATATTTTGAATGGCATGGGATAATAATGTATAAGAAGAGAAAAGATGCATTCCCTATACCCATAAGCTTTGGTTGTTATCAACACAGAAATTGTGTTTCTCAAGGTCTATCCAATTACCTTGGATTCAAAATCAGAATTAGGCCTCTTTTTTCCACATCAAAACTGTAGTGGTGTTGTTACGCTATGAATAAATGGTCACTGATTGGGAAAAGCAACTGTCTTTGGTCAAAGTTATGATACTTGTAGAATAAAGGAATGATGGATTAGATGATACAAAATCTCAACTATCAAATATCCTAAAAGTTTCATCCCTCACATGTAAAGTAAGTATTTATAACTCAATAATAGAATATATAAACCATAACCACCATCATCTAAGAACCGATTAAATATTACCCCATGAACCATGAGTTCTGGAAAACCTTGTATATGCAAAAATTAGCTTTATCGGAAATTGGCTTTGAGAAAACAAGGTAACCAAGTAGATTATAGTATTAAATTAACTTCTATACCATAGGCATAGCCACCGCTGCTAGCAGGCATCCATAGCCTTGACAAGGATTCCTTTTGAACCCATTTTATATGCGAGTGTCCCATCTATTATAAATAAGTACATAGTTACAAAAAGCCTTTCAATTTACTTAGATGTCAACTGAAGATCATTTTTCTAGAATGGTAACTAGTTAATAACAATGCCATTCATGGGGACTAACAAAAGTGAAAAAGTCAGCTTGTGATGAGACCTCTTGTCCTTTAGTTTTATGACTGAAGGCCATTACCGTGTCTTGGTGACTAGCAGTGGTAATGTCACTTTATTGGGACCTATGATCATGGTAGGTCAGCTCGTGATGAGACCTCATATCCTCTAGTTGACTATTGATGTTTAGAATTCAACTATGGTTATTGCTAATCAATAAAAGATTACTTAATAGATGGGGTGGCAAGTTAGCTCCTTAAGAGCTAGGGATTGTGTAAAAAGTTGTATAGTAACTATTTTCAACTTTGATTGTTTTTCTTCTCAAAAGCTAATAAACTTCAAATGACTACTGATAAATATATGTTTCATTGCTGAGATTTGGGTTGAAGAACAGTTCATTAGATCATGGTGGAAAGATTTAAATACAATTTTGTGGTCATCATCATAAATTTTACAAAATCAGAGACTTGACCCATTAGGAAAGTTGAAAGCCGGCATGATGAAATCATCTTTGTATAATTGTTCCTTAGAAATAATATTATGTTAATAGATAAACAAAGATAAATTGACAACCCAATCATTATGTCAAAGAGGGCCTAGACCATTAAAAGTATTTCCCATTCACCAAAGAGAAAAACAAATCAGAAAGACCTTCTTATGTTGAATTCAACATGAAAATTGGTCAACAACAATAGTTGTGCTATGATAAAAACAACCATGAATTAGGTAATAATAGGGGAAGGGAAAAAAAGAATGATGTTAGGAAGGTGACATGAGGAGGATTAGTCACTTTACAAAATAATGAGGAATTAAGAGTGAATAATTCCTGCCAAGACTTACCATAATAATCATCCTTATTACTAAATACAAGATCTCCCCCAAACTAAAGTAAGTCTGTCATCAGTCATAGTTGGTCATGTCATAAGTGAAATACCAATGAAATCCACGGAGTCGGTCAAGGACGTACCTGGAAACTTACCTTGGCGGAGTAACAATACTAGAGGAGTAGCAGCACCAAGTACTTGGAAAATATCACCATGGAGTAACATCACCGGAGGAGTAACAACATCAGGCACTCAAAAATTTCCTAGAGTAACAACACCAGATACTAGAAAAAATTTCAGAGTAACAACACCGAAGGAGTAACAATAGTGATGGAGTAATATAGTGACGAAGTAACAACACTGACAGTGTAACAACAGTGATGGCGTAACAGCACTGATAGTGTAACAGCAGTGACGGTGTAACAACACTGACGGTGTAAAAGCAGTGATGGTGTAACAACACTGGCGGTGTAACAACACTGACAGTGTAATAGCCGTTACAGTGTAACAACAATGACAGTGTAACAACAGTGATGAAGTCACAACAGTAATGGAGTAACAACACTGATTGTGTAACATCAGTGACAGAGTAACAACACTGATAGTGTAACAGTAGTGACAAAGTAACAGCACTGATGGTGTAACAACACTGACGAAGTCACAATAGTAATGGAGTAATAGCACTAACGGTGTAACAACATCCAACACAAAATTTTCGGGAGTAACAACATCATGAAACTTAAGAACTCGCTTCTTTTATTTTGAGAACTAAATTAAAATGTGACCTTGAAGTGAACAATACATGAAGCATAAAAACATAAGATAAATCAGGAAATAAACAACTCTTTATTGAAAACCAATAAATAAATAACTTAAGTTCCAATGGTTATGATGTTTCTTGCAGCAATGATGTTTGTGAATGGTGAATGAATGGAAAAATGCTTTTTCAGAAATGACTTGGATCTTCAAATGGAAATCAATTCCTCATTTCTCATGTTATAAATCCGTTAAGTGATGAAGAGTATTCGTGTTCTTTTCTCTGCGTCAGGAAACTTCTTTGAAAATTTTCTCATTTCATTATCATTGTCTTCAAAAATCACTTGTTCATAAATTGACCTCATTTATTCTCCCCGGACCTGCAAAAAAATGAGCATATACCTACAATAAACATAAAATCATGGAAGAAGAGAGATCCTTGGGCTCTCCCAATTCAATACATATGAAAAAAAATAACAATTAGTTACTCTGTAAAACAAATCCACATAAATATAAACAAAGAAAAATTAATTTATTACCCGGAGTAGAGTGGCGGCCAACCATACTAACCAGCAGTGTTTCAATCATAATTTTTTTTTTTCGTCCGATTTGAGTGATTCCAAAGCCAAATAAAATTTAATTAAGAGATATTTCTCCAATAGAAATAGGTTTTAAACATTCCATGTAATTATATGTTAAATTTTCTTAGAACAACCTGCATAACAGAGTCATTTTCGATTTTCCCGCTCAGACAAACAATTGATTTTTTAAGCATAAATTTTTCATTTGATGAAGGATTGAACTGATTCTAATTGGATATTTAATTATATTCATGTAGCTATCTCCAACAGTAATAGGTTTTGAAGGAAAGAAAAATTGATGGGTCAAATATGCATGCTAGTGAACAGCCGGGAAAACAGAGTTTCAAGAGTGTTGATTTACGATAACAGTTAGTATTGTGGTCACAAATTTCTCATAAAATATCAAAAAAAAGTGATTCAAGTTGCATTGTAAACTAGATTCATATGGTAATATCACAAAAAAACAAGTTTTTAAAATCTAGTCATTTAGGCCTTCAAAAACGGACTGTCCCAACTCTGTTCCTGAGTTGCCTACTAGACATCCTGTTTTTGTTTTGGTCATAAATTTTTCGTTTAAAATCCAAATCAAGTGATTAAAATTGGGTTATAAAGTAGAAATAAAGGGCTATATATCATATAAATAGGTCTTGAAAATATTCCCATTTGGTCCCTCAAAACATGATTGTCCCGACTGTTTTTCCAAAATTTTCATCAAGCCTGCAAGCCATAAGATATGATAATCAAGGAAATTTTCTAAGAAAGTGATCAAAATGAATATGAGTTTTTGTAGAAATTTCATTTTCCAAAATAAAACATCTACATATATAAATAAATTCGAATATTGATCACCTATGTCAAATTTCACAACATGTTGCATCAAAAACAACTATTTTTAGATATAAAGAAATTTATTTATTTATGTCTTCATCTGTTCTATTCTTTACACTACACTATTCTACCTTGAAAAATAACATATAGTTACGTGTAGGAGTACCTCCAATGAATCCATTTTCGAAATAGGGCTTCAAGTATGCACATACCGATAATTGAAAGATGTATGCTAATAAGTACTAGGGCATGAGAAACCAACTTCCCTGTTAGGGATGGTGCCGAGAATTTCTGAAGTATGCAGTGATGTTGCGAGAAAATAACAAAGTGAAACCAGTCTTCAATACAGTCTTGATTTCCCATAGTTTTTATATCGTAAAGTTCTTTGACTGGATTCCATTGTGTTGATGCTTTGTTCCTTAATCTCATCCCATGAATTTTGGGGCCTTTTTAGTGTGGGGGGTGTTTGTGGATTGTTATATCATCCTACTAGCACACATGGACCCTATGTGTATCAATTCATCCTATAAGTGCTTCATATTCTATAGCAGTGAGGCCACCTAAGTTTTTTAGAGCGATGCGTAGGTTCTTACCTCTTGTCTTACTGCCCAAGGACTGTATAGCTGAAGACGCCCTAAAGAAAACACCAAAAAATTCAAACTTCTATGTGTCCCAGCAAGACATTGGTGAGCCCACTCAAGTTTGCTAGAGCGATGCGTAGGTTCTCACCTCGCGTCTTACTGCTCGGCAATTGTGTCACTGGAGACACTAAGAAAAAAAAAAATGTTCAGAAATTCACTCTCCTAAGTGTCCCAGCAAGACATTGGTGAGCCCACTCAAGTTTGTTAGAGAGATGTGCATGTTATTACCTCTCATCTTACCACTCGACAATTGTGTCACTGGAGACACTTTAAGAAAAAGAAAAATGCTTAGAAATTTAACTCCTAAGTGTCCCAGCAAGACATTAGTGAGCCCGCTCAAGTTTGTTAGAGCGTTGCGCAGGTTCTTACCTCTCATCTTACTGCCCAAAAATTGTGTCGCTAGAGACACTCTATGAAAACACACGGAAATTGCACTTCTAAGAAACAAATTTGATTGATTGGATTGTCACTCCCATCCCCGGCAACGGCGCCAAAATGTTGGGATGTATTAACCATTACTAAATGACTAAAACAGTACACATAAATTATTAATCCAGGGAAATATTTTATTTCAATGACAGTTGCACTATCTATGCTGATACACCCAACCAGAAGCAATTCCAAAGAAAAGAAATCGTTGTTGAAGTAAATGCTAGAAGGAAATCACTCATGCGGAAATAACATGATCTACGAGATTGTAATCACACCTCAATTAATCTGTCCTAGCATGCCACACAATAATTACCCAGTTGGTATCTCTGATCTCATATGTGTAACAGCATATAAAACATTGGAATTGAAGTGGATATATTAACAGCTGAAACAAAAGCAACAACACTTCTACTGAAACATAAAAAAAATAATAAATAGATATATACACATCTACCTTAACCGCTGCAATCACTACTAAAGAGGAGGGTCCTTCCTCCCTATCAGAGCGCAGGAAGAGAAAGAACTTAACGGAAACTAAATCAGATAATGCATGTAACAGGAACACAATATTTCTGTATTATGATGATTGAAAGTTACAGAGTCAAGATGATGATCCTCTCTCCTCTAATTTGTGTCCTTTAAATATACAAGATACAAAAGGGAAATTTCCAACCAATTGATTACAAAATCTAAGAGATATTTCCACCATGATTCAGTTGTAACAAATTGAATCTGATTATTACAATTGAGGAAATTTGGAAAACGACCACAACAGAAAATCTGCGAATATGTCCTTCGAAGAACCTTGTGTTTCTCCCAATGAAGACTGAATTTTGGAAAACCACTCTATAATAAACTAACTTGGTTCGTTTTTCACAAAACCCATGTCTCATATTTTCAATATTCTTATTCGTTTGCCCGAAATGTCCAACTCAAAACTATCACTCGTTATTCCAACGAATTTCTGAGTTGGAATATTTAATTATGAACTGAAGATCGTATTTTCAATCTGAAAGAGATCTTGGAGGCTAAAATCGTGATTTATAACAAATTCATTAAATAAACCATCATTTACAAATAATTCATAATAATATTAAATTTATTGAAAATAAAGGAGAATAAATATTACTTATCCATAAGAGCATAAATAATTATAAAATGGGATTAAATGATAAATTATGATAAATAATGTGACAAAATAATGGTAGGAATGGATGAAATATATGTTAAGAAATGGTAATAAGAATGAAAATTTAGTGGCCCAACACTTACTAATTCAATAAGTAAGGATCTAAATATGAATAAGATAATCAAGGCTCCCAATCCATTCATTCCTTGAAGGTAAAAAAAAGCTCAAGAGGAAACCTCATTTGGGGAACTTGAGGTAGTCTCATTAGATGAAAACCTTCATGAGGAAACCTATAAGTCTATAAACGAAAATAAAAATAAAAATGAAACTCATGTGAAAACCTCTTCCAAGGCACCTAAGGTAGAGCCACTTTCTAAAACCCTCTTTGAGGCATCTATTAGGAAAACAAGAAAAAAAAGGTTATTCAAAGAAGAAAACAAATGCTTTTGTCTCACCTTAGTTTGTGTAGGTACCACAACAAATTCATTTTAAACAAATTCAGTCTACACATTGAGCCTAATACATCAACTCTAGTGATCCATGTGGGACAAGATCAGGCCTCCTGTACTATTTTCCATTTTCTTTCATCATCCACCATACAAAATCTCCATCATCAGTTGTTTACCATCCATTTTCTTCAAATTCCCTTAATTGCTAGAGGAATGTCATCCAATGCCATAGGATATCTTGGTTTCAAGAAAAAACTACAGGTTGAATGATTTATTTATAATACAAGCACCAGAGACATCCTAACATCTAGGGCCTCCATCATCATGCAACATGTGCTAAATTCTTCTTCATTTTTTGTCATTTCTATCCCTACAACAACTCAGGTTCTTGTCTTTTCCACCACAATAACGACCTTCTTTACAAAAACTAGTAGCTCCTCCATAAACTATCAAGTCTCCATAAAAGTTAAAGAAGGTATCTTTGTGAGCATGATGTTCCTCTATGACTGCTACAGGAGACTAGACAATTATGTAGCATTCTACAAAGATCCTACAGGCTCAATCTATAAGGCACCAAAAACACTCTCGATGAAGAATGGAACCTCCATAAAGAAGATCAATATCCTTATTAGTACCAGAAAAATCACTCGCTCCAATATTAAAACATGATCTCAAGTAGAAAAAGTATTTCTTGTAAGATGTTACCAAACTAGTTTTCTACCAACAACACCCTACAAACCTCTGCAAGTACAAAAAAACCAACCTCCAACATCATGAAAAGTTAAAACATGAGGTATGAAAACCATGTGCAAATCACCCTACAAAATCATTTAAGCACAAGGAAATGTTATTTGTGCAAAAGGAATTGCTGTTATAGCTAGATAAACTAGCAGAGCACTCAAACAAATTTGGCAGGAAAACTCCACTTTGTGTAAAAGTTCTTCCCACATGTTGGAGGGTGAATGAGACAAAATGAATTATTGTTTGAAAAGGTGATCATTTTTGTATGTTGATGGAAAATAAAAGTGAATTATGAGCGAAAAATGTTGATAGGGGTAGGTGTTATTGGTTCAAATAATGCACGTTAATTTATTTTTCATCCACCATTTGGAATCACTTCCACTTAAGTGAGATATAACTCAAAGTTCACCGCCTGTTAATTTTTAAATTTAAATTTCAATAATAATAATATTTTAAAACTAATATTAATATAATACTAATATACTACAAATATTATTATATAAATTTGTAACTATAATACTCTAACGATTAGTATGAATAAGTGTTAACATGAGATTTATTATTTTAAGTCTTAAAGCAAAATTTTCAAAAAAATGACTTCAATTTTTGGTTTTCATTGTGACAAGAAACAAAAATAAATTGTATTTTATCACAAAAACTATCATAAATATGACACATTAAAAAATTAACATCCTAATTTGATCATGCAAAAAAATGGTGCCAGAATATTATGAAACAAATACTCAAACAATGTGATGGAAAACACCAACATAATGTAGTGACAAACAAACCAACATCACATTGTAACAAATAAAAATAATAGAAATTTCCTTTTGATGAACATTACACATCATCACAACATCACATTACACAACTAACATCACAATGTGGTTGTGCAAATAAAATGACATGAACATGCAATGGAAAAATAAATTTCATGTCACATTGGTATGTGACACGTGGTTGTGTAAAAAAAATGTGTGAAATTACTATGAAAATAAATTCATGGACAATGCAAAGATAAAAAGAACTAGTGTCACATTGTGACAAATGAACTAATGTGACAAACAAACCAATGTCACATTGAAACAAACATGTTTTGACATCAAAATGGAACATAAATTTATCCAACATCGCAATGTGCAAAATATTTTACGACATGCAATTGTAAAAAATGTTGTTGCAATATGACAAATATTTTCTGACATGGAAATGTGATAAGAATTATCACAATGTGAAATTATGTTGTAATGTATCCAATTACGCAATGTGAAAAACAATACCGTAATGCGATATTGCAAAATTAACAAGAAATTTATCTGACAATGTCACATTATCACAACTTATCCAACATCACAATGGTAGAGACATTGTCCCAATGTGTTATTACAAAAATAACAATGTGATGTGGTTGTGTAAAAAACATTTGTGTGAAGCTACTATGAAAATAAATGTTTGAAATTGTGATGAAAAATACTAGCGTCACAGTGTAAAACATGTTATAACATCATAATGGTGCAAAAATTTATCCAACAATTCAATGTCAAACATTTTCCAACATTGTAATGTCCTAAAAATTATCGTACTATGAAATTATGTTGCAATTTATATAACATTGTGACCAAAATTTTTACATTCTGAAAAACACTGTTGCAATGTGACATAAATTCTCAAAAACGTGGACATAAATTCTCAATGTCACTACAACCAATCATGGTCATAACGGTTAATGATTATGAAATGTTTGACTATGGTTAAAATCATCACATCATCAACACATTCAACCGTATCATTCACATTCAACATAGGTAAGTTCACTATATCTCTAATCATGGTCAACCATGGCAATCATTGTCAATCATGGTCAGTGGAGGTCATCCATGGTAATCACTGTCAATCATGTTCAATTGAGCTCAACGATTGTAATTATTGTTAATCATGTTAAACTAAGGTACACCATGGTCTCCCTTAACCAACAATGGTAAACCCTCTTCAACCATGGTCAACGTCGTCAACCCTCTTCAATTGGTAATGAAACTATTTTTTGTAGCATTCATGTAACATTAATGTAAAATCAACCATGGTCAACATTAATGTAAAAATATAACAATTGCAAACATTAATTTTACATTATTAAATTAATGTATAATAATGAATTATTATTTTTATGGTTAACTATGGTCCGATTTAGTCAATCTTGTTAATTAATAGTTAACAATCGCAATCCATAGTCAACCTCCTCAACCATGGTAATCCAAGTTCATGTTGAAAAATAAGGTGAAATGGATACAATTACTATTTTTGAACAATGGTAATTACTTGTGAATATATATTATAGTTCTTTTATCTTCATCAAGTAATCATACTTCAGAAATTCAACCAATAACTATGAAAGGAAAGTAGAGATAAAAATGTTGAAATCATAGGATATGTGATATCACGTATGTAAGACAAAGAGAGAGATTAATTAAATGTATAAAATTAAAATTTTCAAGTTTATTTCATACTCAATATACACAAGAGACATGTCCCTTTGTAAATTAGATCATGTGTCTTTGAAAATTAAATTCTAGTAAGTCTAGGCATTTACATTTTTACTCATATTCATTAAAGTGTTGAAGAACACGTAAATAATGGTGGGAAGTAACTCCCGGTAGGTATATTTATTTTCATCTTGTTCCTTATCCCATATTTTACATATGTGTTGACATTGTTGGATGCCAAAAGCATTTTAAGGGGATCTCCCCGATGTGAAGTCCAAATTAGACATCAGACTATTTGGTGTAGGATTCCCATCTCGTGATATGTCCAGGCCATCATTGGAAAAGTTTCAAAGATATGCATTGGTTATGATTACACATAAGAGAACAAAACTCCTCTTTGGAGCAAAAAGAATGTGATCATTGTGAGACACCCAATTCAAGGTGTACAAGGGAGACTTCCACAACTGGTAGGGAAAACGAGCCACCAGTTAGAAAAGTAATAGTACTATCATAAACGGGGGTTCAATAAGGAAGAGAAATACTTTCTGATTACCTACAGATTAGTCCATATAATAAACAACATCATTAAAGAATAACAACACTCATTCAATAGTAACCATAGCTAAGAAACAAATTAGTTCATTAACTTAGTATGTGATTAAAGCAGCATATATCATAAACATAACAATAATATTCGTACTATATCTCGATACATGTAAGAAGAAGTGTCCACTAATAGAGCTTCTGATTAAGAATGTAAGATCCTAGGTACATTGTTACACATATTAAACACTATATCTAATAGTGGAGCATGAAGCCACTGTAGAAATTATACAACAATAATGTATATCTTGGATTCACCCGATCTAACAATGTAATAAATTTAAATACCGAATCGCTTCTACAAATATTTTGCGGAATTAAAAAACACAATCGCTAATCACATGAATAGGAAGAAAGATCAATCACACATAACACGAATAATTTCTTGGGGAAAGCTTACAGCTAAAAACCCCATTATCTTCTATTGTATATTAAGCATGGATCATGAAACAATTACATACAAAACTCTTCTCACAAGAGCCCTCAATACATCAGCTAATTGTCTCACACTGTCATATGCAAAACTGACCAACACATAGCCAATTCTCAGCCTCCAGACAGCCTGCCTTGCTTGCACAATCCTTGATGGTAAAGATCCCTAAAAGATAGGAATTATTGCCTGCCTTGACTATGTTAGCGCTCAAATCTGCCTCAGGCTGAAAAAGGCAAAACTCGAGGCCACATCAAACCAAGCTTAGCCTCGTAGCTAGCCCTACGAGGACAGGAGAGGGCTCTCTCCAGGTCTATCTTGGCAAAGGTCTTCAAAGGGGCTGAGATGACTTATAATAGATACTAATTTTAGGCTAGTAAATAGATAGGAAAGAGGTAATTTAATGAATGTTTGAATATTTTGGGTTGTATGGGACTAAGGACAGCATTCAGCAGAGATTAAAGCAAAGACACAGATTATCTCATAAGGCAAGATAGGCAAAATTTTTAGCATTCAAATTGAAATTTTATGGAGTGGAAAGACTTCTGAGAGGCCAAAAAGGGAATACATAATGAATCCTTTTTAGACAGAAGAAGATACACATAAAATGAACGCTTTCCCAAGGCATAGCAATAAACTGGATTCTACCTTTCTTACTTAAAAGCATTCAACTAGAAATGATTATGAATGAATAGTAAAACATAACAAGATACATATGAAACAGAAAGAAAGACATATGCAAAACTCACACCACATGAATCTCATGAATCAGAGCTACATCATTTCATTAATTCTCTGTCAAACTATTACAACAATAGTAGCCTCACTCTGCTGCAAAAATCCAACCCCTATACTATGAAACTCATAAAATATATACATTTTCTCATCCTTGTAATAAGGGAATTGAGCTCAACCATTTTCTTAAAAATAGAATCAGTTACATTAAACTTGGGCCGAATTTCTGAAAATAGGTGTTGAAGATGAACTCGTAGCTCCCAAACCATAGCACCTGTTACAAAACTGAAAGAGGTTTTTGTATATAAGGTCATGTTGGAGAAAAATATCTCTCAAATTTGGAAAATTCGTTTCCAATTACTCGCAATATGTTCCACAAAATCATCTCTAAAACCTGAAATCATTAAAAATTTAAATCTGTGAAAATGAGCTGTAAAGATCTAGTCACATATCCTAATTCATGACACCTTTGAATAAAATGAAAGATTTTTTTGTTATATGGCTCGTGTTTAACAAACACCTCTTTGGGTTTTGCAAAATTACTTTCCATCTGCTATAAAATGGCTCTGCACTAAAATGACTAAAACAGTAAAAAATATGAAAATTTTGCTTTGTTTTAATGTAGGCTCCAAATATCATTGTATATCTCCCACATAGTTGCACCTGTGCATAAAATGAAGGAGTTTTTTGTTATTTGTAATGTTATGAACAAAAACCTCTTTCACTTTTAAAAAATTCCTCACCATTATTTCACAAACTGATTTTTTACTAAACTTGTCATTGTGTGCAGCAACTGACCTCAAAACATGCATAACCAAGAATCATTCATTCATTTTGATCATATCTTCTAATCCAGAAACCGGTTATGGGAGTGTGATATACCGTTGGAAATAATTTTCCGAGCTTCTTCTGATGGACACACTTGTGACATGTTTTGTGCTGAACATCATGTGCAAAACATCTAACAAAACCAAACATAGTAAGAGCTCATGTTGATCTCTGGTAATAGGCTGCGAAGACTGGAACTAACAGACTGCGCAAGTATCATGGGAACTCCAATGGGTGTTTTACTGCATGTGTGCAAGAAAATAATGTCACAACTAATATTCAACCTCCCTTTCACCTAGAACTCAACTAGGTCTCAACTGGATCTGACATGCATGCAGCTAAAAATAGTAAATCCTTAGTTGCATGTGAGATCATTGATTGTGAATTAATTAATATTTAATTCATTAGATCTCTCACTAGTGTATATTCAATTACAACTAGCACAACTAAGTTTAACTCACTTAACTAAGTTAAAATTTTTACAACTTGCACCAACTCATGCACCACTGCACTTCAAACTCTGTTACAACTAGAATTACTTTGCATGTCCCACCAACCAACCTCTAACTCAAAATCCACTGGCTAACTGAATTTATCACTTTCAGTTAACTTATTCAAGTTCACATTGATAATATATTACATTTTAATGTCCATCTAAATTAAAAGATAATAAAAATAGACATGCACCCAAAAATAGCACTATGGGCCCCACCCTCGTTTGGGTGCTTAATGCAACCAGGTGCTAAATGAAACCGGGTGCCTAATGCACTAGGTGTGGGTGCTGAATCTTATTTTTGAATCTCAACACTCCCTCTCAACAAGAAATGGATTATCCTTCACCCCGATCCTGTCTCTATGGTATTCGAATTTTCTCCTGGTGAGCGCCTTCGTCAGAATATCTGCATCCTGATCTTCCGCGGGAATGTACTGAAGCAACATGATCCTCATCTTCAAACAATCTCTAATATGATTATACCGAATATCTATATTCTTGGACCTATCATGAAACACATGATTAATCGAGAGTTTAATGCAACTCTGCTTATCACAATGAATCACTGTCGGATCCATCTAAGAACCAAACAAACCAACCAAGATATTTCTCATCTAGATAGCCTCGCATGCTGCTTGAATTTATTCCATGTATTCTGATTCCGCTGAACTGAGTTCCACTAATCGTTGGTTCCTATTGTACCAGGAAACTGCTATTGATCCAATGCTAAATATCCCCCCTGATGTGCTCTTTTTGTCTAATGGACTTCCAACCCAATTTGCATCCGTGAAGCCATGCATCTTCACTCCATCCGTTCTTTTGTATCATAAGCCATACTCTGATGTGCCCCTCAGGTATCTTATGACATGCTTCCCCGCCTTCCAAAAGAGTTTGGTAGGCTTAACCATAGCTTGAATCAGCTAGTTAACTATGTAGAAAATGTTCGGTCTCATGTTCACTAGATACATTAGCGAACCCACTAACTATCGATAGACAGTAGCATCCACTACCTCTCCATAAGTAGCATCCTCTTTTCTCCAGTTTCCTGGAAGAGGAGTATCCATGGGTTTGCAAATCTCCATGTTAAACTTACCTAGTATCTCCTTTGCATACTTTCCTTTAGACACAAAAATTTCACCATCCCGCTGCCATATTTCCAATCCAAGGAAATAATGATGGAGGCCCATATCCTTCATTTCAAACTCCGTTGCAAGATCCTCCTTGCATGAGTGTATCAACTGCTCATCACCAGTAAAAAATAGATCATCAACATAAAAAAAAATGATCAAAACCTTACCCTCAACCACAATATGGTACAGTTTTTCATCTACTTCACTTTTGGTGAAGCCTAGTCTGATGAAATAGCTGTCTATCGGAATGTACCAAGCACAGGGTCCTTGCTTTAGCCCATACAACACTCTTTTGAGCCTGCACACATGCGACTTGTTGTTGAAGATTTCAAAACCTTTAGGCTGCTCTATGTACACCTCTTCCTCAATGATCCCATTGAGAAAAATAGTTTTCACATCCATCTGATGAATGCGCCAACCCATATGTGTTGAGAGTGTAAGGATGGATCTTATGGAAGAATATCTTGCAAAAGCCGCAAAAGTCTCATCATAATCTATCCCCTCATCTGTGAAAAGCCCTGGGCCACAAATATGGCCTTGTATTTCTCCACACTCTCATTAGCAACTTGCTTTACCTTGTAGATCCATCTCGAACCTACAACTGATTTGTCAACCGGTCTTGGGACTATCTCCCATGCACTATTTTTTTCAATGAATTCATACTCCTCCACCATTGCATCAACCCAAGTAGGTTGTTGCACTGCTTCCTGAAAGGAAGATGGTTCAATCACGATAAATTTTCTCATAAGAGCCATGTATCTAGTAAATCGGTCAAGAGACTGTCTTTTTCTGCGTTGTGAAGTAGGTGCTCCTACATTCTGTGCAGCATCAAGTCTCAGCCTATCAGCTTCCATGGTGCGCCTTCTACCATTTCTGATGGACGGCTCTGCATGAGTGATTTCCTCCAATCCATGAACCTCCTCATGTGGCTGATCCACATCTTGAGACTTATCCTTGGGAACCAGCAGTTCCTCCTCTACATGCAATTCCATCTCCCTCTCAAGGGACAACCGCATGGCTTTCCCCTCATCAAATTTAATATCCTGTCGCACAAAATTCATTCTGTTGTTTGGAAAATACACATGATAATTTATGTATACCCCAAAAAATCCCAACTTCAGCAGTCGGTTCCAGCTTCTTCTTGGCATCCTTGGTCAAATACACATTAGCATATGAGCCAAAAATATTAAAGTGTGAAACATCGATTTTCTTACCAGTGAAAGCCTTTTTAGGTGTACTCATGCCAAGTACTCTATGAGGACAAAAAAATTTCACATAAACCGCAATATTGCATGCTTCTGCCCAAAAATGCATTGGTAGGCCCTGATCATGCAACATCGCTCGTGTTGCACCCACAATCGTTCTATTCTTCCTCTCCGTTATCCCATTCTATTGTGGCTTATGAGGCACTATGAGTTCTCTTCGAATTCCTTATTTTTTGCAGAAGTTCTTGAATTCGTTAGAGATGTATTCTCCACCATTATCATTCCTAAGAACCTTCAATTGCTTCCCTGAGTCTTTCTCCACCAATGCCTTAAACTCACAGAACTTAGAGAATGTTTGATATTTCTTTTGCATGAAGAAGATTCATCATTTACGAGAAAATTCATCAACAAAGATTACATAGTACTTATGTTTTGTTGTTGAAGAAAATGAGAATGGTCCACACACATCGGTGTGAACTCTCTCAGGGATCCCCGAAGCACAGTTCTCCTTCTCATGAAAGGTGGGATTTACATACTTCCCCATGGTGCAACCCTTGCACTGATCTAACTGAGAAATTTTTCCCATTGGAATTCCAATAGAATTTTTCTGCATGACTTTCAAGGCTCCATGATGAAGATGGCCCAATCGCCTGTGCCATAATTCACCCTCATCCCAGCACACCACTTTCTCAGCCTTACCCATCATGGCAGCGCAACCATATACCTCCAGCTTGTAGATATTATTAACTCGAATCCCTATCCTCTTGGCTTGACCTGTTGTTTTATGTCGCAGGAAAGATTTTCCATTACTAAAAAAAATGTCATAGCCTCTGTCCTCCAACGTTGCGACTGAGACCAAATTTTTCTTTAGACCTGGTACAGGCATTACATATTTTAATTAAAATGGTTTACCTGAATCCCTCAGAAAGGTAATGGTACCAATACTGATAGCACTATACCGTCCTTCGTCACCCATCTCAATATGCATATGGATATCTTTCTCCTTTAAGTCACTGAAAAGTTCCTTATCTCCTGTCATGTGAAAGGAAGTGCCATTATCCAAATACCACACCGATCCCAATGCACTCGACACCATGCATGCGATCAAGGAGAGGTCAAGCTCAAATTGTGATTCAAGGGCCTCACCATTTGCAGATCCAGCTACCATCTTGTTCTTCTTCTTTTGTCGACAGTTAGTAGCAAAATGCCCATATTCGTGACAGTGAAAACACTTCACCTTGGACATGTATTGCTTCTTGCCTTTCGAATCAAATTTTGAATGGAGTTTATTCCCCTTCCATTTCCTCTCCTTGGAAGCCAAACCACAATCCTCTTCATCCTCATTCTTAGATGAAGATCCATCTCTGGTGTTCTGTCTGAACACCTCCTGCACCAAATCTGACCACATTCATTCCCAATCTGGCAATTTTCCCTTCCGTTGACAGAATCTTGGTAACTATGCCAAATCTTAGGAAGTCATAGGAGAGCCAAGCTCACCAAATCGTCATTAGAAAGTGCTATTCGCACACTTCCTAGTTAATCCTGACATTGGACAAACTTCGTGAGATATTTTGGAATGGTGTCGCCCTTTTCCATCTCAATCTTCCTGAGTTTATCTTTGAGCGCAAATTTCCTATGGTCATTGCTGCTTTGGAATAGATCCATCAAAGCATTCCACTTAGAATATGGTGTGCCTTTCTAATGGAGGCTTGAGACAATGTGGTCTCGTACTCCCTTCAATAGGATCCTCCTCGCCTTTGCCACTTTCTTTTTCCATGCATCAAGATTGGCAACATTTGCATCATCTGGCTTAGGAACATCTTTGTCAATCAATTCCTTCAAGCCATTGTCTTTGAGTACTGCCTCCATCCTTTCCTTCCAAGAAATGTAGTTTGAGTTGCCCTCAAGTGCATACTCTAACCTCAAGCCATTAAAAGCCATTTCAATCTTGAATCAGCTGTATCACCAAGAAATTCTTTCTGAAAATTCAAATTCTCTCCAGTCACAAACTCAACTCCTGCTTCACTTCTGCAATTTCATGTGCTCTGATACCATGTATAAATTATACAAAAAGCATGTATATCTTGGATTCACCTGATCTAATAATTTACTAAAGTTAAATACTGAATCTCTTCTACAAATATTTTGCAGAATTAAAAAACACAATCGCTAATCACATGAACATGAAGAAAGATCAATCACACACAACACAGATAATTTCTTGGTGAAAACTTACAGCTAAAATCCCCACTATCTTATATTTTATATTAAGCATGGATCATGAAAAAATTACATACAAAACTCTTCTCACAAGAGCCCTCAGTACATCATCTAATTGTCTCACACTATCATATGCAAAACTGACCAACACGTAGCCAAATCTCAGCCTCCACACAGCCTGTCTTGCTTGCGCAATCTTTGATGGTAAAGATCCCTAAAATATAGGAATTATTGCCTGCCTTGACTGCACAAGTATCATGGGCACTCCAATGGGTGTTTGACTGCATGTGTGCAAGCAGATAATGTCACAATTAATAGTCAACCTCCCTTTCACCTAGAACTCAACTAGGTCTCAACTGGATCTGACATGCATGCAGCTAAAAATAGTAAATCCTTAGTTGCATGTGAGATCACTGATTGTGAATTAAATATATATCTCACTAGTGTATCTTCAATTAAAACTAGCACAACTGAGTTTAACTCACTTAACTGAGTTAAAATTTTTATAACTTGCACCAACTCATGCACCACTGCACTTCAAACTCTGTTACAACTAGAATTACTCTGCATGTCCCACCAACCAACCTCTAACTCAAAATCCACTGGCTAACTGAATTTATCACTTCCAGTTAACTCATTCAAGTCCACATTGAGAATAGATTACAGTTTAATGTCCATCTAAATTAAGGGATAATAAAAATAGACATGCACCCAAAAATAACACTCTGGGCCCCACCCTAGTTTGGGTGCTTAATGCAACCAGGTGCTTAATGCACTAGGTGTGGGTGCTGAATATTCTTGTTGAATTTCAACAGCCACAACTTTATTCTCCAAATAATGATCCATGTCTTATGTACTCCAAGACAAGCCAAGGTGATACCTCTAGAATCCAAGCCCTTTTCTTGAGTTATGAGGAGTTATTTATAACAAAAACAATACCTTTGAGCTTCCTCGTGAGTGTTAAACTTATATGATTATTGATATTATCTACATGAATTATTAAATTCCATGTGTGTCTCTCCACATCTCACATGTGTCCCTTTGACTTCATTACATACCATTTATTACATAAAATACAAATTACACATGAGATAGTGGCTATATAAGACAAAATTGGTAATGGGAGAAAGGCTCATAAATTTGATAAGTCATTTTATTCCTCATGGATATCATTTGTAATGTATGTGTGCCATGCCCTGAAATTCTTTGAGATGGCCTTGACCCAAACTAGAAATTCCCCTATGTAGTGCATCTTCACCTCCAGATACTCCGTAAATATGTTCTTGGATTTTGACTATAAATTATTCCATAACCATGAAATTTTGATATGAGATTTGAATGGTGCGATGGCATACTATAGAATAATGTATTTGGTTACTTCCAAGCCTTCTTGATTTGTTTCCTTCTTGATATTCTCAATGTATTTCCTGATCTCTTAGAAGATGATTGATCTGCCTCTGATTACCTGAAGTGTCCCTATCGAAGGAAGCTAATGCTTCTGTGTTAGAGAAACACAACCATTGTTCAATATATTATATGTAGCAATAGTAATAATCGACTATTCTGCAAGATGCATGTAGTTTTCATGGTGGAGTCTCGGCTGAACTCTATCTATCTTTGCAAAAATCTTTCCTTTCTTATCTAAATGTTGTGGAGCATCTAAATACTTGGCAGCCTACTCCTGAAGAAAGTTGGCTGTTATGTTTGCTACTTTAAGGAGTTTTGCCACTTACTGTGCTTTCTTATGAATTCCAACAACAGGAGCCACCACTCATTGTAGAAGTATAATCTCATCATATAATCATGTCATGGTTTCATCCATTGGCCCCAGTTCTTATTGCATGGTTGACTTCCATACTACGTTGTTGAAGTTTTATGATGAAAATGTTGATTCTCTGCCACAATATGTTTCTCTTGTTGCTTCACCATGACAAGTTATCTTCTCATCCTATAATTCTCATTCAAAAAGTACTCATAATTATCACGTGTCGTTGTAGTAAACGCAACATTTTCTGCCATGAATTCATTGGGATTTCTTCTAGTGTTGGAAGTTATCACCTTCTCTGTAGAAACCAAGACTAGATTTTGAGGATCATTTGGGAAGTATATATGTATTTTTGACATGATCCTCTTCTTAGGATAATTAAACATTACACTACACACATCCATGACTCTGCTTTCCAGTGGAGGTGTGATTCCCATTTATCTAAATGGAAGATGGCCATATGTGAGAGGAGCTTCTTCTAGAGTACCTGGGTCATCATCCATGGGTTAGATGGTATCATGTTCCTCAAACTCTTATTCTTCTATATCCTAATTAGTTTTTTCTTATTCCAGTCTTTATTCTACTTCTTCCTCCTAGGACTGCCTCTGATGTTCCTCCTCTATTCTTCTCCTTCTTATTCTTCTTGTTTCTTCTCCAACAACTCATCTTGCTTCCTCTTCTCCTCTTATTTTTCTTGTCTCCTCTCTTTTTCTTAAATATATATTATGTTCATAGGATCATATTTCCATTTCCTACTTCTTTCTCCTGTTGAATCATATATGATCCTTTTCCTAGGAGCACTCTTTACTTGATGGGTTATCTGGTTTTCCTCCTGCACCTCCATGTCCTGAGCTCGTCGATATTTGGGTGAACTGGTATGAGTCCCTATATTTTCCTTAACGTTTGCATTGTATCAATTCTTTAACTTATCATCTTATACTGTGGATATCGATTAATAACCCCAATTGAATTTGATCCTTTCACAATGTTTCTTGCACATTCTCTTGGGAATGCATCCATGGAATTTCTTAGTTGGAAAGTGCAAGTGATATAGATATTGTTTATTTTATTATGTCACCTTGTGGATATTTAAATCATATAATATGATCCTCAAAGGGAAGGTGGGCCATGGGGCTTTATTCCTCCTATGAATAAATCCTGACAATCCCTTTTCCAACTAGTTTTCTACTTCCTGCATGAATAGCTTATTTGTCACATATTGTGGAATGAGATGAGTGGATATTTGAAAACTGAAACATATGATGTATGTACCCTCGAGATTTGAAAACTAATCCATGATATCCCAAAGTTACTCCTTCACCTGATCAATCATGCAAGGAGGATTGATCTCGAATATCATGTTGAATATAACTACAAAGAACTGCTCGACCAATATATCATATGCACCCCTAAAGCTTGATTCTGATAACACTATGTAATGAAAGTAAATCGGGAACTTGTCCTCCAGAGCCCAATTCTAGTACAATGTTGGGAAATTTTTTTGTGAGTAGATCCCATCCAAAAGGAACAAAAATATATATAACTATGGTGCTTGGTTTTTCATCAAATATGCTTTCTTCTACCCCACATAACACTACAATTCAAATGATAATATATATGCTCAATTTAATGTTTTACCCTAAGTTACCATGATGTGCCCATGAAATTGAAACACATGGCTATTAGAAACTAATATACATCTATGAGAATATCTGTCGGATAGAATATAGATCGATGATGGTGAAACTTAGCAGGCTCTCGACACCATGATTTTTTAATGTCACTTGTGTCGAGGTATGCCCATCTGTGGTAAAATTCAGTGTTTTCTTATTCTATGGGCCTAAGCATCTTTTAATATATTTTCATATATTCTCCATAATAGGTGGTGATACAACCGACACTGTTAATGTGAATCATAATATGAGAGTCATCCATTTGTGTAATAACCCACTTAATCACCTCTGCACACGGGATTAACAAGAATATGCATGCGATTCTTTGCATTTTGGACTTATTTATATTGATGTAGGCTTATATGTATTCAAAGTTCGTAAAAAACCTTTTCTACATGAACGTGTCCTTTATCTTGCTCCATGTGACCTCGATAGACTTGTTAGCCCAGGTATGTCAGTGATCAAATGATTCTTTCAGTTGTTTTCTATTAGGTCATAGGTAAGAAATTTTACTTTTTCGAAACAGTTCTCAGAAATAATTTTGGCCACTGAAGAAGGATAAACCATGTATGATGCTCCTTCATTTCATTTAGTATCATCATTGTCAAGGTCATCGCCATCATCGGTTTCAAGGTCACCATCTCCATCATCATCATTCAAGAGGTCTAGGGTTATGTCATTTCATTTCATTTAGGTCAAGTCTAGGTTCAGCCCTATATTTGGAAAAATCATCAAATTTTCACTAAGAATAAGGCAGTGGCCCTCCACTTCATCCATAAAACCCTAGTGAAGGAGAAGGCATGTTGATGAATTTCAAATAATTCCATCTCTCTTGTTTCATATGGCTCAAATTTCAAGAAAAACTTTTGAAAGCCTCATCTTTGTCTCATTGTTTCATGAAAATTGAAGAACTGTGTCTCACTCTCTCTTTTAAAGGATAAAAATGTCATCATCCACTTTCGGAGCTCCAAGGGAGGTAATTTTGACCTATTTTCCTAGTCAAATGCAAAAGAGTGTTATTTCAAGCTTCAAAGACATCTTATATGTTTTACAAAGTCATGTCCAATGTGAAAGTTCAAAAGTCTTCAAAAGCAGTTTCTCTGTCTCATGAAAAGGAGAAAATTTGTCTCAAGGTCTCGTTTTAAAAGCCTAAGAAATTCATCTCAAGTGTTAGGGAATGAAAAAGAGGTTAACTCTGTCCTCTCATCTTACTCAAAGAGCCAAAGAGTCACCTTTCATCTCAAAGGGTTCAAAAAGTGTTTTTTTGTCTTCTTACCTCATTTGAAAAGCTAGAATGTCATCCTCCAAGTAGCACAAAAGGTTTTAAAAGGTCATTTCAAAAGTCTTGGAGAGTGAAGGAAATTAAATTTTAATTCTTCTCATCTCATTTTAAGGGGTAACATGTTGTTGTCAAAGTTAAAAAAGAGTTAAAAGTTCATGATACATTTCATGTGAAAGGGTAAAGGTCATCTCACAAGCTTATAAAAGGAAAAAACATAAAACATTTCCATTCATTGTTACCTTTTGATATGTGTGTGAGTACCTCTCTTCCTCATTTTCCCTCTAAGGTGTTACAAACTCCAAATCCTAGCATTGAAACTTCATTTGTTACCCTTCTAGGCTTTTTTTCTGACTAACCGAACTCTTTTGTTACATTTCTGGCATTGAAAATAATTGAAGAAAACTCTCTGTTACACTTTTTTAAAGGTAGAAAATTCCTTTGTTACGCTTCTGTGGCTGAGGGAAAGTGTAGTGTTGCGTTTCTCTTGAGTGAGAAACATAATGTTACACTTCGAGGAGTAAAAAATATCTTTGTTACAGTCCTATCAATAGTAGGGAAGCAACTGTTATGCTTCCAGATAGTGTAAAAATCCTCTGTTACACCCCTGTGGGTGAGGGAAAGAGTGTTGTTACGTTCCTGTCAGTTGTGCAAACCCTTTGTTACATTTCTGTGGCAAGTATAAAACAATGTTACGCTTCTATGGTAGCTTCTAGTGTTAATTGAAGCCCGAAAACCTCTAGCCTTCGACCTCATTTCTTGGTGTGGCTTCTCCACAAGGTAAGAAAATACCTTAAGCTTGTTTTGGTCACAATTTTCATATTTATTTTAGTCATTTCATGTGATTAAAATACTTCTCCATCTCTCCATTGTCTACATATAATTTTTTTTCTTTTTTTGTCAAAAACCTACCCTATTCGACCCAATCCCTAAACTTATTCAAACCTAAATCCTACCCTATCACATTCATACACTCCTATTCCCATCTACATTCCTACCATATTACCCTCATAACATGTCAAGAACAATAAAATCATAATCTAAGGCTATTTTACATAGTGAGAGGAGTGAAAATAGTGAGAACATACAAGAATGTGTTTTAGGGTTTTTAGAAACTTAGACTTAACCATTTTCATCCATTCCACTTCCATTTGGAAGCTAAGGTGTCAACATATCCTCTCAAATTTTAGCAAAAGTTTTGTACAGCTCCATAATTCGAAAAAATCAAAACACTTATTCACTAGTTTTTCCCATAGCCAAAATTGGGAAATGACTGTGTTTTGAGGATTTGAATGAATTCCACTCATCCATTTTCCTTCACTTCACCTTCATTATGGAGGCAAGACACCATCCTACTCACTGAAATTTTGTGAGAATTTTTACTCAACTACATCACCCATTTTTCACCTCACAAACTTGTCCTACTATTGCACAGGACATTCTCACAGTCAAAATTGGGAATTTCCTGTGTTTTAGATATTTTTACAACTCCCACTCATCCATTTTCTTTCATTCCACCTTCAAATTGAAGTTGACACACAACACTACCCACTCAAATGTTTCAAGAATTTTTCTCAGCTTCAAGAACCTCCATTTCATCTACCAAACTCACACCTTCATACACTCTATTTTCCAAATATCCATTCACCATCCACTCATTTCATTAACATCCTAGGGTTTTCATCATTCTAGTGACCATCACCATGGAAAGTGACAAGAAGAGAATCAAAGGAGGGTGCCATCTTATACTTGAGTCATTCACCATGCACGATATTAATGCTTCACCATTGGCTAGAAGATGCTTTCAAAGAACTCAATTCTTAACATTTTGTGAAAGGATAATGGAAGGAGGGTATCATCTGCAGTTTTCCAGTATTTTTGCAACCAACTACGAAATAGAAAAGGTCACTCTTGCAAGTATGGAGATCAGTTTATCGTCTGACCTAATTTCTTTAGCTACAAGTATTCCTTCTCAAGGAGAGCAGTGGTTCAAGGGTATGGATCTTGACATTGAAAATTACAAGAAAATTCTAAACTCTCATGCTAGAGATTATCTGGAATTTCTTTTTCCTTTTAGAAACCTTAGAAACAAGTATACTCCTCTGATGATGTTTATAATTAATTACTTTACATGTGAAGGAATATTCTCCAGACTATACAGGTATCACATCAGGCTTTTGATGCATTTTACCAGAGTCAAAACACTTGATTTGCCTCATTATTTATACAGGAGGCTTATTAAGATGGCTAAGAAGGTTCAAAGCAGAAGAGAATATCATCATACTAGTCTCTTTCATCATGGCCTTATCAATCTCATTGTGTTGCGTTACTTGTCCTCCATAAACATGACATGGGAAGACTTCTTAGACAGGTTGTCAGTAGTGCTTTCTGTCTTACCTATTACATCATCACCACAGCCAATGGATATTGTCACTTCTAGAATTTTATGTTCAGCTTTCAGAAGTCCTTAGGGTTGTTGGATTTTCTCACACATATGAGAGAGGCAGGAGGAAATTTTTTGTGTCTAAGTCTACTAGGATATTTCTTACACTTCACACCCATGATGAGAAATGTCAGATAGAGGAGCAACCTCTTTTGCATCAGCATGATGAGTCAGTGCCAATGGAACCTGAGGTATTAGAACATGAGGAGGTCAGATCAGTTGAAGACATCATCAAGGATAAGGGTAAATAGATTGCAGAGTTGAAAGAGGCCTTCGGCATTTCCCAATCCCGGATTACTTTCCTTGGGCGGGAAAATCTTCAATTCCAAATGAATCAACTCCTACAGAGTAAATACAAAACATACATGGAGGAAAACATAGGTAAAGGCAATAATATTTTTTTTTTTTACCAAGTGCAGGAGATGGAGGCTAAAGTAAATCTAAAAATACCAAGAACAAGAGGCCTAAAAAGGGCATCGAAGCAAGATAAACAACAAATTCATCAATCTAAAGAGTTAACATTTGATGAGCTCATTGTCATGGAGATCAATGAGGATAGAGAAATTTGGCTATAAAGAGTTAATGAGAATCTGGAGAAGTTATTGAAGAAGTATAAAAGGGATAACGAGCTGCAAAGGAACATGACAAGTCATTATTGTACCAGGGATACAATTTCTCAAGTAAGGCTGAAACAAGTCAAAAAGAGGCTTAAGGAGGCGCAAATGAAGCTAAAGGAGAAGGAAAACTTGGATTTATTGGCTGAATCTTCATTACCTATATAGCCTATCTCTTTCAAGTGTTAAAGAACTAATTTTAAAGGCTTTGGAGAAATTTTGGTATTTTTCATGATTTTTGGCAGAAATCTAGAAATTTCTCATTGCAGAAGGGTAACAGACACTTATGACTTTTTTATTTCGACACATCCAAATGGTGATTTATTTACATGGATGGATGTATTTTTTTTATTACATCATATATCATTAACCCTCTTGGCATGACAAGTTGAAATTTTGGAGAAAAAACTAAAAACCACCTAATTTTCATGTTTCTGCCTCTTTTTTGGACCCTTTGTTACGCTTTTGAGTGACCCTAGGAGAATGGATTTTTGAAGGCCTTATCGTGGTCCATTTTGAAAAATTTAATATGTTATGTAAACTAGACAAACGAGGCTAGTTGACAGTTTTTTCAAAAGTGAATTTGGACTTCTCAAACTACCTCCAAAGTTCTGTTACGCTTCTCCAATTTGTTTTAAATTCTTCAGTCAGAATTGATACATATCAGCATTGGATTCCCTCAGTACACCTGTCAAGATCAGAAATGGTCACAAATTCGAGGCTATGAGTTGTCATTAGAGTTATTAGGTTGTTTTTTTCTTCCTATTATGATGGAATGTATAATTAATGTAAGGCACAAACACTCCTAGTTTGTAGCTAAAATTCAGGGAATGGTTTCTAACCTCCCTAGAAACTAGCAAATGTCTCATATTTTGCATTTATGATCCATTTTGGATGGGATTTCGACCTGGTGAGGTGTCATGGTTTACATTTTCTATAATTAGACTCTCTTTTGTCATTTTTGGGGTTGGATAGTCTCATATTTTTCTGTGGAGCTCTTGTAACCAGTTTGTGGAATGAAATCAGACACAAATTTGTAGGAAATCTTGTGAGATACTTGTGGTATGATTTGGAACATCTCTGTTTCTCATGTATGCTTATTATCTTATGCTTAATGCCATGTATATTTCTTCACACATGTCTATATTGTGAGTTTGAAATCATAATTCATGTTATGCATGCTCTATTTTATACAATGTTTACCATATTATGTTCATTTGATTCTTAATTTAATGAACTCACTTTCAGTGCTCATTAAAACCCTACTCCATCTTCATCCTATACTCAATTAATGATTAATATGTTTCAAAAATACCTACCTTGCCTCACATACTCTCGTAGGTTAACCTCGAAGTTCAGACCTAAAAATCTCATTTACAGTCCATTCACTGAATTTCCTATCCAGCATTCAAAATATCAAACAAATTTTACTCATTTAAGCTTACATATCTAGCCTAAAAGCTTATGATACTAAACCATTCATTTGACTATTTAAAGTGACATAGGGAGATCCCTCTCTGGTCGGGGTAGGGCTAGCTACCTGGCCTAAACTTTGGTGTGTGGTTACCTTTCTCCAATCCTACTGTCAACCTTAGGAAGTTGGGGAGAGTGATAAAATTCTTGGCGTCATTTTTGGGGAGCGATCGCTAAACATTACCTGGGATTATTTCTTTAATCCTTTGAGAGTTAGACTTGTAGGTAACAATCTCTAGTTTTAAAAATAGGTTGAACTCTAAATTCTGAGCCAAAGTCTGAAATTCCTATCTTAAGCTGGATCCTAAAAGACCTACCAGGTCAAATCCATACCCAAAACCCTCACCAATTGTGTATGATCCTAAAAGTATTTTTGTAAAACATAAAAAAAAGTCTCAGAAGGTTGGAAGAGTTGTTCCTCCACTTGTCAAATCAAATTCTCTGCCTACGATATTTGTTCTAGAATATTTGGTCTATAGTCCAGAATCTGAAAAAATGTTTGTTTAGAACCAAGTCTGAAACTTTCCTTTCGATTTCGATTCCTTTGATCCTTTCTATTTTGAGTCCTTTCTGCCATTTTCTAAATCTTTTGATTATGAAATCAATAGTGAATTCTGGTATAATTTTCATAAAATCAAGGGTTTGGTAGAAAAATCTCAAGAAACTTTAGAGAAGGCCTATTTTCAACATAAGCAACAGATGTTTGCTCCATATGTCATCTCATATTCTTACATAACTACCTCATCAATTCCTCCTTTCATTTCGTCATTACCTCTGCAACGTCCTCCATTAGTCATGGCTAGATTTTCTCCACTGATCCTACCGCTTCATCTTACTCCACTACCTCAGAATTATTGTCAGAGGCTTCCTATTTTCGATGGAACATTAGGGGTTACAAACTATCATCATGTTTCCAAAGTGATTGACTTCATAGATCTTGAATATATCGATAATGACGATGCCAAGATGTGCATCATTTCACAGAGTTTCTCCGAAGAGGTAAAGAAATGGTTTCGCTCACTTACAGCTAGTTCAATAGGAACCTCATAGCATTTGATTGATTTGTTTATGGTGATATGGCAAGAGCAGAAAAATCCATTGCAGGTCCTAGCTGAATATAATGCCTTAAAAAGGAATCCCAATGATTTTGTCCAAGACTTTACAACTAAATTCAACAAAATATATGATTCAATTCCAGAGAGTATTAAGCCTCCTCTAGTCATTTATTTACTTCATTATCCTAATTTTTTCGATCTTGACATGGCCTATTAGTTGAGGGAAATAAATCCATAAACTCTTGAAGAAATGCAGAGAAACGCAGTGAGCGTGGAAGCCAATTTGATCATCAAGAAGTCTAAAATTAAGACAGAAAAAAGAGTCACTCTCAAAGAAGAAACATCCACTTCATCAGAAGGAAAATTAGATACCTTGATCAAGACCAGGGAGAAGATGATGGATAAAATGTCCATATTTGATCGACAAGTTGAACCCTCCATTATCAATCCCAATTTCAAGGGTCAAAATCAGCATCCCCAATACAGGATCAAGCAAAGGGAATAGAGCGGTTAGGATCCACAAATTAAGCAGCAAATTCACACTCCATTTCAGCAAAATTATACTAAAGGCCCCGATGAATATGACGAGGAAGAAATTTCTGGCGAGAACCATTTATTTGAGGAAAATAAACATTCTATTTTCCTCACTCAAGGTGATCGATTTTCTAGAAAAATTTGTGCACCAGATGATCAGCAATTTGTCTGGTCAAATGATGACATATTATTAGTGAACATGAACATTATCAGAGGGGATATCATAATTATGTTTCTCAAGTGTAGAGACAATATGGCTTGAGGAATAGAAATGTTCCTATATCCTCTAATAAGAAAAAACAGAATGCTCAAGTAGATGCTCATCCCAATGAAGTTGGTGCCCCGAATCAAAGTAAAGACAAGGGACCTGTTGTTCCTAATCATGTTATAGGCAATGAAGTTTCTTACAGAGGTCAAAGGAAAGATAAAGAATCCGAAGAAGGAGGACAGAAGAAAGAGTCTTCACATAAAGATCATCCTGAGAAAAAATATGCATCATTGAAAGAGGTAGAAAAACATTATGCTCTTTTTTCTCTTGAAAATAAAATTGCCAAGTTGAAAGTCTTCATTCCTCTAACTGAAATAGTTAAGAATGATAAGTACAAAGTTCAGGTTTCTAAGTTGCTTCGAGTTGATCAAATTTCAGACATGGTTAATGTAACTGATGATCATCCTAACCTTATTTTTGGTCCTGATGTTGATGGTGATTTAGAATATAGTGAAGTCCCTCCATTTTACCTAAGCCTCAAAATTCATGAATTTATCGTCCATAACTCCATGCTTAATTCTCAGGCCTCTCACAACCTCATTACCAAGGCCATTATGGACAGATTAGAACTGGACATCACAAGACAGTATCATGATATTTACTCATTTGATTCAGGAAGGCTGAAATGTCTTGGCCTCATCAAGCACCTAGTGGTGTCATTAGAGAAAGTCCCAACCAAGAATTTCCTCATGGACATTTTTGTGGCTGATATCCCTCCCAGATATAGAATGCTACTTTCTTGGTCATAGGGAGAAAATCTTAGAGGTACCTTGCAACTTGATTTTTCTTATACTACCATTCTCGTCTTTGGATACCTTAGGAAAATATACCAAGAAAGTAAGATGAAGTACATGATCAGCAGCTGAGAAAATAAAAATAAGCATCCTATACATGCTGTTTGTACATATTTAGAGTCCTTTATCTTGTTCAATGATGAATTTCAACATCTTTCGAAGATTTGATTGAAGAAATTGTAGAAAATTCTGAATTTTCAAATTCTTTTTTAGAATTGGAAAACGCAGAAATTTGTAAAAAAGTGCCAAATGGTTTTGAGTTGACTGTATCACCTCAAAAAGTAATGAAATAATGAAATAAAAAAAAAAAATTGGTACTGTAGAGGTCTCTCAAACAACAAGAAAAGTTCAGCCATCCGATTTTCAATTTCAAGATGAGGAAAGTAGTTTGTGGACTATGGACTTTGATGGAGCTTTGGGAAAAGAAGGGGCGGGAATTGGAGTGTGGATTCACAACCCTATAAATCAGTCATTAAAAATACCTTCCAATATTCAAATTTCCTCCTACAAGTTGACCTTTGAATTTTCAATCAATGAAGCTGAGTATGGGGCTTTGATAGTCGGTCTGAAAATTCTCAAGAAGATGGGTGCAAAGAAGATTTTTGTATATGGTGACTCCGAGGTAGTGATAAAGAAAATCAAAGGGGAGTACTAGGCCAAGCATCCAAGGATGTAAGCTTACCAAAACACAGTTCTAGACATCCTCAAGACATTTTCTCAGTACACTTTATCTTTGATTCCAATAGACGACAATGTTATTGCTGATTCTCTAGCCACTTTGACCAACATGTTCAAAGTTCCATTGTATCCTAATAATAAGTATGAGATAAATGTAAAACATCGCCCTGCTATCCCAGATAATGTTAAGTATTGGCAAGTCTTTCAAGATGATAAAAGTATCAAAAACTTTTTGCAGGCAAAAGAAGAGTTTCTAAATTATCAAATGGACAACCAGTGCTATGAAGATGACCAAGAAATCCATGCAGTAGAGATGCAAGTGCTTCAGCTAAAATATAACTCCATTCCAAGAGGTTTGGTACCTTTGGAAGAGATTTTTGATCGAGATTATTTTGCACGCAAACCAACCATGTTACCGACAGAAGTGGGGGTGGAAGATCTGAATCTTGCCACTCCGGAAAAGCCAAAAATGGTAAAAATTTCAAAATATTTGAGTGAAAAAATGAAAGGTAAATATGTAGGTCAATTTGTTGTAGAAATTATATACAAGATGCATGTATATATCCATATTTTCCTGATCTAACAATATTTATCTTCTTTCTAAATATATAATCCTTCCACTGTTAATCTTTTACGGAAATTTAAAAAATCAATTGCAAACACATGAAGCAATAAAAACAATCGCACATAACACAGTTGTTTAACGGGAAAGCCTGAAGCTAAAAACCCTAGCTAACATATATTATGTATCATGGAGATCGTGTAAAAATCTCATACAAAGCTTAGTACATCAAGATCTCAGTACAATCAATTATCACACACTAATCAGAAGAAATCTGCAAATCCATGCATTGATTTCTTGCCACCTGATAGCCTGCCTCCACTGTGCAATCCCTACTGAAGAAGACCCCTGAATGAATTTGAATATACCTTGATTGAACTGTGAAATCCTCATTGGAAACTTCAATGTGTGTCTGGTGCAATCAATGCATCACTATAGTCACAACGGATAGTCCATCTTGCCCTTTCACCTATCTCTCCACTAGGTCTCCACTGGAACTGACATGCACTGTAGTTAACTGTTGTATTTGTTTAGTTGATTAATGAGTTATTATTTTTGAATTAATTAACTAATTAATTCACTCCACTCTCACTAGTGTATCATTCAGTTAGACTAGATACAACTAGCTCAACTGAGTTTAACTCCATTAACTGAGTTAAATTGAATAACAACTCCATGAACTACTCTTCCAACTGTGTCATAAATTTTCCACTTCAGTTCTAACTGAGTCCTCCATGCATGAACCACCAGTAAACCCTAGGAATTGCGTAATTCCTTCAACCCATTGATTTGAAAAATATTTTCACTGAAATTAAGTGCTCCAAGAGAATAAGTTGATGTTTATTGTCGGATTATTATTAAGAGCTAATAATAATCGACACTTCTATTTTTAGATCGACAATCTATAAATATAATTTGTCCAATATTCTAAAAATAGAATTTCATCTATTTTCCAACTTGACCAACCATCCACAAATAGCATCCTGCAACTTCTGAAATATGATCACCATGTCTAAAAATAGACTTACACCTAAAAATAGCCCACAGGCCTACTTAGTGAAGGTGATTGATTTTCACTAAGCTCATCATCTTGTTGAATCTCAACACTCCCTCTCAACAAAATAGGGATTATCCTTCACTCTGATCCTGCTTTTATGGTATTCGAATTTTCTCCTGGTGAGCGTCTTCGTCAAAATATCTGCATCGCGATCTTTCGTAGGAATGTACTGAAGCAACATGATCTTCCGCTGCACACAATATCTAATATGATGATATCGGATATCAATATGTTTAGATATATCATGAAACACAGGATTAATCAAGATTTTAATGCAACTCTGATTATCACAATGTATCACTGTAGGATCTAAATGTGAACTGAACAAACCGACCAAGATCTTCCTCATCCAGATAGGCTCACATGCAGCTTGAATTGCTGCCATGTATTCTACTTCCGCTGAGCTGAGTGCCACGGATCATTGTTTCCTACTGTACCAAGAAACTACTATAGATCTGATAGATCCTTCCTGATGTGCTCTTTCTGTCTGTTGGGCTGCCTACCCAATCTACATTAGTGAAGCCATGCAACGTCACCTCATTCGTCTGTCTGTACCATAAGCCATACTCAGATGTGCCCCTGAGATACCTCAGGACATGCTTTCCTGCCTTTCAAAAGAGCTTGGTAGGCTTAACCATCGCTTGTGAAAGCTGGTTCACCACATAGCATATGTCCGGTCTTGTATTAACTAAATACATGAGCGAACCCACCAACTGTCGATAAATAGTGGCATCCACCACCTCTGCCGATGTAGCATCCTCTTTCCTCCAATTTCATGGAAGAGGAGTATCAATAGGCTTGCAGCCTTGCATGTGAAACTTCTCCAGTATCTCTCGAGCAAAATTTCCTTGAGACACAAACAGTTCACCTCCCCGCTGCCATATTTCCAATCTAAGGAAATAATTAAGGAGGCCCAAATCCTTCATCTCAAACTCCTTTGCAAGATCTGCCTTGCATGAGTGTATCAACTGCTCATCACCCGTTAGTATTAAATCATCAACATAAAGAAAAATTATTAAAATCTTACCCTCCACCACAATTTGGTATAGGTTTTCATCCGCCTCACTCTTGGTGAAGCCAAAACGAGTGAAATAGCTGTCGATCCAAGTGTACCAAGCACAAGGTGCTTGTTTCAGCCCATACAGTGCTTTTTTGAGTCTGCACACATGCGACTTGCTGTTGAATATCTCAAATCCTTCAGGTTTCTCAATTTACACCTCTTCCTCAATGATCCCATTAAGGAATGCAGTCTTCACATCCATCTGATGAATGTGCCAACCCATCTGCGTTGAGAGAGAAAGGATGGTCCTTATGGAAGAATATCATGTGACAGGTGCAAAGGTTTCTTCATAATCAATCCCCTCGATCTGTGAGAAGCCTCTGGCAAAAAATATTTCCTTATACTTCTCGACCCTCCCATCAGCAGCTTGCTTTACCTTGGAGATCCATCTTGATCCTACAACTAATTTACCCACCGACCTTGGAACAATATCCCAAGCACTGTTTCTGACAATGGAGTCATAATCCTCCACCATGGCATCTACCCATGTGGGCTCCTGCACTGCTTCTTCAAAAGAAGATGGCTCTATCACGATACACTTGCTCATAAGATCCATGTATCCAGTAAATCGGTCAGGTGACTGTCTCTTTCTGCGCTGTGATGTAGGGACTCTTACATTCTGTAGAGCTATAAAAAGGGTCTCTTTCACCTCTAATTACCTCACATTAATATGTCAATCCGGGAGCGTTTTGTTATTCCAAAGAGTGTCTCAGTCTGAGGCTATCACTTGTCAGAGTAATGCTAGTAGTAAAGTGTTTAAGAAATACAAGAGTAAACGGATGCTTTCTTATAACTAAATTACTTCAAAAGAATAAATCACACATTCAGAAAACTCAGCAGCTTATCAGTCAAGGGTTCGGCAGTGATAACCCATCCCTTGGGAAACTGATAGAAAGGAAATTAGAGCATAGACCACAGGTCTGGGAGTTATACAGTGAATTCCAAAGCTCACTACAGCCTTAGATCGACTCTCACACCAAATCAACAAATGCAAGTAAATGGAACAGCAAATAAAGAATTGAACAACAAATCTGAAATGGAACAGTAATTCTAAAATGGAACAGCAATCGAACAACTAAGTCTCGCGAGTCGTAGCCAAACTTAATCTATTAACCCAAATACATTCCTCACAACCAAATAACAATCCTTCACTCTTAAGGCAAATCACGCAAAACAAACTAATGGAACAGCATTAACTATTAACAAATTATGGAACAGCTTTAGTAAATCATATATGCACACAACACGCTAGAACAATAATCTTAATCACAGGGATTCAACTGTTCTTCCAAAAAGAACAGTATCATCTCTGAATCCAATAATCATGAGGAACAATGCTTGACATAAATGTTCAGTATAAAAGCTCTGTAACAAAACAATAAGAATATTCGGTTAAGACTAATGACATGCGATTAACTCTGAAAGGATCAATAACATAATGCAGAGTCAATACACGATTCTAGCTGTAAAAACCTTAATAATTTAATCTTAACAGAGCATGTAATATCAACTTATAAAGCATATCATATTACCAAATAACGATGATAAACAAACCACGCGGAAATCAAATCATAGTAATACAGAAGCAAGTGTCCTCTTGGGCCGGGCCCTTAGCCTTCAAGGTACACCGCCTTAAGTTAATCCAGACGCAAAGATGAGATAATCGCCAAGCTTATATTAATGCATCGGACAGAAATACAATGAACCAATTCTCAACGGGACTCAATAATCAGAGCTGATGTTTTAACAGCAAATTACATAAAACGTCTCTATTCCCTAAGCTAACAGTGTTGTCCCTTTATATAAAGGTGACGGCGGAGATGTCCAAGTAACAAGATAAATAAAGCAGCGATCCCTCAGGATCAAAGATCCTGAGGGATTCGCCAAACTGTTAATCCTTCATCCTCTCTTTTCTTTTGCGCCGAGCTGGTGTCTTCTCCTCCTTTTCCGGATTTGCTTTGATTTGTTTAGCCTTGTTTGCATTCGGTTCTCCTTCAGAGGGACAGCAGTTATCTCGACTTTGTCCTTTCCTTTGGAACGGAAACTCCTCGTTTTCTCCTTTTCCTGCACAGAAAATAACCATTATCAGCGGTTAAGTCTTGCATATCAATTCTCACATGTTTTGTTATAACTCCTTATTATTTTCCAAATTCATGATGCAAAAAGGTTTACAAATTCTACTAAAAAGCTACTGAAATAGTCATCAAAAGCATACCTTTTTAGTACTCCACACACCCCCCTGCTTACCTTGTTTCATGTCCTCATGAAAACATTGTAGTTGACATGCAAGGCAGTGAGAGAATATGCTGGAGAAGGAATCTCATGCGGAGGCCTACAGCCATGATGAGTGATTAGATAGTCAAAGAACTGACCTGTTTGCCCCTCAGGCATCTCATACAGGGCCTGGTATCCGGGTACAGGGTGCCAAATAATTGGAGTGCAAAATCTATATCCTAACCAGGATGGCCCTGCTTTCAAAATGCTCTCGCCATAGAGGTTCAAACGGTTGGCAGCTAATTCAAAATTCTCATACTTAAATGGTTCCCTGAGCTGGATGTTTGGATTAGAGATTCGGTACCGAAATTTGGCTGCATCAATGGCGAGGTCTTTGATGGAAAGAAAATATTCTAAACTCTGTCGAATGAGTGCCTCATGCATGGGTCCTAACATTTCAATGACACCCGGAGTCCTCATGAGGTTTCTATGTGCTTTCCACAACTGCACTGGGTTCCTAGGCTCAGCCCTTACCCGTAAATCTAGGCCATATTCCTGCCTCTGAAAAGTATCATAGGCTTTGAGCCACTTGATCTGATTAACCCCGAATGAAATGAATGCTTGTAATTGGATGTCTCCAACAAAAGGGCCAGGGTTCAACTCAGTCTCCTGATCTAGCACAAGGTCATGCAAATAGAGTTCACACAGCAATCTCTGGACCTTCACTCCATAATGTTTACAGCAGTCTATAAAGTCATTGACAGTGTTGATTTTTATAGGGGCGCCTGCTTTAACAGCTTTTATTTTTAATTGTAAATACCGTTCTAATAAAAACATAGCATAGTTTTTAGCAGGGGCCCTACATGCTAAAACATCATTGTATAAAGAACACAAGGTATTCATCTGCTTGATAACAGTATCTAGTCTACGGGTTACCTGTGCAACTTCCTCTTGTTCCTTTCGCCACCCTTCAAAGGCCTGGCTTTTGGATTGATTGACGTCCCTTAGTTGCTGCTTTAACTCTTCATATTTTTCTCGGGGGACCGTTTGCTCTCTAAGTTGTTCGGCTTCTTGCTGGGCTTGCTTCATCATCTTATGCAAGGTTTTTATCTTCGGATCTTTTTTCCATAGGTCAGTGGAGGCCGGGAGTTTTACCTGAACTTTCTTATTATGCTGTTTGGAGTTCAGAACCCTTATTACCCCTGAGGGTGGTGCCTCTGTCTGGATTTTCTTGTCACTGGTCCTTATATCATCCCTTTCTATTTTAACGCGAATATCAGTCTGTTGTTGTTCCTCAACATCATTTGGAACGGCAGCTGGATTTTCAGTAGGGTTTTGAACAGCAGGGCGATTGTTGGCCCTCTTTTTCTTCCCTCCGGTCTTTCTTACCCTCTGGTTTGCTTTCAGAATTCTAATTTTCTGTCTGAGCTGGGTTATTGTATTCAATAATTTCTGCCGTTCCATTCGCAATTTCTTAATTTTCAGCGTTTCATTAGAAGGAACAGCAGGCTGTCAGCTGCGGTTTGGACCATGACTAGTTTCTGGATCTTTCTCTTGGGGTGCTTCCTCGCGGTTCTGCTCTGGCTGTTCTGGGGTAGGAACCTTGACTGGTTCTGTCTCTTCCTGGGCAACTGCTTTTTCTGCTCCTACTCCCTCCGGAATTTCCTCTGGTGTCCTGGGAACAAATTGTTCCCGCTCAGTATCTCTTATCTCTTCTTCATCATGAACAGGCATATTTCCTTCTTCTGCCTCCACTGCATGTGATTTTTCAGATGTGTTTTCTTCTTGGGGTTTGTCGTGGAGGTCTACTGGACTAGAAGGTTGGCCATACTTACCCATATTGGCCAAGATTGCGGCCAATTCATCTTCTCCCACTGGGTCTTGTAGTGGGCTACCTCCCTGCTATCCCATTTCCTCCTCTTGTTCAGCTTCTGCTTCTATTTCTATTTCCGAATGCTCGGCTGCTTCCTCATTTTCCTCTTCGGATTGCTCGTCCTCAATTACCACTGGTTGGCTGGTGCTTTCCTGGAGCTTTTCCAGCCTTCCTCGCATCCGAGCTAACCGGGCTGATTTTCTGGGCTTCTCTAGCCTTCCTCGCATCCTAGGTAACCGGGCTGATTTTCTGGGCTTCTCTAGCCTTCCTCGCATCCGAGCTAACCGGGCTGATTTTCTAGGCTTCCCTGGCTGTTCGGGTGTATCGGTGGCATGCTTGCGCTTTGCCGATTCTTGGTGTATCTCTGGTCGTTCTGATGCACTAGCAACATGTTTTTGTTTTACTAATTCTCTGCGTTTTGCCGGACGTTCTGGTGTGCTTGTAGAATTCTTACGTTTTGGGGATGGTGCTGTCAATCCCCCCTCAATCATTACAATCAACTCTTCCCAGCTGCTCTGCTGCTGGGTGAGACTATGACTAACTATTAATCGTATTAACCCATGGTGACTGACAACTGACTCTACATGCTGTGCCTTTTTTATGCTTCGTGCAGCATCATGCAGTAATGAATTCAGAAGTGCAGGTAGGTTTACAGAGCATTTATGCTTTAAAACAGCTAAGACTTTAAGATGTTGTGGTCTTACCACGTCTTTCCTCCCTTCGCAGGTGATGTAGCTTTGCACTGTTCTTGCTAATTCCGTCCAAGGTTCTCCTAGCGTTGCTGGCAGAATGCCCTTCCCCTTAATTGTCAAGCTCTGACCTTCGTCCTGGAAAATTTCCATAATCTTCTGTAATCTTTCCTTCTTTAGTGTCCATACCGGTCCGGTGGCTGGTAGTCCCGAAACTTCTGCAATTATATCGTCGGTGACCGCTATCCGCTTCCCCCTTACTGTGGAGTGATCATCCTGCAGGTTCTGCAAAAATTCCATCGCTACTGTTTCATTAGACTCCTGCAGGCGACTGAGATAATTCAACCAGCCTGCTCTTTCTAGGATCTCTCGGGCAGCAGCGGAGATTGTCAACTTCTGAGGTTCGCTTCGAATTGCCCTTCCTCCCATGGTTTCACTGTGGATTCTCAATGGAACAGCAACTGCTTGTGCGTCGTACACTATCTTTCCCAATAGTGAGCTGACACGTAATTCAGGGAATAATGAGGTTAACCTCCCCCCCCCGCAATGTGATAGGCTGTCCCAGCCATCAAATAAAGGAGCAGCACCCGATCTGCAACAGAGTCAGAAAGGAAAAACATATGGAATTATGCCATGTTTAGAAAGACAACGAATTACCGAAATCGAGGCGGAGAGTTGATCGCGTATTACGTAAGAGGCTGCTGTGTTATGATATGAGGCTGGTGGGTAGGACATCTGTCATACTTGCCAAATCTCAAGTGGTCATGGTCACTTCCTTTGCCATGATTGGTGATGATAAATTTTCATGCGATGTATAAATCGGGAAATAATATATGATTAGTTTCTAGGATATAAGAAACAAAAGAGTATTAGTATCTTACCCATTGGTGTAACCAAGGTGACTTCAATACCATTAACAGTGCTATGCTGCCGACAGGTGTCCATAACCTTGGCAGAGTTGTTTTTTCACCCTTGGAACCATGATCCTTTGTGTATACCTAGGAATGTTGTTATGTCAAAATGTAGACCATTATGCTGGCTTGGTGACCAGTTAACCATAATGCCATTCACGATGAAGGAGCGAAACGTGGGCAGGCCGGCTCGTGATGAGACCTCCTGTTCCAAGGTTCGATTATTTGATATACCTTTTGGACCATATCCCTGGTGTGGTGGCCATAGTGGGAATGCCACTTCACTTCCATCCTCATGATCATGGTAGGCTGGCTCTTGATGAGACCCCCTATTCTGCATTTGACATCATGTTCACATATTTTTTCTTTTTTATAGAGTACTTTTCCTTATTTATACACAAAGGGTGGTTCAACACTCCTTAAGAGTAGGAATGGTGGAAGAAGTCTTATCATCTCAATAGGAAGATATAAGCCCTTTGCTCTTATTCCTAAATAATAATCAAAGAGGGTTAAAGGGATTAGCATGATAAAGATAACCAATCAGGGCAAAATTAGTAAAACAATGACAACAAAAGATAAGAAATAAGTATGTCCTTCCTTTTGTCCTCTTACCAATGCAGAGCCTTATAGATATAGCGATTTATGGTTTGCGGATTTCGGTATGTTGTGATTTTAATTGCACAAGTACATAGCTTTATCTTAAAGACTTGAAAGAAGACGGGCAAGAAGCATCCTCAATTTAGATCAGCAAAAGGAATAAGCTGTTTCACAAGGAGAGAAAAAGTATGCTAGTGGTGTTCCTTTTGAAAAAGAAACAACGACGGACGATAGATCGCAAAAATGCAAATGCTGTTCCTTTGAAAAAGGAACAGCAAAAATAAAAATACTATAAAAACACTCAAAATGCCGTTCCTTTGAAAAAGGAACAACAGCAACAAAAGAATGTTGTTTCTTTGAAAAAAAAGGAACAGTAGTAACCAAAAATGTTGTTCCTTTGGAAAAGGAACAGCAAAAGATGCAAAAATGACGTTCCTTTGGAAAAGGAACAGCAAAAATCCAGAATGATGTTCCTTTTAGAAAAGGAACAGCAAAACAAGCAAAGCCAACAGCATAAAAAAACACGCAAATGCCATTTTTTTAGAAACAGAACGGCAAAAAAATCGAAATTTTGAGAAAGAAAAAGAACAGCAAAAAATGACAAGAAAACATTTAGTTCAAACATATGTACAAGAACGACTCAAAAACAAGAACTTATGTACAAATTGTAAAAAGAAATGAATTCCTTAATGAATTACAGGTGAGGAAGATTTCTCTTCCTCTCCTAAAATCTCCATATCAGTGTCTCGGCGTAGCTGCTGGCAGAAGGATTCCCGAGTGAGTGGTTTGCGATAGAGACGAACTCGATGGCCATTTACTTTGAATGCATATCCAGAACCGTCAATGGTAATTAGAGTAAGGGTTCCGTTGTCATGCACCTTCTGGATTTCGTATGGTCCCAACCATCGAGTCTGAAGTTTTCCAGGGAAGTCCCGAAACCGAGAGTCGTATAACAGAGCCCAGTCTCCCTCGTGAAAGACTTTGTTTTTGATGAGCGCATCATGCCATTTAGCTCGCTGTTGTTGAATCAATGATGTATTTTGTAGTGCAGAGAGCCTAATTTCGTCTAATTCATTGATCTGTTGTAGTCGATTGATTTGTGCCTCGCTTAGATCTAGGCCAACTTCCTGTGATGTCCGTAATGTTTGGATTTCGAATTCTATGGGAAAAATGGGTTGTTTTCCAAACACTAATTGATAAGGTGAGTAACCGGTGGTGCTCCTCCATGTGGTTCTATAGGCCCAGAGTGCTTCAGGTAGTCGGGTAGCCCAATCACGCCTATGTGATGCAATGGTTTTCGTTAGGATTGATTCTATTATCTTATTGCTACTTTCTACCTGCCCATTCGCCTGTGGGTGATATGGAGTAGTGATTTTATGCTAGACGTGATAATTGTTGAGTGTTGCAGCTAATCTATTCCCAGAAAATTGTGGTCCTCCATCTGTAATTATTTCCCTGGGAAGGCCATAACGTACAAATAGATGGAAGAGGAACTGTATGACAGAGTCCTCTGTGGCTCTTGGCAATGCTTCTGCCTCAACCCATTTGGTGACATATTCTGTTGCCACCAATATATATGTTTTCTGATTTGACGAGGGGTTGATGGGTCCAACGAAATCAAGAGCCCATCGCTCGAATGGTTCGATGACTAACTGTGGTTTCAGAGGCATCTCATCAGCTTGACCAGGTCGTCCTGCTCGCTGGCAGCTGTCACAGGCTTGGAAAAATTTCTTTGCATCTTTGAAAATCGTAGGCCAGTAATATCCAGTCTGCAATACTTTGTGTCCAGTTCTACGCTCAGCGAAGTGTCCACCACACGGTCCATCGTGACAGGCTTTTAGGATGTCAAAGATTTCATCTTCTCGAACACATCGCCTGATATGCATGTCTGCCCCTGTGTGAAACAAATAGCCCCCAATCCACGAGAATCGAGCACTCTTCTGAACAATCTGCTTGCGCTCATTAGGGGTTAAATGTTTTGGTAGTTTACCTACTATGAGGTAGTTGGCAACATCAGCATACCAGGGTGTTTGAATGGCAACAGCAAACAGGTGCTCATCCGGAAATTGATCTTCAACTGCTACTGCATCGCTTGGTTTTGGTATTCTCAAAAGAAAATCAGCTACAGGGTTTTCTTTGCCAGGCCGATCCTTGATTGTGATATCGAATTCCTGCAATAAAATCAACCATCTAGTTACTCTGGCATTTGTGACAGGCTTATTTGCTAAATATTTTATGGCAGAATGGTCTGTATACAAGATAACAGGATAGCCTGTAATATAATGTCTAAACTTATTGACAGCATGTATTACAGCTAGGAATTCTTTTTCAGTAATAGTGTAATTTAATTCAGCAGGGGATAAATTTTTGCTGATGTAATAGATAGCATATGGTTTTTTATCCTCTTCCTGGCCAAGGACTGCGCCAATGGCTGTATCTGAGGAATCAGATGATATCTGGAATGGCAGGTCCCAATTTCGTCCTCGAAGGATTGGGGCTGTGGATACGAGCTTCTTTAGATCCTCGAAAGCATGGTCACATTTTTCTGTCCAAAGAAAATCAACATTACCAGTTAGTGCATATAAAGGAGCAGCAATGTGCGAATAATGTTCTATAAATCGTCTATAATAACCAGAAAATCCAAGAAAGCTACGTACCTCTGTTTGAGTAGTAGGAGTGGGAATGAGCAAAAGTATTTGGATTTTGGCCGAGTCTACCTGAATGCCGGCTGCTGAAACATAATGTCCTAGGATAAGTCCTTCCGTCATCATCATGAAACATTTTTCGTTGCTTAAGCAAAGCCTGGTAACAATGCAGCGTTGTAGGACTTTTTCTAGGGTGTCTAGAGCTGGATCAAAATCATCTCCATATGGTGTAAAGTCATCCATGTAAACTTCAAGTCCATCATTTATTAAATCTGCAAAAATGCTAAGGATAGCCCTTTGGAATGTGGCAGGAGCATTACATAGGCCAAAAAGTAGAACTCGATAGGCAAATGTTCCCCAGGGACAAGTAAAAGTAGTTTTATCCTGGTCTTCAGGGGCAATCTGAATCTGATTGTATCCACTGAAGCCATCCAGGAAAGAAAAGAATTTCTTTCCTGATAAAGTATCTAATACTTGGTCTATGAATGGGAGAGGAAAATGATCTTTCTGTGTTGCCTTATTTAGTTCCCTATAATCCACACAGATTCTCCATTTTCCATTATTTTTTGGTACCACCACAAGCGGAGAGACCCATTTACTATCAGAAATAGGATAGATAAAATTGACATCTAAAAGTTTCTGAAGTTCAACTTTTACCACATCCTTTAGATGAGGATTAAGTCTCCTTTGCGGCTGACGAACAGGTCTGGCATCTTTTTCTATATAAATGTGGTGTGTATATAACTGGGGATCGATTCCTTTCATATCAGGGTAATCCCATGCAAATGCTTCTTGATATTTCGTTAACAGATGGATGAGCTTTGTTTCTTGTTCAGGCGTGAGATTGGCATTGATGTTTAAAGTTTTTCTCGGTTCAATTTCCACAGTTTTACTATTTGCAACAAAAGTAACAGGTATCGTTTGGTCATGCGTATCTTTCAGAGGATCTTCCTCTAATTCATTATCAAATGCTGCTTCTATCATGTGACACTGTGTGCGGGATTCAGTTTGACTAATGAAATTATTAATGGCATCATCTTCTGTTTGGTCTTTAAAATCAAGTGCCTCTTGTATAGTTAATGGAGATCTGATGTTATCAGTAAGGTATGATATAGGGTGCTTATTAGTTTTGATTATTGTGACACTTGGCTGTGCTGGAGGATATAGAACTAAATTCTTGCTATTCGGTCCTCTGGTTATGGTCATATTTCCCTGCCGGCAGCCAATGTAGGCATCGGCAGTGGCGAGCCAAGGTCTACCTAAAATTATCGGGTGTCCATCAAGTCGGGTTTTTGGATTAATTATCAGGAAATCGGTTGGATACTCCCAGGAATCAACAGAGACCATGACATCTTGTAGAATACCCTCTGGTCTAACCACAGATCGGTCAGCCAATTCTAACAAAGTAGAGGTGGGTTCTACTGATGTAATGCCGAGCTTTTGGCAAGTAGTGGTTGTTAAAATATTAATTGCAGCTCCTAGATCAACTAAGGCATTAGACAGGGTCTGACCATAAATTTGAACAGTTATAATTGGATTTCCCGGGTCTTCATATTTAATGGGTGTTTCTTTCCCAGATAATAAGTCAGATAAAGTACCGACTACTTGGACTCTTGGATTATTTGTTATATTCCTCCTTGGTTTCTTTATGCACAACTCTTTGATAGTTTTTGCGTATATAGGAATGTCTTGAATGGCTTGGAGGAATGGGATTTTTATGTACATATTTTGTAATTCTCCCAGAATGTCAAAGTCAGGATATTGTATGGGTCGAGGTATGACTAATCGTTCTGGGAACGGAGGAGAGGATGTGGTTGCTTGGTTATGAGTCTGCTGCTTATTTACATCCTCTCGTTGCAACTGATGTTCTCTTGGTAACTGATCTTCAATATGAACTGTTTTATCTCCCTCAGTTTCAATTATACGTCCAGATCTTAACTGAAGATCATTGCACTCCCTCAGGTCGGGTCCTATTTCTGGTGATTCTATGATTTGGATAGATTGGACCGGTCTGTTATTTGGATTGGGATCGGGTTGGGCTGGGAGTTGCGGTCTCAAGTTAGACTAGGGATTTTGTTGTAAGGCTAGCAGAGTAGGTTGAGGGAGCGGAATAGTTCCAGCTGGCTGGTGCATCGGTCTTTGCCAGCTTGTCTGCCAGGGTGAACTTTGTGAAGTAAGGGGAGTCCATTGTGAAGGATATGGGCCATTTTTCCAATATGGTGGAGTGTAAGGAAAATTCGGCCAACCAGATTGGCTTGTTTGATTCAGCCATGGATTTGAAGAAGGAAACGATTGTGGTGACCAGTTTGAAAATGGGGGTTGAGATTGATTTTGCCACATACCATATTGTTGAGTATTATACTGTGGAGGTTGAAAAAAAGAGGTTGAGTCCGGAAACATACCAGATTGTCTCGGCTGCCACTGGCGACGCTGGTTGATCAAGTACGCCGATTCTGGTTCTTCTTCCACTTCCTTATATACCGCTTTCAATCCAGGTAGTGAGGGGCAGCTCTCCGTAAGGTGATCTTTTGTACAGATGGCGTACGTTTGGACTTTATCCAGTGGACATTCCTTGTGGCTATGTCTTTTTCTGCATCGGGGGCAGAAGATCGCCAAAGTCTGTTCTTCCTCCATCTGCTTCTGTTTAGCCTGCACAATATCAAGTTGTGTAGTTAGTGTCCCCAGAATATCAATTTTGAAATTTTCTAATAAATTTCCAATTTCTGCACGTGTTACTCCTTCTGTTGATACTTTGTTATCTCTTGAAAACTGATCATATTCTGTCGGTTTTATTCTTGTGCTGCCTCTCGAACTCCTGATACATAAATCAATGATGTCAGCAAAATTCTCTTGATAAATATCCCCTTTTCCCATGATGTTTAATGTTTCAATCCATTGTTCCTTCATGCCCCTTATTAATGCAGTTTTTAACACATTATCAGGTAAAGGTAGCGATGCATAAGGAGATCTTTGTAGATTGTACTGAAAACGTTCCACATACTCCTCCAATGTTTCATTCGGTCTGGCTGTCATTTGGAATATTTCGTCTTTTAATTCTCTAGACCTACAATAATCCGGGTATTTTTTTAAAAGGGATTCTTTCATTTGATCCCAATTGTTGATAACCCCGCCACCTAATCCCATAAACCATCTTAAAGCAGCCCCTTTTAATGTAGAGGGGAATAATTTCAATTTCTGGGGATCGGTGGTGTAATCATACCCCCTGCATAACACATCGAATTCGAATAAAAATGCATCTGGATCTTCTGATGTGAGACCGTGAAATGTAGGGATATGCTGAAGAGGGATAGCTTTCATGGGTGCATTTGCTGCAGAATCCACTATAGAATTTTGTAATGTAGAGGTTTGAGCATTTGGCTGGTTCTGAGCCATGGGATCGAATATATGCCAATAACCTTCTGGGATATCTAGGAGGGTATTCCAAGGTTGAGAGGGAATGGTTTTGACAGGGATAGTTTTAATAGCACTTCCCTTATCTGGAATAATGAGAATACCAGATGTCTGAGGGGATTGGATTCCTTCAACAATTATTTTCGCAGCACTCCCCTTATCTGGGCTATCTAATGGCTGATTTGTTCCAATAGGAGATTTTAGTTCCTTGGTTTCCCCTGTTTCGCCTTCTCCTTCACAAAAGTTGCTGGAATTCCCTTCCTGCAATAGTTCTGGAGTAGAATTTTCGATTTCTTGAAAGTCCTGCTCTTCAGTTTGACTATGCACCTCAGCAAAGGCTACAGATGGTGATCCTGTGGCCTGAAGGGAACTAGTAGGCTATTTAGAAATGTTTTTCCTGGGGCCTACTAATGGCTGAGATTATGTTTTCTTATAGATTTCGTCTATGAAGGTCGTTCGGCCAAGGGTCACCGGCCCCTTAGCTTTTTCAGGCTTGGATGGGGGTTTGATATTCTTTTCTGGTCTTTTCTGCTTAGTCATGCACTCAAATGAACTACCAAATTCTATTCAAACAAAGCAAAAAAAAATCTGTTAGGAAAGCGAACAGTGGAGCAGGGCTTTTACATGCTCCTCACGTAGGTTCTTACCTTCCATTTTTAAGATCCAACTCTTCCCTAGCAGGATCGTACACTACTCTGAAAAAGACAAATGGCTACACTCTTTCCCCGGCAACGGCGCCAAAATGTAGAGCTATAAAAAGGGTCTCTTTCACCTCTAATTACCTCACATTAATATGTCAATCCGGGAGCGTTTTTTAATTCCAAAGAGTGTCTCAGTCTAAGGCTATCACTTGTCATAGTAATGCTAGTAGTACAGTGTTTAAGAAATACAAGAGTAAATGGATGCTTGTCTGTAACTAAATTACTTTAAAAGAATAAATCACACACTCAGAAAACTAGGCAGCTTATCAGTGAAGGGTTCGGCAGCGATAACCCATCCCTTTGGAAACTGATGGAAAGGAAATTAGAGCATAGACCATGGGTCTGGGAGCTAGAAAGTGAATGCCAAAGCTCACTACAGCCTTAGATCGTCTCTCACACCAAAACAACAAATGCGAGTAAATGGAACTGCAAATAAAGAATTGAACAGCAAATCTGGAATGGAACAGTAATTCTAAAATGGAACAGCAATCGAACAACTAAGTCTTGCGAGTCGTAACCAAACTTAATCTATTAACCCAAATGCACTCTTCGCAATCAAATAACAATCTTTCACTCTTAAGGCAAATCACGCAAAACACACTAATGGAACAACATTAACTATTGACAAATTATGGAACAGCTCTAGTAAATCATATACGCACACAACATGCTGGAATAATAATTTGATCAATCTTAATCAACATGGATACAACTGTGCTTCCAAATAAAACAGCATTATCTCTGAATCCAACAATCATGAAGAACACTACTTCAAACGAATCTATGACACGAATGTTTAGTATAAAAGCTCTGTAACAGAACAGTAAGAATATTCGGTTAAGACTAATAACATGCAATTAACTCTGAAAGGATCAATAACATAATGCAGAGTCAATACACAATTCTATCTGTAAAAACCTTAATGATTTAATCTTAACAGAGCATGTAATAGCAACTTATAAAGCATATCATATTACCAAATAACAACGATAAACAAACCACGCAGAAATCGAATCGTAGTGATACAGAAGCAGGTGTCCTCCGGGGCCGGGCCCTTAGCCTCCAAGGGTACACCGCCTTAAGTTAATCCAGACGCAGAGATGAGATAATCACCAAGCTTATATTAATGCATCGGACAAAAATACAATGAACCAGTTCTCAACGAGACTCAATGATCAGAGTTGATTTTTAACAGAAAATTACAAAAAACGTATATATCCCAAGCTAACAGTGTCGTCCCTTTATATAAAGGTGACAACGGAGATGTCCAAGTAACAAGATAAATAAAGCAGCGATCCCTCAGGATCAAAGATCCTGAGGGATTCGCCAAACTGTTAATCCTTCGTCTTTTCTTTTCTTTTGCGCCGAGCTGGAGTCTTCTCCTCCTTTTCCGGGCCGATTTGCTTTGATCTGTTTAGCCTTGTTTGCATTCGGTTCTCCTTCAGAGGGACAACAGTTATGTCGACTTTATCCTTTCCTTTGGAACGGAAACTCCTCGTTTTCTCCTTTTCCTGCACAGAAAATAACCATTATCAGCGGTTAAGTCTTGCATATCAATTCTCACATGTTTTGTTATAGTTCCTTATTATTTTCCAAATTCATGATGCAAAAAGGTTTACAAATTCTACTAAAAAGCCACTGAAATAATCATCAAAAGAATACCTTTTTAGTACTCCACACACTCTATGCTGCATCAAGCTTCAGTCTCTCAGCTTCTGTGGTACGCTTTCTGCCTTGTCTAATGTTTGGTTTTGCATGAGTGGACTCCTCCACTCCATGAATCTCCTCCTCTGGCTGATCCACATCTAGAGGCTCATCTTTGGGAACAAGAAGTTCCTCTTCTGCATGCAAGTGTAGCTCCCTCTCAAGCAACAACTTCATGGCGTTCACCTCATTGAATTTTATATCCTGTCGCACCACAGTCATCCGAATGTTTAGAGAATACACACAATAATTATGGGGTGTTTCTATGTACCCCACAAATATCCCAACTTCTGCAGTCGACTCCAGCTTCTTCCTGGCGTCCTTTGTCACATGAATGTAAACAGATGAGCCAAAAATATTCAAATGAGAAATATCAGTCTTCTTACTAGTAAAAGCTTCTTTAGGTGTAGTCATGCCAAGTACTCTATGAGGACAACGGTTTTGCACATAAACCGCAGTGTTGCATGCTTCTACCCACAAGTGCATCGGTAGGCCCTGGTCATGCAGCATCGCTTGTGCAACACCGAGGATCATTCTGTTCTTCCTCTCCGCGACCCAATTTTGTTGTGGGTTATGAGGCACTATGAGTTCTCTTCGAATTCTTTCTTTTCTAAATAAGTCTTTGAATTCACCCGAGATGTATTCACCACCATTATCACTCCATAGAGCTTTCACTTGCTTCCCTGACTCCTTCTCCACCAATGCTCTAAACTCACAAAAATTTGAGAATGTTTCACTCTTCTTCTGCATGAAGAAGATCCAGCATCTACGAGAATAGTCTTCAAAAAATATAACATAATACCTGTGTTTTGCTGTTGAAGAAACCGAGAAAGGTCCACACACATCTGTGTGAATTCTCTCTAGGATCAATGAAGCACGACTTTCCTTCTCATGAAATGTGGTATTCACAAACTTACCCATAGTAAATCCCTGCACTGATCTGACTGTGAAAGAGTACCCTTGGGAATTCCAGTAGAAATCTGCTGCAAAATATTCAAAGCGCCATGGTGAAGATGGCCCAATCTCCTGTGCCATAATTCGCCCTCATCCCGGCTCACAACTTCTTCTGCTTTTCCCATCATTGCAGCGCAGCCATCTAACTCTAGCTTGTAGAGATTCTTAACTCGAATCCCTATCCTCTTGGTTTGACCCGTTGTTTGATTTCTCAGGAAAGCTTTTCCATCACTAAAAACAACGTCATAACCTTTGTCTTCCAGCATTGCGACCGAGACCAAGTTCTTCTTCAGACTTGGAACATGCATAACATATTTCAACAGAAATGGATTACTTAAATCCCTCTAAAAGGTAATGGTCCCAATTTCGGTCACACTGTATCGACCATCGTCACCCATCTCTATATGAATTTGGAGATCCTTCTCCTCCAAGTCACTAAACAACTCCTTGTCTCCCATCATATGGAAAGACACACCACTATCAAGATACGACACCGATCCCATAGAGCTTGAAACCAAGCATGCGATCAAAGAGAAATCAAGTTCAAATTGAGAGGCTAAGGCCTCTCCAGCTGCAGGTCCAGCAGGCTTCTTGTTCTTCTTCTTCTATGGGAAGTTAGTGGCGAAATGCCCATGTTCGTGACAGTGAAAACACTTCACCTTGGACAAATCCTGCTTCCTGCCTTTAGCTTCAGATTTTGAAGGAAATTTCTTCCCCTTCCCTTTCCTTGATTTGGCAGCCAAAGCAAAATTCTCTTCATATTGATTCTTCAATGAAGAGCCATCCCTGGTACTTCGCCTTATCTCCTCCTGCACAATATCTGACCAAAGTTTCTCCCATCTCGGTAGTTTCTCCCGTCCATTGACAGAGTCTTCGTAGCTATGCCAACTCTTTGGAAGCCCAAGGAGAGCCAAGCTCACCAAGTATTGATCATCAACAGTAATATTCACACTTCCCATTTCATCCCTACAGTGGACAAACTTCATGAGATATTTTGGAATATTGTCTCCCTTCTCCATTTTTATTTTTCTGAGCTTATCTTTCAACGCCAACTTCCTCTGGTCACTGCTGCTTTGGAAAAAATCTGTCAAAGCCTTCCACATTGTAAATGGAGTGGCTTTCCCATGAAGGCTGGACACAATATGGTCCTTCACACCTTCCAACAAAATTCTTCTTGTCTTTGCTATCTTCTTTTGCCATGCGTCAAGTAATGCAGCATCGCTAGATCCTGGCTTAGGAACATCGCTATCGATGAACTCATTCAGTCCATTATCTTCCAGCACCGCCTCCATCCTGTCCTTCCAGGCTATGTAATTCGAGCTGCCATCAATGGCATACTCCAATCGCAACCCATTGCAAGATATTTCAATGTATACTCAATTGTCGTACCAAGAATTTTCTGCAACAAATTCGAATTGTCCACCAGCACAAACTCAACAATTCTTCACAATTGTAATCTTCAAAAATTAACACTGCTCTGATACCATGTAGAAATTATATACAAGATGCATGTATATATCCAGATTATCCTTGTTACACAACAATCTGTCACCATCCTTGCAATTCCCCGTCCCGCACGTTGGAGGGCTTATTCCGTGACCTGTGAGCAGTGACATGATCTGAAAACACTTTCATGGCATTCCCCTAGACATGGAATTTCATTCCTCTAAAGATAAATCCTTGTGAAAAACCCTAAAAATAGCCTTTTTATCCTTGGTGTGACTCTTCAGTGTTATACCTGCGCCAATGGGGGAAATCCTCCAAATAGGGCGCACCAATTGGCGCACTGTCTCAGTGTTGTACCCGCACCAGGCTTATTAAGGAGTGTTTTTTAAAAATAAATGGTGGAAGATTGACTCCAACCAATTCCTAAACTGGTCTCTAAATTGAGTTGGGAGGTTGGCTCCGGATCTCCATGTAGAGGAAGTGGTTTTCCACCTCTCATGGAAGCTTCCTTGAGGATAGGACCAATCCTATGATTGTAGGGATCCCAACTCCCCTTCCACCATCTATATAAGCTTGCCATTTTCCTTTGCAAGCTAATCTCCAAGAGCCTTCATAGCCTAAAGAATGCTGCAAGAGCCTTGATAGTCCTCATAGAGCCAAATCAGTAGCAAGGAGATTGACGATCAAAGAGAGAGGCTTGTCCCCATTCCCGACAAGCTTTATCAAGACGTATTCCGCTGACGACCCGCCAAAGGAAGGTTCAGCGTCAGAGCCAGGTTGTATTTTCCTTTATATGAATTAATGGTAAGCAACTATTGGTTATGGTTCCATTCATATTGTTCATTATGATCATGAGTTTGTCTTCTCTGACTGATACATAATTGCATATATAGGGTTTTACGCTTGTGTTTGTCGTGTTTCTTGTGTGTGCAGGTGTTTGATCACGACAAGCAGGAGGATTGTGATCTGCTGGAGCAAGGAAATGAGAGTGTTATCTTCTCTACAAACAACAGCATTGGATTCAAGGTAAGCCTTCTTCACCATTTGGTTTATTGCAATTAGGAACTTGCACCTTAGCATGATACGATTGTTTCTAGACCCGATCTGGGCTAGTAGGGATCACCTCTGTCCACAGAGGGGATTTACCTCTACAAGAGGATCAGCCGAGTCGGCCTCGCCGAGCTAGGGGGATGTCCGATTATCTAGAGCGTGATTTATCTAGTCATCTCTCTCCTGAGCCTCCTCCGTTGAGCTCACCGGAGCACAGTTCCTCTTCTTGTGTCAAGCTCCTAAAACAATGAAACAAGCTGCTACGAGGAAAGTTATTTTAAGTGTGTCAACCTCGTTAAAATAATGAAACACGGGCCCGTTCAATTTGAGTTTTGTTAGATTTAGTTCAAATCTCTTATGTTTTCAACCTTCACTCCATTTCCTATGGACTGAAGCTTGGGGGGCATGTACCTCGAATTGAGACACCATGCTGGGGGCATGCCCGTCTTCCTCATTTCAAGCATAGTTTTTGTTTTAAGCTTGCATAAAAATAAAATATGTGATTAGATACATTTTGTGAACTTTTTCATTGGATCGTTTTTTATGCAACTAATACACTAAGATAACATTGTATTAGACATTTGCATAGCATATAAAACATCATCACATGTAAAAAGATCCATCTAGAAATAGGCATATATATGTGTGTGTGTGTGTGTGTGTGTGTGTGTGTGTGTCGAATAGTTTGCAGTACATCACATAAAGTCAAAAAATATACATGTTCGTCTTAATACAGCCGGAGACAACATTTCTCTCAAAAAAATATGCATATGAAAGCCCTAAATAAGCTAATCAGCATGGTGGTCATGGTAGCACGCCACTACGCGCACCAATCGCCTCAGCAGTCTGTGAAGGCAACTAGGCACCCCCACAATGTGTCGCTGGTAAGCTAATGGGACGTCTGCCAGCCGTGCATAGTCCAGAATTCCCTGGGAAATGCCCTCCAGGTTCTGGATTAGCTCGCTCCCTTCACCACCCTCAGCTTGAGGGTTATGTACGAGATGGGTCCTCCGCGCAATGGGTGACATGCCTGCGAGCCTCTCTGGGCCAACATCTGCATTCACATAAAGTTGTTAGAACGAACATGTATTGCCAAAATAATCATAAATACATAAAAATAAAAAAGAGAATCATACCCAACTCCTCATCCCAGTCCTCCCCCTCTGGGAGCGGAAGATTGGGATCTCCGGTGAAATCGGTCCTAGCATAGGGCCAATCCTCGACCACGATCAATTGACACCATAACCACCCAAAGAACTTGGGCCTCCAGGACATCTGTTCACCTCCTCCTAACCTAGGCATAAGTCCTGCCCAGCGAGCCATCGTCAGCTCTCTTAGTACCGGCTCAGCAACTATGGCCCCTTGGCCCTGGAAAATGGGTAGTCATTCCAAGATGAAGGACACCAAAATGGAACCATAGCCAAACTGCTTTAGCCTGGCTTGCTTGCATCTTGTTAGCTGCCTCTTGATATTTCTTGTTACTGCAGTGGCCCAATCGAACAATGTGGGGTTCATACACTCGGAGGCTAGTATGATTTTGGCTTTGGTTGCCTCATGTGGAGCTTGCGATCCTGCAGGTTGTGTAATGGTGTATAGCACTACTCTGAGTGCTAGGTCGCGGATAGTGTGGATGTCCACCTTCCCGCTCCCCGATCCTATTCATGCCCCTGGGCACACTCTTGCCATTACCATATCCATTTTCTCTCTGGAAGTTCTGCTGCTGGTTATGATTGGCACTGGACCTCTGCGCGACAATCCGGTTATAAAAAAAACATCTGAAACCTCAAGAGCTAATACTTGGTCCCGAAGTTTGAACACTTCCTCATTTTCATCCCATATGCTGACCAAGTACTGTAGCAGCTTAGGTTGAGCTTGTAAACATGGAGTAAGGAAGAATTTTTTGAGTCCACAGTTCCAGAGGGCATTCATACAGGCTTCGTTTTCCATAGCCATTTCATCTTCCTCCCCATGTTCCCTCTCCTTCCATTTGATAACCATTGTGCCTGTGTATTTGCATCAACACAATAAAAAATGCCTTGTTAGATCTCTAGTGAATTTAAAAATCCACATGGATAGCTCACATTTTGAAAAATTTAAGCGGAAAATTGTGTTGCGCCATTGGCGTGACCCCTTTGTGAGTAAATGTCCATTGGCGCGGGTCCGTGCCTAATACCTGCGCCAATGGAGCGAACCCTAAAATTTAAAAAGGTTCCCCCCAGAAGTCTAATGCATAATGAAAACTCATAAAAAGTGGATTAAAATGGAGCTTAAGGGAGCGCCTTTTACTTGGAACAGACGAGGATCTGAATGATGTCCCAGATCAGTCACAATCACTGTTGCTCTCGAGTGAGGTAAAAAGTAAAAGTAAATTTGTTTTACCATTTGAAGCCTATTTGTAACTTTTGAAATAAAAAATTAGGTTTTAAATGTCATTTTTCTCAATATTTTAATATATTTTGTCAAAAAATTGATTTTACACTTGCTTGTATGTGAAGCGACAGGTTTTTACGCGACTTGGATAGTGATACGAGTTGTTTTTTATACTTTTTCGGACTCAGTAAAAACTCAAAAAAGTCATTTTGGAGTCATCTTTCAGCTCTTTTCTGACTCTCTAAACATGAAAAGATCGCCGAGTCCCTTGTCATTTTGATCTCGTTAAAGTGGACACGAAACGACATCTACCCAGTATACGTTTACCCCTTTTTCAGGCTGGGATAGATTATTTACGAAAAAGGAATACCCTAGCCTATCGCGACTAGGAGGTTTTCTCAGACATAGTTTTATACCTTTTCGGATCCGAGGAACTATTTGCGAAAAGGGACCGTTGGAGTTTACTTTTTCGCTGTATTTTCAAACTGTCTAAATATGAAAAGATGCCGAGTTCTTCCTTTGTCAGACTCGTTAAACCCTGATGACATCGGATTCAGTCGTAATGACGATATTCGAGTTTCTCCTTCCTAGGGCTCGTTAAATGTACTAGGATGGATTCATCCAAAGGACGAACTTATATTACAAGCATATGCTATCCCCTTCAAGCTTGTTTTCAAAAATAATTGGGGTACTCTCCAGAAATGGTGGGGAAAAAAGGAACCAGCATCATTTTCGTGTCGGCAGTATCTCACTCTTGAACATGGCACTTGTCTACATTCGTGTCGGGTTGGGGACATCTCATCTCGTTTTTCACTTGCCTCCGTGGGTTTGGGTGATCCCTTTTGACCTCTCATCTGCTCTTTGCCTCGTCATCATGACCTTTGATATTTTGTTGTCAAATACTGCCAAATCCACTGTCGTGTCGTTGATATGTTCAAGAGAAGTTGACCTCTACAAGTTTCAAACTTCTTATGATCCTCATCTAATCCTGATTCACAAAGGCATTATGTTCCTCTGTCTCACGTCGATGATGTGGGAAAAATTATGGCCCACCTTCGATCAAGGTCACTTCCTGTCGACTTCAGCTCATTATCCACGAAGTTGATCTAGAGACTCCCTTCTGGTACCTTGGAGCTTGCATGCCTCAATGGAAGGTTCTTCGCGTTCGACGTGAGGTTTTCATCATTGGCCTCCGATCGATTGATTCTATGGGTTTTCGACGCCATCTCACTGATTCACATGCCGTAGATTGTACCTATAGTACCTTGAGGGCCATTGTCATTATTGGTGGTACCTCTCCCATCTATTAACATCTTTCATCATTGGCTGGTAATCATATGATGTTCTTGCATGTTTGACTTCAGCTCACTTATTCAGATGCTTGAACTTGTACTTTGTTCGGGTCGAGATGGAGCGCAAGACCCTGGATTTCATCTGTTTAGAATCTAGGCTGCGATTTTGTGGATTATTATGATTAGTTACGTGACTCATTCATTGGATGGTTGCGACCATACCTTGGATCTGGATTATTGTATACTCTGTTATGGATGGTTGTGCCCATACCACATATATCATGTATTTGAGATATCAGTTGTACTTCTCTATGCAGGTTTTTTGATGGCAGTGTTTTCATTTGGACACGTTCTCGTAAAGAATTTCACCCCTTTCTCTCTTTCGGGCCTCATGCTTTAGGGGGCATCTGTTACACAGCAATTTGTCACCGTCCCTGCAATTCCCCGTCCCGCACATTGGAGCACTTATTCTGTGACCTGTGAGAAGTGACATTATCTGAAAACACTTTCATGGAATTCCCCTAGACATGGAATTTCATTCCTCTGAAGACAACTCCTTGTGAAAAACCCTAAAAATAGCCTTTTTATTCTTGGCGCGACTCATCAATTTTATACCCGCGCCAATGCGGGAAATCCTCCAAATAGGGCGCGCTAATTGGTGCATTGTCTCAGTGTTGTACCCGTGCCAAGCTTATTAAGGAGTGTTTTTAAAAAATAAATGGTGGAATATTGACTCCAACCAATTCCTAAACTGGTCTCTAAATTGAGTTGGGAGGTTGGCTCCAGATCTCCATGTAGAGGAATTGGTTTTCCACCTCTCATGGAAGCTTCCTTGAGGATAGGGCCAATCCCATGATTGTAGGGATCCCAACTCCCCTTCCACCATCTATATAAGCTTGCAATTTTCCTTTGCAAGCTAATCTCCAAGAGCCTTCATAGCCTAAATAATGTTGCAAGAGCCTTGACAGTCCTCATAGAGCCAAATCAGTAGCAAGGAGATTGATGATTGAAGAGAGAGGCTTGTCCCCATTCCCAACTAGCTTTCCCGAGACGTATTCCGTTGACGACCCGCCGAAGGAAGGTTAAAAGTTAGACCCAGGTTGTATTTTTCTTTGTATGAATTAATGATAAGCGACTATTGGTTATGGTTCCACTCGTATTGTTCATTATGATCATGAGTTGTGTCTTCTCTGACTGATACATAATTGCATATATCGGGTTTTACGCTTGTGTTTGTCGTGTTTCTTGTGTGTGCAGTTGTTCGATCGCGACAAGCGGGAGGATTTTGATCTGCTGGAGTGAGGAAACGAGAGCGTTATCTTCTCTACAAACAACAACGTTGGATTCGAGGTAAGCCTTCTTCACCGTTTGGTTTATTGCAATTAGGAACTTGCACCTTAGCGTGATACGATTGTTGCTAGACCCGATCTGGGCTAGTAGGGATCGCGTCTATCTGCAGAGGGGATTTACCTCTACAAAAATCCTGATCTAACAATATTTTTCTTCTAGCTAAATACAGAATCCTTCCACTGTTAATATTTTGTGGAAATTTAAAAACTTAATTTCAAACACATGAAGCAATAAAAACAATTGCACATAACACATTGTTTAACGGTAAATCCTGAAGATGAAAACCCCAACTATCATATATTATGTATCATGAAGATCATGTAATAATCTCATACAAATATTAGTAAATCAAGCTCTCAGTACAATCAATCGTCACACACTAATCAGAAGAAATCTGCAAATCCAGGTATTCATTTCTTGCCACCTGATAGTCTGCCTCCACTGCGCAATCCCTACTGAAGAAGACCCCTAAATGAATTCGAATCTACCTTGCTTGCACTGTGAAATACTCATTGGAAACTCCAATGTGTGTGTGGTGCAATCAATGCATCACTATAGTCACAATGGATAGTCCATCTTGCCCTTTCACCTATCTCTCCACTAGGTCTCCACTGGAACTGACATGCCCTATAGTTAACTGTTGTATTTGTTCAGTTGATTAATGAGTTATTATTTGTGAATTAATTAACTAATTAATTCATTCCACTCTCACTAGTGTATCATTCAGTTAGACTATATACAATTGTCTCAACTGAGTTTAACTCCATTAACTGAGTTAAACTGAATAACAACTCCATGAACTACTCTTCCAACTGTGTCATAAATTTTCCACTTCAGTTCTAACTGAGTCCTCCATGCATGAACCACCATTAAACCCTAGGAATTGTGTAATTCCTTCAGCGCACTAATTTGACAAATCTATACACTAAAATTAAGTGCTCCAAGAGAATAAGTTGATTTTTATTGTCAGATTATTATTAAGGGCTAATAATAATTGACACTTCTATTTTTAGATCAATGATCTATAAATAGACTTCGCCCAATATTCTAAAAATAGAATTTCATCTATTTTTCCAACTTGACCAACCATCCACAAATAGCATCTTGCAACTTCTAAAATATGATCACCATGTCTAAAAATAGACATAGTCTAAAAATAGACTTACACCTAAAAATAGCCCGCGGGCCCACTTAGTGAAGGTGACTGATTTTCACTAAGCTCATCATCTTGTTGAATCTCAAAATTTGTTGATGCATTTTATTGGGAATATTCTAATCTAAAAGTCTATTATAAGAGCATAATTTAGCATACCATTCCCTTGAAGCCGGATCAGAAACCTTTCCGTCAGAAGCTAAGAAGAATGAATCCCAAGTTCCTGCCCTCTATCCAAAAGGAGGTAAATATATTATTCACTCCTGGCATCATTGTGCCTCTTCACTTTTCAAATTGGATGTCTAATCTAGTGCTAGTAAGGAATAAGACAAGAGATAGTCACTTGCGTATTCATTTCAGAAATCTGAACAAAGTGTCATTGAAGGAAAATTACCCACTACCAAAGATGGACCATATTTTGCAAAGGGTAGTTGGATCTTCTAGGCTTTCATTGCTGGATGGGTACTTCGGTTATAATCAGATTCTTGTTCACCCAGATGATCAAGAGAAGACAACCTTCACAACACCTTGGGGTACTCTCATGTACACCAAAATGTCTTTCAGATTGAAGAATGCAGGGGCTACTTTTCAACAAGAAATGGACATTTCTTTTTCCAATGAAAGGGACATCATTTTGGTAAATTATCTTGATGATATCACATTTTTTTCAAAAATAGATGAGCAACACTTACAACACTTGAAAACATTCTTCGAGAGATGAAAAAAGTTTGGCATATCGTTGAACCCAAACAAGAGTGTTTTCGCTATGGAGGAAGGTAAATTTTTGGGCCATATCATATCAAAATATGGAATTAGGATAGATCCTCCAAGAATTTAAGAAATTCAATCTTTAGACTATCCTAGGAGCAAAAAGGAAATTCAGTAATTCAATGGAAAAATCAATTTTTTGAGAAGGTATGTTCCCAATCTTGTTGAACACTTACGGCAAATTACTGACATGTTGAAGAAATATAGTGAAGTAAAGTGGTCTGAAGAGGCGAAAAAATCATTCAATCAATAAAAGTTAGCTTTTTCTCATGCTCCTATCCTCATTAGTATAGATTATACACTTGATTTTATCATTTTTTCATTTTCCTAAAAGCATACTCTTGTTTTTGTCCTCATGCAAAAGAAAAATCAGAACACAGAGCAACCCATCGCCTTCTTCAGTAGAACCATAAGATATGAAGCCTTGAAGTATAACATCATTGAGAAAAAAGCCTTGGAATTATTCAAATCATTTAAGGACTTTCGAATCTACATTTAACATTCTCATGTCACTGCGTATGTTCCAAACGCTGCTGTCAAAGATGTGCTTACACAGAATGATCTTGAAGGGCGGCGAGGTAAATGGATTTCCTCCATGTTAGAGTATGATTTGGAGATCAAGCCCGCAAATATGATCAAAGGACAGGGCCTAGAGAAGCTCATGGCAGATTCAGATCTTCATGCCTTGGACATCTATTTCATTGATGCATTATCTGAAGAACAAGATGCTGAAACATTACCTGAGGTAGCTGAAATTTTCTCTTCATCACCTTGGTATGCTGATATAGTACATGTTTTGTAACATTTGAGTCCTCCTCCTGGATTTCCAAGTAGTAAGTATAGATCTTTAAAGTTAAAATCTCTTAAGTACTACATTCCTAATGGTGTCTTATATTGGTAAGATCTGGGTGGAGTATTGCTGAATTGTTTGGTTGAAGGAGAAGTTGAAAAAATCATGAGAAATTTTCATAAAGGTGACTGTGGCGGTCATCTTTATTGGAAGACTCCAGCTAATAAGATATTGATGGTAGGATTCTAGTGGCCAATATTATTTTCGTATGTTTACAAAACAGTCATGAGTTGTCATGAATGTCAAATATTTCATGGAAAGAGAAAGCTCTTGCCTTTACCTCTAAAACCAATTGAAATGAAAGCACCATTACAGCAATGGGGACCTGACTTCATTGGCGAGATTCATACTCCATCATCAGCCCAACACAAATGGATTCTCACTGCCACATATTATTTCACCAAATGGATTGAAGCCATCCCCGCGAGGCAAGCTATCGACATTGTTATCATTCAATTTCTTGAGAACAATATTTTGTCTCATTTTGGCTATCCACACAAGATCATCACTAAATATGCAGCTGCCTTCGAGTCTAAGAATATGATTGACTTTTGTGACAAGTATCACATTAGGCTTGGTCATTCAACAACATACTATCCTCAAGGCAACGAGCCTGCTGAATCGTCAAATAAATCTTTGGTGAACATAATAAAAAAGGTGATGCAAGAGAAAAAGAGGAATTGGCACACGAAACTCACCAATGCTCTATGGGTGGATAGAGTTACCACCAAGAGATCAATCAGCATGTCACCTTTCAAACTCATCTATGGTGTTGACACAATGTTCCATTATTCTCTAGCTATACCGGTGATGAAAATTCTACAAGAGATCTATAGTGAGCCTAATGAAATTCATTGAAGAATCAACCAAATGATCCATCTACAGTAGTCAAGAGATGAATTTTTCAGTCATACTTCAAAGCGTCATGAGAAAATTCAAAATATTTTTGTTAGGAAGACTAAAGCAGATGATTTCTAGCTTGGGTATGATTTTCTTCATTGGGATGCCTGGAATTAATACAAGAGTAAGCATGGGAAGTTCAAAAATCTATGGAAAGGACCTTACAATATCACTGCATTTAGAGGAAACAAATCATTTCTACATGAGGATATTGAAGGGCAAGAAGGGTTGGGAGGACCAATCAATGGTAGGTTCCTCAAATACTATCTAACTTGATCATTGAAGAAGAAGTTCATTGTCATTGTACATATCATTTTAGATTCGATTTCCTAACAAATAAGGAAGTTGTTGGAGAAGTTTGAAGCTCGAGGAGAAGGCCATGAGACTTCAACAAAAAACTCATGTTTTCTTTCAAAAAGTTTAAAGGTTTTAGTTAGTTGTCAAGTTAGAGTCAAATCAGTTGTTGTTGGTGAGGTAAATCCCCTCTGCGGATAGAGGTGATCCCAGTAGCCCTATAATGGGTCTAGCCACAAAGAACACACTCTGTGACATCAATTCTTAGTTAAAAAATGGACAAAGACTCGATAGGTAACTCACCGGAAGTCCTATGCTGTTGTGTCATCTTGAAGAATGGCTACCTCTTGCTCATGGTTTGACAGGTCACGATCCGATCGTTCTCACGCCCAGATACATGCACATACACAAGAAACGAAGACGATACACAATGTACTATTCACATCTGTAGCTATCAGTCAGTCGAAGAAGACTAAATCCAATGTGTCAAATATACATAACACAAAGATAGAATCAAGATCATAGTCGAGTATATTAATTTAAAGAAGGAAGAGTACAACCAGGCTTCGACGTTGTGATCTCCTCCAGTAGGTTTCTAGCGGAGCACGTCTCACAAAGCTCATCAGGAATTCAGACGGGGCTCTCTCTACAAGATCCTCCTTGGTTCAACCTTCTCTATAGCGATTACTCAGCTATAATGTCTCTTCTCCGAGTTCAGATTCTTGGCTATATGTTGAGCTCTAGCTTTTTTAAAGGGATAAGGTTGGTTTATATAGAGGGAGAAGGAGAGGTTAGGATCCCTATAATGATGGGGAGAGTCATATCCTCCAAGAATTTTCCATCAACCATTTCCTAAAGGAAGAGATCCGTGGCTTATCGAGTTTAACCACTTGAAATGAGTCATTCCTGAGGTGGTTAAAGGAAAATTCTACCTCCAATTTGTTAAAAAACATTCCCAAAAAGGTTGGCGCGGGTACAACAAAGAGACAGAGCACCAGCTGGCGCGGCCTCTAGTGTACATCCTCCACATTGGTGCGAGGGGTGAACTAGCTACTTGCGGCAATGCCAAAACATAGGTTTTTATGGGCTTTCTGAGGAAATGTTCAATAGGAGAGATCATGTCCTTATGCAAAAGGATACAATGAAGGAATTTGTAGAATATGACACTGCACACAGTTCATGGGAAAGACCCTCCAATATGCAGGGCGAGGGATTGCAGGGACGGTGAAAAAATGCTGTGTAACAAATTCCCCCTAAAGCATGAGGTCCGAGAGAGAGGGAGTGGTGAAATTATTTATGAGAGCGTGTTCGACCCAAACACTGTTGTCGAAATACCTGCAAGTAAAAGTACAACTGATACATCTGATACATGACATGTGGCATGGGCGCAGCCATCCATAATAGACTACATAAACAACGAGATCCCAGGTATGGACTCAACCATACAGCAGTAGGGATCAACAAAAAAGACTCAGGTATGGTCACATCCATCCAATCAGAAGAGTCACGTAATAAGTCATAGTAATCCATAAAGAACCCGCAACCTAGATTTCATCAGAAAAAACCCAGGGTCTTGCGCTCCATCTCGATCCAAACAAAGTACAAATTCAAGCATGCGAATATGTGAGCTGAAGTCGAACATGCAACAAAATTTTCTGATTACCAGCCAATGATGGAAGTTGTTAATAGACGTGAGAGAAACCATCAATAATGACAATGGTTCTCAAGGTACAAAAGGTACAATCCACGAAATGTGAAAAGTGATCTGATGTCGAACACCCGCAAAATCATTCGATCAAAGGTCGGTAATGAAAACCTTGTGTCGAATGCGAAGAACCTGCCATTGAGGCATGCAGGTTCCAAGGTACCTGAAAGGAGTCTCTAGATCAACTTCCTGGATAATGAGATGGAGTCAACAGGAAGTGATCTTGATCGAAGGTGGTCCATAATGTTTCCCACATCATCGACGCAAGATAGAGGAATATGATGTTTGTGAATCAAGACCAACAGAGAATCAGAGGGAGGTTGAAAACTTCAGAGGCAAACTTATCTCGAACATACTGGTGGCACGACACTGGATTTGGCAGTATTTTACATCAAGGGATCTAAGGCCATGATGACGTGGAAAAGAGTAGATGAGAGGTCAAAAAATATTACCCAAACCCATGGAGGCAAACAACGAGATGAGATATCCCCAAACTGACACGAATGAATACAAGTGCCATGTTCAAGAGCGAAATACTGCCAATACGATTACAATCTTGGTTCCATTTTCCCCCACCATTTCTGGCGAGTACCCCAGTTATTTTTTAAAACAAGCTTGAAGGGGATAGCATATGCTTGTGATGTAATTTTGTCCTTCAGAAAAATCTAACCTAGTACATTTTACGAGCCCTAGGAAGGAGGAACTCGAGTAACGTCATCATGACGGAGTCCGATGTCATCAGTTTTTAATAAGTCCGACAAAGGAAGAACTCGACGTCTTTTCATGTTTAGAGAGTTTGAAAAGACATCAGAAAAGATAACTCCAGCAAGGCCCTTTTCGTAAATAGTCCCTCAGATCCGAAAAGGTAGAAAACTGTGTCTGAGAGAACCTCTTAGTCACGATAGGCTAAGGTATTCATTTTTCGTAAATAATCTATTCCAACCCGAAAAAGGGGTAAAAGTATACTGGGTAGATGTCTTTTCACAGCCAATTTAACGAGTTCAAAATGACAAGCGACACAGTGATATTTTCAGTTTTAGAGAGTCAGAAAAGAGCTGAAAGATGACTCCTCCTGGAGGAACGAGTGGTATAAAGGGTAGCAACTGGTTCCGGTAATGGTGGAACTTCTCAGAACAAGATAAAGGTCAAGAGGTTGGCTAACAAGACCACTTATCGTAGCGGTTCTTCAGGAATGGGTAAAACAACCAAGTGAAGGTGTATGATCGACCAAGTAGATGATAACGATGGAGTGAGAAAACCAAGGCTCATCTGGTAAAAACAGGCTGATAAAATGGCTATCACGAGAGGTAAAATGGGAATGGTTTCATTTTTACATAAGCTTGAAATTAGGAAACTCTACTTGAAGTTGGTTTCATTTTTACACAATATTGAAACAAAGCTAAACTATGCTTGAAACCAATTTCATTTTTACACAAGCTTGAAACGAAAACAAACTATGCTTGAAAAAATAAGCATGCCCCCAGCATGGTGACTCAATTCGAGGTACATTTCCCCCAAGCTTCAATCCATATGGAAGGTAGATGGAGTGAGGGTTCAAGTTATGAGATCAAGAGAAAGACTCGACTGGGATTTTACGAGATCTATTCAAAGACTCGAATTGAACAGGAATGTGATTCATTGTTTTAATGAGGTTGACACATTAAAAGAACTATCCTCATGACATCTTGTTTCATTTTTTAGGGATCTTGACACAAGGAAATGAACTGTGCTCTAAAGAGCTTGTTTCATTTTTTAAGGAGATTGCTCTGACGATCTTGTTTCATTTTTTAAGGAGCTTGAAACAAGAAAACGAACTCTTCTCTGACGACCCTTTACCATGACGAATAAGAGGTCATGGATTCCAAGAGGTTCACATATAATGGGAGAGCACCATCTTGAAAATCATGACCCAATGCCCCCAGCATGCGATGCACAACAACCCTATCACTAAATGTGGGCACGGGACGCGTAGCCACATAATTAACCTACACCGGGGAAGATACAACCAGTGAATAAAGACCTGGAAGGGACGGTGGCGAACTAGATGTCATGCCAGGACCAAAGAATGAAAGATGATCAATGGTCACAATTTTACCTTTGTGTGGAAAATAAATCACACGAAAAAGGGAAGAGACAACTTCCCCCATGAAATAATTATAGTCGCGCCCCAAGAGAAAATTGAAATCCAAGGGGCTTGGAACAACCATCACATCTATATGAATGGTTTTCCTTCCCAAAGTAACAGGAAATTTGGGAAGGATACCTAACGGTTGACTCGTTCCTCTGTTAAAAGCCAACAGATTCTGCGTAATAGGCATAAGCAGTGGAGAGCCAAAATCTTGCCAAGTAGTTGAAGACAAAATAATAACAGAAACGCCTTCATCTATAATGGTGCTGGGTACGACCAGACCAAATATCTGTACTATTATCTCAAAAGGCACATAAGACGAAAGGCAGTATCCTGCAAATCGACTCCAATCAAAGTAATCGACCAAAATACTTGAAGGGGGTACCATATAAATCAGATGGTCATCCCCTGGTGTTATAAGAGAAAGAGGAGCATCCTCTAGGACTTCCATCATGGGAGAAGGAGGAGCAACTTCTTGAATCACAGGGACGGGAGGATCTTTCTCCGAGTCCGAGGAATCAGAAGAAACAAGAGGAATGTGAGGGGGCTGAGATCCACTCTCGACAGAAAATACCTGATGAACCATAGGCAGGATCAATTCGACTGATTCTACATCCAATGGTTGTTTGAGAATGGATTCCTGAATTTGAATTTCCATGGGAGCGAGATCGACCAAGGATGAATCTTGACCGATCATGGAATCAACTAGCGGAGGACTCAAAGAAAGTTTCTGGTAACCAGCTGGAAGGCAGGGCACAGAAACAGTATAGTTGTCCAACACTCTCTTGGATTCATCCATGTATGGACAAAGGTGAATGGGATGATGCCCTTCACACAACTTACAGGGATTGGGAATCTTACCCTGTTTCCTATGAGTCTTATCAGCACTAGTTGAAGATGTGCCACCAAGATGACTTGTAAAAGACAAAGGCAATGGCAGACGACCATTGGACCATACTTCAAGTACCTTGGGAATGCCAGGGCAATCTCGAAGAAGATGGTCACCGTTTCACAACATGCAAGGGAATTTTACTTTCCGTGGAAGCTTGGATGGTTTTTTAGGTGCAATAGCCACAGAGCTAGCCTCTCCTTTATCTGACTTCTTCTTCTTTGTCTTCTTCTTCTTCTTCTTAGCCACCTGGTTACTAGAATCCAAACTTTCACTAGGCGAAGTAGAAGAGGAGGATGAAGAAACAGGCGAAGAAGGGGAGAGGTCCACTTTAGAATCAACATGATGTTGTTCAGGTGGAGGATATAGTTGTACAGTGGATGTAACACTCGAGACCACAGAGGTCGAGAATAACCAAACATGCAACCCAGTAGTTAACCCAGGCAGGGACAATGTTGCCATATAAGGAGCACCAACATTCCCAAAAGTAGGAAAAGGACTGGGATTCCCTTTGGAGGGGATTCCTTGGTTGGTAAAATCCTAAAATGTTTCCATTAGAAACAACCTTAAAACAAAATACAAAGGAAGATAACTTTAACCAAGAAGATTTCTTGGGAAAGTAATATTTTAAGACACTGAAACAAAACTCTGTCATTTCATATTTTAAGAGTCAAGAAACAGGAAAAAGGTGATTCTATCACTTTCAAGTTGAAATGAGCATGAAAGGAAAAGAGCTCGACGATCTCTTCTCTTTTTAAAGAGTCACGAAAATATCGAAATGACTACTCTGGTAATCTAAGAAAAAGGGTGTACCAAGTTTCCGTGAACTGCCATATACACCTTGGTGATCAAATGAAAGAGAAATGACCAAGGAATTTCCGTACATGCAGGTAGTCTCCCCTAATGTTGTGTTCAGTGTATCACGGTTACAAGGTGGCAGACTTGGCTTCTTATGGATCAAGGATTGCAAACTATAGGGGTCTACCTTTATATACTTGACAGTACGAGGAGCACAAGTCCGTACTAGTGCTGTCTAAAGCCAGATGGAGAACGACAGCTACTAGGTCTTAAGACGCCGGAACACGTCTGTAGCCTACACCTCTAATTGTGAGCATTAAGTTTCAATGCTTCCGTAGGTTGATTGAATAAATTTTAAAGTTGATCTTGAATTATGTCTCGGTTTCAAGGCCCTACCGCATGTCATCTAACAATCTCCTATATGCAGCTATATTCCATAAAATACCACTTCGTTCAATGAAGAGCTATCTATGAGAAAGTTAAGAGGTTTCCAAATGACAGAAAATAATGAGAACACACAAAAGCATCCACTACAACACCTAATGCAAGCTAATGCAAATGAGAAATCTTTCCTAGAATGACAGATACTAGTTATGTGAAAGATTTTCCAATTCCACAATGCAAACATGAATGCAAGCAAAGAAATATATTTTTGATTTTTTAATGTAATAGAGCAAAGAGGGCACTAAATGACATGAAAAATAAACCTTCACACTATTTCGAGAATGCCAACACAAGAGTCGAAACGAAACAATCCAATCAACTCAAAAGCAATCAAAATAGAAACTCAAACCAATGTTTCAATCTCTCAAATCGAAGAAAGATATTGAAATGGACCAATACAAGAAGTGTAATCTATGCCTGGAGTGACAAGAAGAAAAAATGAATGAAAGAGACAAGACTCATTCCATCAAATGCAATCACTCAAAACGGATCCAAGGAATTGAATGCAATCAAGAAAAATAATGAAGATGGTTGCGAAACAAAAAACAAAGCTCCTAGAGGAGGCTCAACATACCAAGGCACTAGAAAAATCTAGGGCTATGATGCGGAAAGAAATGGGTAAACAACCGAAGGAAGAAGGTTTTTCACAGTCACAAACAAATTCAAAGCACTCAAATCCAATCAAGAAAATACCTAGAAAAGAAAACATTGACCAAAAACTCCAAAACAGGGGAAACCCTAGCACCTACAGGAAATGGCACGATTGTCTGGATGTAATCCGTGCCAAACAGGAGATGGTGCGGGTGATAAAATGGCAACATGTGCCAGTGGGCGCGACTGTCAGGTTGGAAACTGTGCCAATCAAGCCAACCTTAAAAATATGAAAATTTTGGAAAAAACAGAGGTCAAATTGATCCTCTATGGCTGAATAGGGGTCTTAGACTCAGCAAAGATAATTAGAAAAGCAAGCTAAGCAAGCCAAGACCAAGAATATGACCTAATGGATGAAAGAAAAACTCACACTGATCCCCAACAGAGTTGCCAATTTGTTGGTGAGGTAAATTGCCTCTGTGGACAGAGGCAATCCCACTAGCCCTAGAATGGGTCTAGCCACAAAGAAGACATGCTATGACATCAATTCTTAGGTAAAAAATGGACAAAGACTCAATAGGTAACTCACCGGAAGTCCTACGCTATTGTGTCGTTCGGAAGAATGGCTACCTCTCACTCCTGGTTCGATAGGTCATGATCCGATCGTTCTCATGCCCAGATACCTGCACATACACAAGAAACGAAGACAATACACAACATACTATTCAAATATATAGCTATCAGTCAGTCGAAGAAGACTAAATCCAATGTGTCAAATATACATAACACAAAGATAGAATCAAGATCATAGTCAAGTATTAATTTAAAGAAGGAAGAGTACAACTAGGCTTCGACGTTGCGATCTCCTCCAGCAGGGTTCCAGCGGAGCACATCTCACAAAGCTCGTCAATAATTCAGACAGGGCTCTCTCTACGAGATCCTCCTTGGTTCAACCTTCTCTATAGTGATTACTCAGCTATAATGTCTCTTCTCCAAGTTCAGCTTCTTGGCTATATGTTCATCTCTATCTTTTGTGAAGGGAGAAGGCTAGTTTATATAGAGGGAGAAGGAGAGGTTAGGATCCCTATAATGATGGGGAGAGTCCTATCCTCCAATAATGTTCCATCAACCATTTCCTAAAGGAATAGATCCGTGGCTTATCGATTTTAACCACTTGCAATGATTCATTCCTGAGGTGGTTAAAGGAAACTTCTGCCTCCAATTTGTTAAGAAACATTCCCAAAAAGGTTAGCGTGGGTACAACAAAGAGACAGATCCCCAACTGGCGCGGCCTCTAGTGTACATCCTCCACATTGGCACAAGGGGTGAACTGGCTACCCACGTCAATGCCAAAACATAGGTTTTTATGGGCTTTCTAAGGAAATGTTCAACAGGAGAGATCATGTACTTATACAGAAGGATGCAATGAAGGTATTTGAAGAGTATGACACTGCACATAGGTCATGGGAAAGACCCTCCAATATGTGGGGCGAGGGATTGCAGGGACGGTGACAAAATCCTATGTAACAGTTGTTTTTATTAAAAGTTTCCAGTGTGTTCAATTTTTTCAAAGTCCAGTTTGACTCCATCGCCCAATGGTAAGTCTAACTTATCTACGGTTTTCTTGACACCTCTTGAAGGAGCTAGAATCCCCAGATGGAGCCAGTGTTAGCCCAGGTATGTGAGTGATCAAATGACTCTTTCAGTTGTTTTCTATTACATCATAGGTCAAAATTTTTACCTTTTCGAAATAGCTCTTAGAAATAATTTTGGTCTTTGAAGAAGGCTAAACCGTGTATGTTGTTCCTTCATTTAATTTATCATCATCATTGTCAAGGTAATTTCCATCATCAGTTTCAAGGTCACCATCTCCATCATCATCATTCAAGAGGTCTACGTTTATGTCATTTCATTTCATTTAGGTCAAGCCTAGGTTTGGCCCTGTCTTTGGAAAAATCATCAAATTTTCACTAAAAATAAGGCAGTGGCCCTCCACTTCACCCATAAAACCCTAGTGAAGGAGCAATCATGTTTATTAAGTTCAAATAATCCATCTCTCTTGTTTCATATGGCTCAAATTTCAAGAAAAAGTTTCAAACATCTCATCTTCGCCTCGTTGTTTCATGAAAATTGAAGAACTCTGTCTCACTCCCTCTTTTAAAGGATCAAAAATTCATCATCCATTGGCAGGGATCTAAGGGAGTTCATTTTGACCTACTTTCCTAGTCAAATGCAAAAGAGTGTCATTTCAAGCTTCAAAGGCATCTTATCTATTTTAATAAGTCATGTCCAATGTGAAATTTCAAAAGTATTCAAAAGCAGTCTCATTGTCTCATGAAAAGAAGAAATTTGTCTGAAGGTATCATTTTAAAAGCCTAATAAAGTCATCTCAAGTGTCAGTGAGTGCAAAAGAGGTTAAATTTGTCCTCTCATCTTACTCAAAGAGCCAAAGAGTCACCTTTCATCTCAAAGGGTTTAAAAAGTGTTTTTTTGTCTTCTTACCTCATTTGAAAAATCTAGCATGTCATCCTCCAAGTTGCACAAAAGGTTTTAAAAGTGTCATTTCAAAAGTCTTGGAGAGTGATGAAAATTAAATTTTAATTCTTCTCATCTCATTTGAAGGGGTAACATGTTTTCAAAGTGAAAAAAGGTGAAAAGGTCATGATAAATGTCATGTCAAAGGGTAAAGGTCACCTCACAAGCTTATAAGAGGAAAAAAAATAAAGCATTTCCATTTATTGTTACATTTTGATATGTGTGTGAGTATATCTCTTCCTCATTTTCCCTCTAAGGTGTTACAAACTCCAAATCCTAGCACTAAAATTTCATTTGTTACCCTTTTGGGCTTGTTTTCTCACTAACCAGACTCCTTTGTTATGTCTCTGGCATCTAAATTTATTGAAGAAAACTCTTTGTTACGCTTTTGTAAAGGTATAAATTTCCTTTGTTACGCTTATGTGAGTGAGGGAAAGTGCAATGTTATGTTTCTGTTGAGTGAGAAACACAATGTTACACTTCTAGGAGTGAAAAATAGCTTTGTTACGCTCTTGTCAATAGTAGGGAAGCAACTATTACGCTTTCGGATAGTGTAAAAATCATTTGTTATGCTCATGTGGGTGAGGGAAAGAGCGTTGTTACGCTCCTGTCAGTTGTGAAAACCCTTTGTTATGTTTCTGTGGCAAGTAGAAAACAATGTTATGCTTCTATGGTAGCTTCCGGCGTTAATTGAAGCCTGGAAACCTCTACCCTTCAACCTCATTTCTTGGTGTGGCTTCTCCATAAGGTAAGAAAATACCTTAAGCTTTTTTTGGTCACAATTTTCATATTTATTTGTCATTTCATGTCATTAAAAGCCTTTTCCATCTCTCCATTGTCTACATATAATTTTTTTTTTTCAAAACCCTACCATATTCAAGCCAAGCCCTAAACCTATTCAAACCTAAACCCTAACCTATCACATTCATACGATCCTATGCCCATCTACATTCCTACCACATTACCCTCATAACATGTCAAGAATAATAAAATTCTAATCTAAGGCTATTTTACACAGTGAGAGGAGTGAAAACATACAAGACTATGTTTTAGGGTATTGAGGGACTTAGACTTACCCATTTTCATCCATTCCACTTGCATTGTGGAGCTAAGGTGTCAGCATATCCTATAAATTTTCATCAAAGTTTTTGTAGAACTCCATAACCCTCAAAAATAAAAACACTTCTTCACTAGTTTTTCCCACAACCAAAATTTGGAAATGACAATGTTTTGAGAATTTGAATGACTTCCACTCATCCATTTTCCTTCATTTCATGTTCATTATGGAGCCAAGACAACATCCTACTCACTGAATGTTTGTCATAATTTTTACTCAACACCATCACCCCCTTTTCACCTCACAAACTTGTCCTACTGTTGCACACACCATTCTCAAAGTAAAAATTGGGAATTTCCTGCGTTTTAGAAATTTTGACACCTTCCACTCCTCCATTTTCTCTCATTCCACCTTCAACTTGAAGATGACGCACAAAAATACCCACTCAATTTTTTCTAGAATTCTTCTCAGCTTCAATACCCTCCATTTCATCGACCAAACTCACACGTTCATACACTCTATTTTCCAAATTTCCATTCACAATTTCCTCATTTCATTAACATCCTAGGGTTTCATCATTCCAATTACCAACACCATGGAAAGTGACAAGAAGAGCCTCAAAGGATGGTGCCATCTCAAGCTTGAGCCATTCACCATGTACGAGATTAATGCTTCACCATTGGCTAGAAGATGATTTCAAACAATTCAGTGCTTAACATTTTGTGAAAGGCTAATCGAAAGAGGGTACCATCTTCAGTTGTCTAATATTTTTGCAACCAAATACAATATGGGAAAGGTCACTCTTGTAGTTATGGATATTAGTTTATCATTTGACCTAATTGCTTTAGCTACATGTATTCATTCTCAGGGAGAGAAGTGGTTCAAGGGTATGGATCTTGACATTGAAAACTACAAGCATTTTCTAAAGCCTCATGCTAGAGATGATCCATAATTTATTTTTCCTTTTATAAAACTCAGAAACAAGTATGCTCCTCTGATGGTGTTTATAATGAAGTACTTTACATGCGAAGGAACATTCTCCAGGCTATACAAATATCCCATCAGCCTTTGATGCATTTTACCATAGTCAGAACACTTGATTTGCCTCCTTATTTATACAGTATCTTGATTAAGATGGATGAGAAGGTTAAGAGTAGAAGAAAATATCATCATACTAGTTTATTTCATCATGGCCTTATCAGTCTCATTATGTTCCATCACTTTTCCTCCATAAACATGACATGGGAAGACTTCTTGGAGAGGTTGTCAGAAATGCTTTCTGTCTTACCTATTACATCATCACCACAACCAATAGATATTGGCTCTTCTATCATGCCTTTTCAGCTTTCAAATTTCCCTAGGTTTGTGGTATTTTCTCACAGATATGAGAGAGGCAGGAGGCAAAATTTTGTGCGTAAGTCTACCAGGATATTTCTTACACTTCACACCCATGATGAGCAATGTCAGATAAAGGAGCGACTTATTTTGCATTAGCATGATGAGTTAGTTCCAATGGAACCTGAGGTATCAGAACATGAGGAGGTCATATCAATTGAATACATCATCAAAGAGAATGATAAAGAGACTGAATTTTTGAAAGAGGCCTTCTCCATTGCCCAATCCCATATTACTTTCCTTGAGTGGGAAAATCTTCATTTGCACAAGAATCAGCTCCTCCAAATTAAATACAAATCAGAGATGGAGGAAAACATAAGTAAAGGCAAGAATATTGTTTTTTTTGACCAATTCCAGTATATGGAGGCCGAAGTACATGCAAAAAGACCAAGAACAAGAGGCCTAAAAAGGGCATTGGAGCAAGAGAAACAACAAATTCATCAATCTGAAGAGTTAAAATTTGACGAGATCATTGTCATGGAGATCAATGAGGATAGATAAATTTGGCTATAAGGAATTAATGATCATATGGAGAAGTTATCGAATAATTATAAAAGGGATAACAAGCTGCAAAGGCAAATGACAAGTCATTATCATACCAACGATGCCATTTCTCAAGTAAGGTTGAAACAAGTCAAAAAGTGGCTTAAAGAGGCACAAATGAAGCTCAAGGAGAAGAAATATTGGATTTATTGGTTGAAGATTCATTAGCTTTATATCCTATCTCTTTCAGGTGTCAAAGAACTAATTTTGAAGGCTTTGGAGATTTGGTATTTTTTATGATTTTTGGTAGAATTCTGGAAATTTCTCATTGCAAAAGGGTAACTGACACTTATGAATTTTTGATTTGGAGGTAGAAAAATGGTGATTTATTTACATGTATGGATGTATTTTGATTAGTACATCATAGATCAATAACCCTCCTGGCACGAAAAGCTGCAATTTTGGAGAAAAAGCTAAAAACCCACCTATTTTTCATGTTTTTGCCTCCTTTTTGGACCCTCTATTATGCTTTTGAGTGAACCTGGTTTTGGCACTGGAATCAACACTTGTACTACAACAAGCGCCTGACCTAACACATCCTAAAATATAGAGAAATATAATGATTTGATTTATGAGACTGGAAGGTGGTTTAAACTCCCATTCACTGAGAAGATATTTCAGTCAAATCCACTGTTCTACTAATGAGGGTGTTGGGTCTGATGTGGTAGAAAAAGAGTGAGTTTGTAGCCTATGAGGGGAAGAGACTGTGAAATGGAAGAAGAAACAATGGGTCTGCAAGGCAGAAATCCACTTCTTTTGGTAGAAAATAACACAAGTAGAAATTTGTCAATATTTCAACAAGAGAAAGCTATTTCTAGACTTACAATATTCTCACTGAAATATCATGGAAGATAACTGTTATAAGTGATGCTCTTTACACTGTGATCATGTATATTTCATCAAGAAAGCTCATTGTGTGAGACTAATAAAATTTGACAAAACACATGAACATGTCAAGAGACTGATAAAAACACATAACAATATGAGGAATGACAAGCTACCACTGAAGATAATAAGATATGGAAACACAATAACAATACACACACCAGATTGATAATAAGTCCTTAGAATTTTCTTCAATTTTATTCACTAAAAAGAGTACTGATCATATGAGCCAAGATTCTAAAATCACCAACCAACCCTTTTTACATAGCAGTTTATCACATATATACAAAAATAATAAACTTTCATCTCCACAAAAGGAGTAAACTTGTTCCCGAAATTTATTACGATCTTGTGAAAGAGAGGAGGCTTATCCTAAAACTTTAATACAAAGTGCTATCATCTAATGAAAATAACAACATCAAGGCTAACAATTCAAAGTGGTTTGTATGATGTGGCAGTTTATAGGAAGACTCCTCTTCTATTCTGCTGCAACCAACTCCACAAAAGTGTAAGCAACAGTGAAAATGGCGTGTGGTTGTTCCTTGAATGTTTCCTGGTAAAAATGTGGTGGGGCTAAGAGTAGTGGAAGAAAACTGTTTCAGATAAACTCTATTGTTGTTTCGTTGTTCCTTTCCTTTTTTGGTGGAAAACCCTTTGTAATGGCGGGAAACTCGAAACTTTTTGGATAGAGTGGCAGAGGTCCATTTTATGAGAAATTACAAAGAAACCCTTTGAAAAAGGTTTAATTGATAGGGAAGACATGGAGCGGAGTGAATGAAAAGCAGGATGGGGTGATGACATGGAAAAGAAGTGGGAAGGATCACAGATCGCACATTGAAAGTTTTATTATGAAATGAAGAAGTCAAATGTTGAAAATGGAGAAGTACGATGTGCGATGAGAACGAAGGTGACGTGGCATAAAAAAAAATGGGGTCGCCCGCAAATCGTACATCGGAAGTTTTAAGGAATTACCTCTCCTCCGTTAACGTTATCTTGTATCATATGTGATATGCGTTGGAGCATTGTGGCAACACGTGGCCACCCTCATCACATTGCAATCCAAATAACATACCGCACGATTGCTTTAACAGTAAACACTAAAATCTGCGATTTGTGAAATCGCTCTATTTGTGATTTAACCGCCACCGTTGATATGTGCCCAGATATGATGGTCTTCACTGCTCACTCTTCTCCAGATCTCCCACTCTGCTGGTCAATCAATTTTCTTCATGAAACACTTTTATTTTAAAGAACTTTGGTTGCAATACTGCCCACGAAGCCTTGATTTTCCTGCTTTGAAAACTGAAACTGCTTGCTGGAAGAGTGGTATTTGTTTACCTATAGCCTCTTTATTAAGATAACCAAAATCTCAGTGAAATAGTTGCACTTCTCATTTTGTGGAATATATGAATTTTATTTCTGAGAAATAACTTCCCTTTACTGCATTACTGTTTTGACAATGAAATTGCAACAAAGGTAGCTATTATTTCAGACTAGATGAATGCAACTTTATTACCCAAACAATAACTGAACTTCGACACTAACATAAGTGAAAATAGAGATTTTAACTTATTTTAGGACTCTAAAACACTATGAAACCTATTCACTTAAAAATACCTTGATGTTGGGACTCTTTTTAACCTTTATTGGAAATGACTCAAACTTTGGACATGGACTAGGACATTTAAAAAAATTGAAAACATTGAAACAATGGTGATTACACCATTAACATTTCTAGTGCTAACAATGGCTCCTATTGGGGATTAAGTCCTCCCTATTAGGCTTCAAGGAATGTAGACTCAGTGCCTCATAAACTCTTGAAACTCAAAAGACTTCTGGAAAATAGAGACTAGGATTGACCAATTACATATTGGACTCAAGAATGACCATATATGTACAGACATATGAACCATTAGGCATGGAGTTTATTGACACATCACACCAGATATTTACAATGGAATGACTCAAATGACTTACTAAATAAATAAATTCTTAAGAAAATGACCATTGACTGGGCCTCCAGTCACCTGATCATCATCCAGATGTTTGAGCAGAAAAGTATTATTCTCCAAAACTTCAGCAATTATGAATGCCCCAAACCACAGATTGTCGAACTTACCATGCTTTCCATGGTCTTCTCTCCTAACGTCCCAACGTAGCACCAAATCATTTTCCTGAAACAAATACTGATTTTCTCTTTTATTAAAAATAGATTTCAGTTTATCTTGATACTTTTGTACTTTTTCTAGCAATGATTCTCTGATTTGGTGTGCCTCTATCAACTATAGAATTCTACTTTGGACTGGGTTTTCATCATCAACTTCATATTCTAGGAATTTCATCACAGGAAGAGCTAATTGCAAAGGAATTATAGTGTTAATACCATATACAAGCTGAAATGGAGACATTCCAATTGATTTTTTAGCACTTACTCTATCTGCCCACAGAGCATATATCAGCTGAGTGTCACAATTCCTCTTTTTTTTAGGCAACATTTTCTTAATAATCCTAACCAAAATTTTATTGGATGACTCAGCCAATCCATTACCTTGAGGGTAATAAGGTGTGGAATGATTCAATTCAATCTCATATAGCTGACAAAAGTTGTACAACTTAGCAGACTTAAAAGCCATTGCATTATTTGTTACTAATTTTTGTGGACAACCAAATCTTGACATAATATTTTCCAACAGAAATTTCATAATTACCATATCCGTAGCAATCCTGGTTGGCACAACTTCAATCCATTTAGTGAAATAGTATGTAGCTGTGAGAATCCATCTATGTTGTCCTGATGAAGGTGGATGAATTTCACCGATGAAGTCTAGCACCCATTGCTGGAAAGGAACGTTTGCTAAAATAGGAATGAAAGGTAATGGTAGAAATTTCTATTTACCAGGAAATTTCTAAAATTTGACACAACTCCTAACTTTGGAAAAGACATCAGAGAAAACAGTTGGCCAATAATAGCCAGCTCTTAAGATTTTGTTTGCAGTGGCTTTCCAATACAACTTCCCTCCACACACTCCTACATGTATTTGTGTCATAATCCCCTGGGATTCTACTTCATTTACACATCTTAACAAGACTCCAATAGGATCCTTCCAGTGAATATGGTATTCCAAAATGAAATACTTCACAACTCTCAATTTAAAAGCTCTTCTTTTAGAATTCTCCATTTCAGGTGGACTGTTGAAATTTAACAAAAATTAAACTCTATCCTTATACCAATATGAATTAAATATTTTAGGATAATTAGGAATACCTTCTCCATCTTCTCCTTCAGCTACCTCTACATTCAGATTTAAAGCTTTGCAATTAGATTCAACCATCAAGCGAGCCAAACCCTGACATTTTATCAATTTAGTTGGTTTGATATCAACATCAAATTCCATAATTTTGGTTAGCCATCGTCCCCTTCTCCCATCTGTATCTAGCTGCAGCAACACATCTTTAACAGTGATATTGGGCACAAAAAAATTATTTTTGAATGTAGCACATATACTCGAAAAGGCTTTAAAGCCTTAACTAGTGCATATGCTTGTCTTTTAGTCAAGCTTTATTTTAATTCAGCATCCCTTAAAGCATGACTGAAAAATGAAATTGGTTGCTCTAAACCCTCCTTATTCTTCTGTAGTAAGAAAACTGCAATTGTTTCTTCTGAAGAATATGAAAAAATAAAAAAATCCTTTTCAAAATCAGGACTAATCAAAACCAGAGCTTCCATCAAGGAAGACTTAATTGCTCAAAAATAATTCTTTGCTTCATCTTGCCACTTAAATTTTGCATCTTTTTTCAGCAAGACATTTATGTGTTTGATCAACTCTGCAAAGTTAGGAACAAAATGCCTAAGAAAATTGATTTTCCCTAAAAATGACTGCAATTATCTTTTATTCCTTGGAAAACCAATTTTCTAAATAGCCTCTACTCTTCCCAGATCAATATAGGTGCTACTTTATGGTACAATATGTCCTAATAACTTACCTTCTTGGAAATCAAAAGATGAATTTTTTAGGTTTAAGGACAAACCAAAATTTCAGCATTTGTCAAAAACTTGCTTAAAATGTTTCAAGTGGTCTTCATCAAATTTTGGATAGACTCTGATGTCATCCAGATAGATAACCACAAATCTATCATTTTCTCCCGCAAAGGCAATATCCATTACCCACTGAAAGGTTGTGCCTACATTCATCAAACCAAATGGCATTTTGTTATACATGAATGTGCCCTAGGGTGTGGTAAATGATGTATTTTCTCTGTCTTACCTGTCAACTGAAATATGATTATAGCCTGAAAAGCCATCAATCATTGACAGTCTTTTGGATCTTACAACCGTCTACAAGATATAATCCATCTTGGGTAGTGGATAGTTATATTTCAATGAACACCGGTTCAGGTTGTGAAAATCGACACAAATCCTTATCTCTCTATTCTTTTCCCAGACTGGGACTATATTAGCTACCCAGTTAGAAAATCTCAAAGGCAGAATTATCTTTGCTTCTCATAATTTTCTGATTTCTTTCTCAATGATTGGGAGCAGCATGGGATTGATGTGTCTGATTTTTTGTGCTACGATATTTGCATATATTTTCAAAGGGATATTGTGCTCCATTAAGCTCCTATCATAAGTTTTGAACTCACTATAAGACCATGCAAAAATATCAGCAACTTATTTCAACAATTTGATATATTTAATGTTGGTTTCAAGAGAAATGAATTTGGAAACCTTGACTAATCTTGGCTGATATTTTGTACCAATGTTACAATCTATTGTACTCTCTCCATCAACTTTTTTTTCAGGCTTGAGGAAAACATCATTATTATCAAACAGTCTTTATAAAGGAACTAAACCCTTAGGGATATATTTAGTTTTTAGATCTATAATGTTCTTCCCAACCATGGTTTTCTTAAAAGGGCTACTATTTTGGTTTTCAACAATCTCCTGCTCATCATCAATTTGCATGTCTGCTAAATATTCTACACACTCTAAAAATTTTTGAATCTCCTTGTCATCCTCAAACACTTACCAGTGCTTGATGTTATTAGGAATTGAAGGTTTGTTTTTTATTTGAACATCATAGGCTACCTTGACATTTAGAGGAACTTTGAAATTACTAGCAGCAATAGCTAGTGAATCAACAATTTGATTTTCTTCTCTAGTGACAAAATTTATATTAAATGCTGAAAAGTAATGCTCAATCAAATCCCAGACTTCATTCCTATAATTATTCAATATGGAATTTTTCACTTGGTAATTGTTTCTCACCTCCTTAATCACCAACTCTCAATCACCAAAGGCAATTTGTTGTTCTTCTCCCAAATCTTTCGCTACCTTGATACCCAACACAAGTGCTTCATACTCAGCAGTGTTCTTAGTGGTAGAAAATTGTAGGTTGTATGATATGGTTACCTTCTGATGAGTAGGAGAAATGAGGATTACACCGACTCCCGCTCCCTCTCTTGATGAGGCTCCATAAAAGTACAATTTCCAAATCTATCCTCCTTCTGAATGTTTCTCATTCTCACCTTTAAAGTATTGTTTTTCACTTATTTGAGGCTGGAAATTGTTATCATCAGCAGCAAGGTGCAGAATTGATGACCCCAATTCCTTTTCTTAAACATATATGGGATGGTTTCATGGATTGTTCTAATCACTAATGATGTAGGAAATTTGAGTTTCCATATACAACCTTCTGAATTCCCCTCCAAACACTGGGATGGTAGCATATGACATGTCCATTTGAAGGGTACCTCCCGATTTCTTAGACCAAGATCTAGAAAGTAACATCCCAAATATAGAAGGAATGTCGGCAACCACAATGTCCATCACTAAGCTCTTCATAAGAAGTTGGGTAAGGGAAACAACCAAATCCTTAATCACTCCTAGACACTTGACTTTTTGGAGTGAAAGGTGTAGAGGTCATGGTACTTATTGGTGATCTCTAATCCCAATTCATCCATCACTTTCTTTGGCATGAGATTATGGGAAGCTCCAGAATCTAATAGACAATTAATATGCATCAATTTATCATGTATATTGAGTGACAAGTAGAAAGGCGGTGAGTTATCATCATTTTTGTCTTGGACATGACAACCTAGACAAATAGTGGGATGCTCATCCTCAAGGTTGACTGAATTAGGAGAGAGAGGAGGTTGCAGCAGATTCTTAAAATACTCTTTATATGTTGGATTTTTCAATAATTCCAGTAGTGGGACTGGAATTTTGATTTTATTCAATTCAGATTTGAAACTGAAATAAATTGGTCCAACTAATTCCTTATTTTCTACAGTAATTTTGACAATTGGAGTATAATTTTGAGGTGGAGGAACCTCATTTACCTTGGCCTTCTCTTTAGAATCTTGTTTATCTGAATATGATTTTTGTTGAGGTTGTTGAAAAGGGTCTTTGGACCTCAAAGGGTAATTTCTGTTTTGAAATTCTTGTTGTTTTTTATCATTCTGTGCATAAATTTGAGCATTCGTATCATCAAAAATCAAACAAATCCTTGATCTATCTTCATATTCCTGCAATTTCAAACATGTTGACTGTGAAGTCTCTCCCACAATTTTTATTTATTCATTTTCTTCTTCATTTCCTTGTTTTTCTTCTTCAACAAAATTATTCAAAGGAGGCTGAACATTTTGATCATGATCATTCCTCCTTGGGAGTTGTAACATTTTTTGAGGTTGAAAAGGCCTCATGAAGGGAGCCTGATTTCTATTACCTTCGTTTTTATTGGCTCTAGCAGCTGGTTTATTTTCTACCTCTAATTTTGACATCTTAGAGGCAAGTTCCTTGATCAAATTGGACATTTGATCGATATTTTCTTCTACTGCAAGAGACTTAGAAGAAGAAGGTTTTTCTTCTTTCATCTTATTTTTGTCTTTTGTTGCCTTTTCTTCCTCCATTTTTAATTTTTTAGAACCCATGAGATTAGACTGCACTCCAATTGTAGCCTCATGCATACTTGTTAGTGTTTGTGTTTTTTTAGCCCTCAACCATAAGGCAAACTCAGAATCTAAAGAATTTTCAAAATTTATCATAGTTGTGGTTTAAGTGGGTTTAAATTCTTTAGGAATTTTCTGATAAATCTTATTAAACCTCTTAGTAAAATCAGCTAATGACTCATCTTCCTTCTTCTTCAGAGTTCCAAATTTTGTAAGATAATAAACATAGTCTTTGCTATCACCCGAATGCTTCACAAATATCTCTTCTAATTCATCAATTCCTGTTATTTAATTTGGATCCAAACTTCTAAACCATTTTCGAGCTTCACCATCCAAGCTCTGAACAAAGATTCTTGACCAGACATCTTCATGTTCAATATTCTGATTGTCAGCATAACTACAGAAAGCCACTAAATGTTCCTCAACAGAAGCTCCTTCTCACTCCCCAGTGTATTTTGGAAGATATTTTAAGTAATCTCCTTGAGGAAGTGGATGCAAGGGTTGAGGGAGAACAAGTGGCGCATATCTTGTAGCCACTATCTACTGCATCCTTGTAAGGGTAGACTACACCATATTTTGCTGATGTAGAGTTGATGGATGACCAATTGATCTAGATGTTTGGGAAATAGGAATTACAATTGGTGAATTCTATTTCTGATTTAGGACAACAGAAAATTGGGGGTCTTGAACTGATTTTTCAGGCTTTGGAATTGAAAAGAGTAGGTTTTAAAAAAGATGAGCAGAGGATGTCTTGAATTCTCCTTCAGTAGAAGAATCAGAATCTAAAGTTGTATTTTGAGGGGATGGAGTTAATGCAACTTTACTTTGCTGAGCAAGGAAATCAGATAAGTTAAAAGTAAGACCTTCAGGTACAGAATCTTAAAAAGGATGAAAGGAAGATGACCCGACAACTGGATTTGGAAAAAAAGGAAAATACTCTTGCTAAGGAGTGATAAGAGACCAGTATTCAGGATGAGTCTGAAGGAAATTTAAAATAGTCTTGAAGTCTTCTTTAGTGAAAACATCCTTATCAAGAAAAGGTGCAATACCCAATACTTGTTCTAATTCCCCTTCAGTCAGTAAAAACTTCTCTGATTTATTTTCAGCACTTAGAAATTCAGTTTCTTCCTCTTTGACTAGAACAATACTTATTTCAGATTTACTAGGTGATGAGTATGAAAAAAATTTAGCTGAGCCGAGGTTAACACCATCCACTTTATTTTCTATAGGAGTAGCTTCAACTTGAGATTTTTCAGCAAAATATTTTGAAATTAAAACATCTTTAGATTCTAAAGTAGATGAAGGTACCTTTTTCTTTGGAACGTACTTTTTGTGTACCTTCTTCACTGACTGAGATGTGGATTCAAATGATATTTGTTTTCCTTTAGCATCTTGGATGATTTTCTCTGGGTTAGCAACTGGAGTCACAATTGGATATCTTTGAATCCTCCTTGTAGAAGGAGGTCTTAAAACCCCTCTTCCTCTTTGTGGAATCGTGAGGTGAACAATTTTGCAGTCTTCTTCAAGTCACCAATTCTTGTTCACCATCAAGAACTGATTATCAGCAATTCATAACAATAGACTGGGGAGAATACTTCGTTACAATGCCTTTGTCTCTCGGCAAACGCACCTAAAGATGTTGACACTAGAATCAGCACTTGGACTGCAACAAGCTCCTAATTAGACAAATCCTAAAATATAAAGCAATTTAATGATTTGTTTTATGACATTGGTAGGTGGTTTAAAATTCCATTCACTAAAGAGATATTTCAGTCAAATCCATTTTTCTACTAATGCGGGTATTAGGTTTGATGTGGTAGAAAAAGAGTGAGTTTGTAGCCTATGAGGGGAAGAGAATGTGAAATGGAAGAAGAAAGAGTGGGTCTGTAAGGCACAAATCCACTGCTTTTGGTAGAAAATAACATAAGTAGCAATTTGTCAATATTTCAACAAGAGAAAGCTATTTCTAGACTTACAATATTCTCACTGAAATATCGTGGAAGATAATTGTTATAAGTGATGCTCTTTACACTGTCATCATTCATATTTCATCAAGAAATATCACTGTGTGAGACTAATAAAATATGAAAAAACACATGAACATGTCAAGGGACTGATAAAAACACATAACAATATCGGGATTTACAAGCTGCCACTGAAGAAAATAAGATGTAGAAACACAAGAGAATATTAAAAATACACACACCAGATTGATAATAAGTCCTTAGAATTTTCTTCAATTTTATTCACTGAAAAGAGTACTGATCATATGAGCCAAGATTCAAAAATCACCAACCAACCCTTTTTACATAGAATTTTATCACATATATGCAAAAATAATAAACTGTCATCTCCACAAAAGGAGTAAAACTATTCCCAAAAGTTATTACGATCTCGTGCAAGAGATGAGACTTATCCTAAGACTTTAATACAAAATGATATGACATAATGAAAATAACATCAACAACGCTAACAATTCGAAGTGGTTTCTATGATGTGGCAGTTTATAGGAAGAATCCTCTTCTATTCTGGTGCAATCAACTCCACAAAAGGTGTAAGTAGCAGTGAAAATGGCGTGTGGTTGTTCCTTGAATGATGCCTGGTAAAAACGTGTTGGTGCTGAGAGTAGTGGAAGAAAACTATTTCAGAGAAACTCTGTTGTTGTTTCGTTGTTCCTTTCCTTTTTTGGTGGAAAACCCTTTGTAATGGCAGAAAACCTAAAACTTTTTAGATAGAATGGCGGAGGTTCATTTTATGAGAAATTAAAAAGAAACCCTTTGAAAAAGGTTTAATTCGTAGGGAAGACATGGAGCAGAATAAATGATAAGCGGGATGGGGTGATTACGTGGCAAGGAAGTGGGATCGATTGCAGATCATGAATCGAAAGTTTTAATATGAAATGCAGGAGTTAAATGTTGAAAATGGAGAAGTGCGATGTGCGATGAGAATGGAGGTGACGTGGAATAACAAACAATGGGGTTGCCCACAAATCTCACATCGGAAGTTTTAAGGAATTACCTCTCCTTTGTTAACGTTATCTTGTAACATATGCAATATGTGCTAGAGCGTTGTGCCAACAGGTGGTCATCCTCATCGCATCGCAATCCAAATAACAGACTATGTGATTCATTTAACAATAAACTCTAAAATCTGCGATTTGCGAAATCACTCTATTTTCGATTTACTATTCCACAGTTGATCTGTGCCCAGATCTGACGGTCTTCACTGCTCGCTCTTCTCCGAGTCTCCCACTCTGCTGGTCAATCCTTTTCCTCATGCAACACTTTGCTTTTAAAGAACTATGGTTGCAATATTTTCCACGAAGCCTTGATTTTCCTAATTTGAAAACTGAAATTTCTTGTTGGAAGAGTGGTCTCTGTTTTCCTGTAGCCACTTTATTAAGTTAACCAAAATCTCAGTGAAATAGTTATGCTACTCACTGTGTGGAATATATGAATTTCATTTCTGAGAAATAGCCTCCCTTTACTACATTACTGTTTTGACAATGAAATTGCAACAAAGGTAGCTATTATTCCAGACCAGATGATTGCAACTTTATTACCCTAACAACGACTGACCTTCAACACTAACATAAGTTAAAATAGACATTTTAACTTATTTTAGGACTCTAAAACACTCTGACACCTATTCACTTAAAAATACCTTGATGTTGGGACTATTTTTAACCTTTATTGGAAATGACTCAAACTTTGGAAATGCACTAGGACATTTAAAAAAATTGAAAACAGTGACACAATGGTGATTACACCATTAACATTTTCAATGCTAACACCTGGTAGAATGGATTTTTTAAGGCCTTCCCACGTTCCATTTTGAAAAATTCAGGATGTTATGGAAACTAGACAGATAGGGCTAATTGACCGTTTTTTAATTTGGACTTCTCAAAGTGCCTCCAAAGTTTTGTTACATTTTTGCAATGTGCTTTTACATTCTTCAGTCAGAATTGTCACAAATCAGCATTGGATTCCCTCAGCACACCTGTCAAGCTCATAAATGGTAACAAATTCGAGGCTATGAGTTTAATTAGAGTTATTAGGTTGGTTTTTGCTTCCTATTCTGATGTAATGTATAATTAATGTAAGGGACAAAAACTCCTAGTTTGTAGCTAAAATTCAGGGAATGGTTTCTAACCTCCTTAAAAACTAGGAAATGACTCATATTTTACTTTTATGATCCATTTTGGATGGGATTTTGACCTAGTGAGGTGTCATGGTCTATATTATCTATAAGTAGACTCCCTTTTATCATTTTTGGGGTTGGATAGTCTCATATTTTTCTATGGAGCTCTTGTAACCAGTTTGTGGAATGAAATCAGAGACAAATTTGCAAGAAATATTGTGAGATACTTGTGGTATGATTTGGAACATATATGTTTCTCAGGTATGCTTATTATATTATGCTTAATTCCATGTCTATTTATTTATACATGTCTATCTTATGAGTTTGAAAGAAAAATTCATGTTATGAATGCTCTGTTTTGTACAAGATTTACCATATTATGTCCATTTGCTTCTTAATTGAATGAACTCACTTTTAGTGCTCATTCAAAACCTACTCCATCTTCATCCTATAATCAATGACTAATTATTATGTTTCCAAACTACCTAACGTGCCTCACATACTCTTTGCAAGTTAACCATGAAGTGCAGAACTAAAATTCTCATTTACAGTCCATTCACTGACTTTCCTATCCAGCATTCAAAATATCAAACAAATTTTAATCATTTAAGCTCACATATCTAGCTTAAAATATTATGATACTCAGCCATTCATTTGACTGTTTAAAGTGACATATAGAGAGCCCTCTCTGGTCCGGGTAGGGCTAACTACCTGGCCTAAATTTTTATTTGTGGTTACCTTTCTCCAATACTACTATCACCCTTAGGAAGTTGAGGAGAGTGATAACAAGACTTATCAATGAAGCAATGTGCATATGCATATATTGGAATGGTTAAATTTGTTACTTCAACAACTTCCTTAGTGATTTCCTCTGAAGTTTATTTAGATGCCACTTTGTGTGTATATGGAGGCATGGCTCCAACAGATGATGAAAGTGTAACAATACTTGTAGCATGGACACTTTCTTGTGGAAGCACACTCAAAATGACAAGATTAGCTTAAAGTAATATACACATGTAGGAGTATCTCATAAATCATGTACAAGGAGCCATCACATGTAATTGGACATGAAAATATATCAACGATAGCACAAAATCACTTGCATGCATGAAAAAATAGGCATGCAACAAGAACGTTACACTTCCAAAGCACGAAGGGAAAATCAAGGGTCATTCAAAACTTTGCAGTGTGATCATGCGCTCAGGTAAGAGAAGAAAATAATCAAGGGCACATTAGTACACTCCAAAGGGATGAAGGAGAGGGGTGTTAGCCTTCATAGTGTTCTCATGTGGTTAAGGAAAGAAGAGGGCACATTGGTGCACTATGAAGGGATGAAGAAACATGTTTTCAAACTTTCAAGCCTTCAGGGTGCATTCATGAACTCAAAGGAATGTAGGGATCATTGGTGCATGTCAAAGGGATGAAGGAAAACCAGTTGAGTCTTTTTGGTGTGCTCATGCACTCAAGGGAGGGCACAATTATTCATGGCAAAGAAGTGTGATCAAAAGGAAAACTTCACTATTTTGGGCACACTTTTTCGAGGTTGAATATGCTTTGAGTTCCAAAAGTGTGCTCTAATCAAGAATAATTTTAAAAACAATATTTCATGATAAGAATGAGAAGAGGAATGATCTATAAGCCTATATAGATGTTTTCACAATCATGGTGGAATAAGGAAGGTTGAAGAATGTGAAGAGTTTCAGCATGTGACAACAGATTAACACTTTTAGAATGAAGATTGAACAAAAAATCTAGAAAACAAACGAAAAAACAAAGAAATGACAACAACAAAATAAATAATGACAATGAAATCATGAAAGGTAATGAAAAGATTCGACATGCAAGAGCTACTTGTAACGTTGGTTGATGAATAATTTATTTATCCATATTTTTGTTCCCTACTCAGATGAGAATGATTAATAAAATGAGTGATTAACATGGTTGATTTAAAAAAATTTACATGCAAAATTGATTTATGCATGATCGCCACTTGTCGATGGGTGAAAGAATTAGTTAAGGGAAGTTAAGTGGGCTCCTATTTTGTAGGAGTGCACCCACATGCAACCAATAGATTCATGCATACACCCTTGAAGAGTGTGTGTCTTCAACATGAAGGAAAGTTTCTAGGTCAAGATAAGTCATGAGTTCACCTAACCATGGACTAGATAACCCAAGCACTTCTAATGGTTAAGTGATGAAACATAGGAAGCATTGACTTAGGAGGATGCGAAACTACAAGAAAAAACACAAATAACAAATAAAACAACATGACAACACTAAGGGGCTCCAAAATTCAGTTAGTCAAAAAATTTGGAGGGTCTTTGTCATGGTGACAACAATATGTTATTTATGTATTTTCCAGGACCTTAATTTTAGGTTGTTTTGTTGATTTCCTTTCTTTTAATTTTCTTTCTTCTCATTTAAAATTTCATGTTATTTTGTATTATAACATTGACATAAATACCTTCTTCAACACTCCCTCTTAGCTAGGGAGGTATTCGTAATGACTATCCAGATATTTTTGTATACATGATATTTCCAAAGAAAAAGTTAAATCTCATCGATAGCATCTTTATCTAGACTAATACCCTTGACTTGCATTAGCACCATCATGAATACATACCACAACCTAGGTTAGCTCTATTAACTGATGTTATTCACTTAATTAGTCACCTGGATCTAGTGGGTGCCTCACTTCATGGTACTCTAACTAGTTCAGGGTTTCCATCCCCCATGGTTAAACCCTAGGGAAACCCATGTGTCACATCCAAAGGCCTTTCTCTATGCCATGATGTTGAATAAGCACCCACTCCATGAGTTTTTGAGCCTCATAGACCATTACTTGAAATAGTATATATCCCTCATGTTATCTCACCAATAGTTTGAGTCATGGTCTTATTTTCACCAATAGTTTGAGCCATACCCCTATTTTCCACCCATCAAAAATTTGAGGCAAGCTCCTATTGTCACCAAAAATTTTATATATGCCCCTATTGATGTCACATCAATGTTCCCTCTCACTGATAGAGGAGTTCTCCACTAGTCCAATATTTTCTCTGAAGCATACAAACTTCACCCAAGGAAAAGGCTTTGTGATAATGTCAGTTGTTTTCTCATCAAAGAAGATATATTGGAGCCTCACTACTCCCATCTGTACCATATAAAGAATGTAGTGGTACTTGATCTCAATATGCTTTGTATTATAATGAAACACTAGATTGTCTGTGAGCTTCACATAGCTTTTATTATCAAAAAACAACACAGTCAGTCTAGCATATGGTCGAACAATATAGAGAGTACCTTCTGAAGGCATATTTCCTCACAACATTCCAAATAAGCTACAATATAATTTGCTTCCATAGTATTGAGTGTGATAGAGGTCTTCTTCTTACTCATCTAGGATATCATAGCAGGACCCAAACTAAAAAATACCTCATATGTACTCTTCCTATCATCTGTACTCCCTGACTATTCCCTATAGTTGTATCTTACCATTCAAAGAATATCTCAAATAACATTCAATAGTACAATTCCAATATCTCAATATATGCTTTTCTATAATCCAATGCCCATGTCTTGGTTTCATATGGAACTGGATCAATGTGTTTGTCACAAAGAAAACATCTGGTCTGGTATTTATCAAATACATCAATTATCCAATCAACATTTAGTACATGGATGGATCCAACAATTTAGACAAAATATCTCAGATTTCTTATGTTTGTCACCATAGGAGATTCCATAGACTTTCTCTCCATCATGCCAAACTTCTGAAGGATCTTGATAACATAATTTTCTTTTCCAAGAAGGATTTCACTAGGGTTCTTCCAGACTCCTGATCACAAATAGTAATGCATCATGCCAATATCCTTCACATAAAATTCAAAGGAAAAATCCCTTTTACATTGAGCAATATTCTACTGTGATCATTTTCAGCTCCCTATGAAGCTAACATAAGTTTTTTTATCTACACCTTCTTTGGTAAAACATATCATAGTGTCCCTACATGAGTCATTAAGGGAATTATTAAACTATGTGACTTCTTCAAAGTATTGACAACTGGAGAAAAATCATGATCTCCCTCTTACTCAAAGAATCTTCTATTTTGCTATTTTTAGTCATATACATGAATATTTCAAATTTTCTCATATGCATGTTCCCTCTTAAGCTCAGACCTTCAAATATTGATTCTGGGACAGATCCTTTTGTCATAACGTTTGATTATTTCTTCCACTTCTTCTCCCTCTATTTCTAAAGCCATTGGAAACCTTCAATATGTACCTGCAATCCTCACTAGGAGGCCATGGAAGAACAAATTTTGAGAATAATGTTAGCTCCCTCTTGATCTTGGCCTTTTTTCATCAGGTTTATCTACAATTTCATCATGATGTCATATCTTCCTTGCATGAACTAATGTTTCTATCTTTAGCGAAAAATATTAATTCAATATGTTTCTACTTATGAGGGTTTACAAACCCTAGATTTCCAATTTCATAGTCAAATGTTATAATCCTACAACCAACATTGTCAACAATCAATTAAGAGATTCCAATGATGATATTCTTTCTCTAAATCATTGGAGTAGTAGTATTTTTTTCATAATAGCTTGGCATTCATTTCAATGTACAAAGAATAACTTCATCATTTTGAAACAATAGATGGAAGATATATTTCCTAGCATCAATAATTTCGGAGCAACTTCAATGTCATTAGTCATTTGTTTCCTTGACCTACTATAGTGCAGGGTTTTCAAATGAATTTATAAGGAAAGTATTAAAAATTCTAAGCATGAAGAAGGGCCCAATATTTCCTTCTGAACTCAAGATATTTGAGTCATCTAAGTTAGCTTAGAAGAATCGTCTCTAGATTTTGCTGGGCTAATTTCTAGGCTTCTGAAATTCAACAACTTGATATTTTAGGCTCAAATAATATTATGATAATTTCTCCCTTTATTTCTAAATATATCATCATGATTGTTAAGAGATAGTTCAACATATTTTTCAATGTAATAAGGTTTTTCTCAAAGGTATACTTAAAATATACTTTCAACAATCATTTGAAAAGTAGGGTTTCTGACATAGTAACGTTTTTCAATGAAAAAATATGTTCAATACTTCAATATAAGAAAATGACATAATTTTTCCTTATGTGGTTGTGATCTGATCCATAAATTTCATAATTGAGGTGTCATTATTCTAAAGAATTATCTTTCTATTTCTTCTTGTAGGTCTGAATTCCCATGAAAAATTCAACATTGAGTAACATCAATTATTCCTTTAGATATTTATTGGTCATGAGGTTAATAAAGATACTTTAGGTTTATATATCAATCCAAACTATGAAATTTATTAATTCCTTCCAAAACTTCACAAACAGATGACTTTGCTAGAATTTCCAAAGTGCAATCATTTTAGATCCTTATGAGATTAAGGAACTCAATTAAAGATTAAGATAAACATGATCATCAATATCATAAACACCAACATCAAAATCATCTAGGTAAACCCTCTTGACCTATACCAATCATGGCATCCATTAATAATCTATTGTACACCATCAATATCAACTAGTCAAAATAATCCAGCTAGTGCCTCAACCTCATTGTATCGATGCTATTACTTATTCACCATCACATGAATAGTGTACATAGTTTAGGTTAAACTCCAAATGGCCTCAACATGATCTAGGATAGATGAAAAAACATGATCTATCTAAACAAAGATCTAAAAAAAGTATCTCAGTGATCCGAGCAACTCTCTTAGAGATCAAAGAAACTCTCTCTAAATAGATATCCGAACAACACTCTCAAATATGCAAGCAAGTCTCTCTAAATAGAGATCTGAGAAACTCTCTCAGAGATCTGAGAAACTCTCTCAAATATCTAAGAAACTCTCTCATATATCCAAGGAGGGTGCTGGGAGGCACCAACTAGCCTCTACTAGACGATTCTCCCCAATTTCGGTTATAATACTTGACATAAGGATACCTTCCCTAATTTTGTTCATAATACTTGAAATAGGGAGAATTTCTATCTATCATATTATTTTTCCTAATTTTGGTTAATGTACTTGATATAGGGATACCATCCCTAATTATGATCAAAGTAAATGAAAAATAAAGAATGTTTTTCCATGATGCTAACTAATCCATGAAACCATTCTCCCTAAATCCATTCAATGTACTTGGCATAGGGATAAAATCCCTAATTCCAGTCAAATTATATGACAAAGGAAAAAAACATATCCATGATGAAATCGTCAGCCTTGCGTCCTCCCAACCAGGGAGGAAATTCCCACAAGCCTAAGCTTGTCTCAAAGGTGCACAAAATTCCCACTAGAAAGAGGTTTTTACAGAATATTGGCTATCTACTCATATGGGGTGGCTTTTTCGTTCATTCTAACTAGGCCCAAACTCAAACTATATTTAGGAATCCTTGCATCTTCACAAGATCCATCATATTAGATTCATAGATGTTTGGTCTCATTCCTAAAGTTTTTGATACTCTAGTAGAAATTGACTTAGGGGATTGATCTTGATCTATCTTCTTTGATCCTAGATCCATCGATTTAGATTAATTCTTTTTACAAAGTTTCACATTCATATATCTTGAGCATATAGACTTCTTTAGTGCATTGATCAATGTTCTTCTTTCTTGTGAACTTGTGTCCTATACATATCACATACCATAAGAAATTGTAATTTTCCCCATTATTATCACCATTAAACATTTTTAGGTCATAAATTTTGGAACAAAAATAAAATTTTTATGTTGGATTTAAACCCTAATCTAAGGTGTCTCGGCCTTTAGTTTTGTTGGAAGATAGAGATCAACTCATTTATTTACATAGGATTAGATGTGATATTCAACTTCCTTGCTTCACCAAATCTTTGATAACATGTTGAAAAATTGAGTGAAATGGTTACAAGCACTATTTCTAAACTATGGTAATAACATTTGCATATATATTATAGTTCTTTCATCTTCATCCACTAATCACACTTCAAAAATTCAACCAATAACCATGAAAGGAAAGTAGAGATCACAATGTTGAAAACTTAGGATATGTGAGATCACATGTGTAGGAGGGAGAGATATGTGAGTGATAAAAGAATATAAATAATGAAAATTTTCAAGTGTATTTTATATTTAAGAGACCGAGGAGAAATGTCTCTTTGTAAATTAGATGACATCTCTTTGTAAATTAAATACTAGTAAGTACACACATTTACATTTACATGTTTACTCATATTTGTTAAAGTGTTCAAGAACATGTAAGTAATGGTGGGTAGTAGCTCATGGTAAGTTTATTTATTTACATCATGTTCCTTGTCCCATATTTTACACAAATACTTGCTTTAATTATGGTGGTTAGTAACTTATGGTAATTATATTATTTACATGAGTATGAGTTATTTTCAAGGATCTTAATTTTAGGTAGTTTTGTTGATTTCCTTTCTCTTAATTTTGTTTGTTATGATTTATTTTATTTTTTTCATGTTTTTAAATAGTATTATAAATACATTAAGGATTATGAAAACCAACCATAGCTACATTCTTTAGTAGGTCAATCACAACAATGATTTTCAATCATGTTTAACAAATGTCAACCATGGTAGTAATTTTCAAGCATGTTCAAGAGAGGTAATCATTGTAATAATTGTTAAGAATGTTCAATTGAGGTCCATTATTGTCTCCCATGACCAACAATGGTCAACGCCATTCAACCATGGGCACCCTCATCAACAATGGTAAAACCCTATTAACCCTCTTCAACCATTAATGTGACCATTTTTGTAGCATTAATATAACATTAGAACTAACATTAATGTAAGAGATAGTAAAAATTTTCAAAGAAAAATTTGTTAAATACTTCAATTTGAGAAAAGGCCACAATTTTTCCTTATGTGGCTATGATGTGATCCACAACTTACATAATTGAGGTGTCATTACTCTAAAGCATTATATTTAGATTTCTTCTTGTGGGTCTGAATTCCCATGACAAGTTCAACATTGAGCAACATCAATTCTTCCTTGAGATATGTATTGGTCATGAGGTTCATAAACATACTTTAGGCTGATATATTAATCCAAACTATGAAATTTTCTCAATGCCTTCCGAAACTTCACAAAAGTATGACTTTGCTAAAATTTTCAAAGTGGCATCATTTTAGATCCTTATGAGATTAAGGAACTCAATCCAAGATTAAGATAAAGATCATCATCAATATCATAAACACCGACATCACAAACGTCTAAGTCAACCCTTTTTACCTATACCAATCATAAAATCCATTCACTACCTAATGTACACCATCAATATCAACTAGTCAAAATGATCCAGTCACAGCCTCAAAGTCATGGTATCCATGATATTCCTTATTCACCATCATATGACTAGTGCACATAGTCCAAGTGAAATTCCAAATGGCCTCAACATAGGATAGATTCCAAAACATGCTCTACCTAAACAAAGATCTGAAGCAACTACCTCAGAGATCCAAGAAACTCTCTTAGAGATACAAGCAACTCTCTCTAAATAGAGATCCAAGCAAATCTCTCAAATATCTGAGAAGCTCTCTCTAAATAGAGATCTGAGCAGCTCTCTCTAAATAGATATTTGAGCATCTCTCTCAGATATCCGAGAAACTCTCTCAAATATCCAAGAAACTCTCTCATATATCCATGAAGGATGTTGGGAGGCACCAAATAGCCTGTACGATACCATTATCCCTAATTTCGGTTATAATACTTGACATAGGGATACCTTCCCTAATTTTGGTCATAGTACTTGACATAGGGATAGTTTCTATCTATCATATTATTTTTCCTAATTTTGGTAAATGTACTTGATACAGGGACAACATACATAATTATGATCAGAGTACATGATACAGGAACAATGTTTGTGCATGATGCTAACTAATCCATCAAACCATTCTCCCTAAATTCAATCAATATACTTGGAATAGGGATAAAATCCCCAATTCTAGTCAAAGAACATTACAAAGGAAGAAACCATATCCATGATGAAATCGTGAGCCTTGCTTCCTCCCACACAGGGATGAAATTTTTACAAGCCCAAGCTTGTCTCAAAGGTGCACAAACTTCCCTATAGAAAGAGTTTTTGACATAATTGGTTATCTACTCATATGGGGTGGCCTATTCATTCATTATAACTAGGCCCAAACTCAAACTAAATTTGGGAATCCTTACAGCTTCAGAGGATACATCATCATAGATGCATAGATTTTCAATCTCATTCCTAGTTTTTCTCAGATTCTAGTAGAGATTGATTTAGGGGATTGACCTTGATCTATGTTATTTGATCCTAGAGCCATAAATTTAGATTAATGCTTTCTACAAAGTTGTGCACTCACATATCTTGAGCATAGAGACTTATTTAGTGCATTAATCAATGTCCTGCTTTCTTGTGAACTTGTGTCATATACATATCACATACCATATGTAATTGTAAGATGTTGCCTTATTATTACCATTATAGATTTTGAGGTAATAATGTTTGGAACAAAAATAAGTTTTTTTATTTTGGATCTAAACCCTAATCTAAGGTTCCTTGATCGTTAGCTTTGTTGGTGGATAGAGATAGACTCATTTCATTACATAGGCTTATATGTGATCTTCATATTCCTTGCTTCACCAAATATTTGATAACATGTTGAAAAATAGAGTGTAATGGATACAAGCACTATTTCTGAACTATGGTAATAACATTTGAATATATATTATATTTCTTTTATCTTCATCAACTAATCACAATTCAAAAATTCAACCAATAACCATGAAAGGAAAGTAGAGATCATAATGTTGAAAACTTAGGACATGTTAGTCCACATGTCTAGGACAGAGAGATATGTGAGTGATAAGTGAATATATAAAATGAAAAGTTTCATGTGTATTTTATATTCAAAATACTGGTAAGTATGCACATTTACATGTTTACTCATATTTGTTACAGTTTTGAAGAACATGTAAATAATGGTGGGTAGTAACTTATGGTAAATATGTTATTTACGTGAGTATGAGTTATTTTCAAGGATCTTAATTTTAGGTAGTTTTGTTGATTTCATTTCTTTTAATTTTCTTTGTTCTGATTTAAAATTTAATTTTCTTTCATGTTTTTCCATAGTATTATAAATACAACAAGGATTATGAAGACCGACGATCGCTACATTCTTCAATAGGTCAATCATGACAATGATTGCCAATCATGGTTAATAAATGTCAACCATGGTAATCATTTTCAATCATGTTAAATTGCGGTAATTATTGTATTAATTGTTAATCATGTTCAATTGAGGTCAACTATTGTCTTCCTTGACCAACAGTGGTAAACCCTCTTCAACCATGGTCATCCTCATCAACCAAGGTAAACCATGTTAACCCTCTTAAACCATTAATGTGGCCATTTTAGTAGCATTCATATAACATTAGCACTATCATTAATGTATGTTTGCATAGTTGAACATGGTTATCCATGGTCAATATTAATGTTACGATGGTCAACCATGGACAACAACGGTAAACCAAAATCAGCCACAATATTTCGTCTTAATCCTTGGTCAAGCATTGTAATCATTATCAATCATGGTCAACTAAGGTCAACCATGGTCCACCTTGACGAATAATGATCAACCCTCTTTTACCATGGTCAACCTTGTTAATCATACCCAACCCCATCAACCCACTTCAACTATTAATGCAGCTAGTTTTGTACAAGTAATTTAAAACTAACATTGATATTAATGTAACATGAACCATTTTACACCATGGTCAATATTAATGTAACATTGTAACAATGTCAACTTTAATGTAACATTATTAGATTAATGTAACAAAAATACATTGGTACATTAATGGTTGATGATGGTCAACCTCGGTCAACCCTCTTCCACGTTGGTCAACCACGTCAACCATGATCGACCTCATCAACCCTCGTCAACCATTGTCAATGAATCCACCCCATACACATCGACTTTTAAGTAGCACAACCAAATTTTCCAATATGATTGATATATGCCAATTGGTGGCATTTTCCACCTTTTATACGCGAATTGATGTATGAAAATGATGCCAATCAACACATATCAACCACATTAGTAAATGTGATTGTGATAATTTTAATATTAACTAATTGAAATCAATCCTTATGTTAAAATAAAAAATAATATATTCGATTAATAAATTCTAGAAACATTTTTTATCTTGTGATTAAATCTTACATTCAACCTCCCTCATACATCTAAATAATAAAAAATAAACTCCAAATATATCAACTAATTTACAATTTATAAATAATATTTTTTTTAATTATTATAAAGTATTTTAACTATAAAATATAATTAATATTTTGTCTAAATTTTATGTAGGTGTTTACCAAATTTGTCAAATTTGTAAACTTTAAGTAAGTGTTTATCAAATTTGTCAAATTTGTATATTTAAATTGTATTGTTTACCCAAAATGTCACATTTTTTTTGTTTGAATTTATATATACATTTAAAAATATAAAATAATCAATAAATATTACAATCTAAAAAAATAAAAAAATTAAAAAAAAGGTCAAATGCTCATTTATACTAACGCCAACTTAGATCCATCCTAACTTCAAAAGATTAAGTTAAGATGGATCAAATCTATACTAAGCATTGAAAAAATAGCAAATCTCCTTTATAAAAAGTAACGATTAATGGAATAAGGATTCTCTCATATATTTCATGCTAAAATATTTTACTCAACTTACATAAATCTTTTATTTATAACCAATGTTAAACTTTTTGGGTTATTGATATTTTTAAAATTTTATATATTAGCACCATATTAAAAATAAAATAAATTACACATCTTTTTAGTTATGGAAAATGAAAATATAATTTAAAAAAAAAAAATTACTTTATTTTTTAACATAAATAAAAATTTATATTATTTAATATAAATATTAAAATATTTTATTTACCATTGACATTTAAATATATATAGATATATATATTCTCCACTCAATAAACCACCTTAAACCATCAATACAACAACTTTGAATAATCAATACAGCCGAAAGCGAAGTGTTAAAAGTTGTGATTGAAATAAATATTAAATAATTCATTCTAACTAATCTAAATTTTTTATGCGATTATGTATATATTTTATCCGCTCAGTCGACAACTTTGAGTAATCAATACAGCTTAAGGCGAAGTGTTAAAAGTTGTGATTGAAATAAATATTAAAGAATTCATTTTAACCACTCTAAATCTTTTATGCGATATATATTTTCTCCACTCAGACGACAACTTTGAATAATCAATACAGCCGAAGGCGAAGTGTTAAAAGTTGTGATTGAAATAAATATTAAAGAACTAAATGCTAACGAAACGTTCCATACACGTTACCGTTCGGTTTGAATCTAGGAAAGAAAACAAAATATATTTCACCAACTATTTATGCATTAAACATCATGTGATGACAAGTATATATATTTTGAAGAGCTTTCTCGATTATCCACAGTATCAAGAAACATTTGTTACGTTTAAAATTCTAATGGGGATTCATTGTGATTCGAAACGTCCACACATGTTTCTTAATACTTTCGATAATCCAGGAAGCTCTTCATAGGATGATAACTACCGGAACTTAAAAATCAAAGTATATATATTTTCCATTCAGTTGCCAAGTAAATTTTGTATAATGGGCCTTTTAAATTGTCTTTCTCATCATATGTTTGATTTTTATTTTTACTCCTATTTATTTTTATTAAATTTTTATTAGACATGTAAAAGTCATTTTTTGTTAGCAGATTGAAGCTTTCTTTTTTCTCAGTATCAAGTTTCTGTTTTTTTGTTAGTAAATTTTTTAATTTTCGATTAATTATAAAATAAATTGTAACTAAGTGATTATATATATATATATATATATATATATATATATATATATATATATAATCACTTAGTTACAATGTATTTTGGATTGATTATAAAATACATTGTAACTAAGTGATTATATATATATATATATATATATATATATATATCATTTAAAAAAACAAAAGTATTCAATTATGTTTATTTTTAATGCCAAATTCGGTAATTATTTAATGCAATTATGTATAGTCATTGTTTATCTAATTGCAAATATTTAAAAACTATGCTAAACCATTTTTGAAAAGAATAAAGTTTTTCGACAAATAGACTAACACCTAAAAGACACAAACCCATTTTTTTAGATTGGAGTGTGAATGGATCAAAAGCATTATAGCCTTGGTAACCAGACATTTGAGATTTCCATATCCAACCACAAAATGGACTTGTTTTCTAATAAAACAAATGCATAGATCCATTTCATAAAAATAGAGATTTATCATGAGTGTGTCAACATTGAAAAAATTACATAAATCTCTCAAAATCAAATGAAAAACAACTATTTCACCTACATAAGCAAAAGAAGTCACTTAGTGTTTTATATAGAATACCAATGGCCCATGTGTGTGGACATGTCATGTGAACCTCTATTTTTAAGCCCGAAACAACCATGTCCATGCTTTACGCTTAAGTGTGTACAATGTAGGATCACGTGGAGTGACTAAAGACAATGTTGGAAACTTGACTATATTTATAGCGAGGGGGTGGGAGTGAATCAATATAGTGCATTCATGGTCATCAATTTTATTTTTTTACCTTTCGTTCTAATATTTATTTGAACTATTAACTAATAGTACATCATATGAAATCATGTTTAACATATAAACAACATTCAACTACAACATAATAATTAGCACACAAAAGCAACAAATGTGGACACCCATAAAGGGAAAAACCACAAATTTCGTTGTTGAGATGTAAAGCAATCACCCACTCCCTTCTTACATAAGCTTTTGTAGGCACGCACCCATAGGAGGCTCCAATCTCTCATTTATTTTGTAAGCTACAACTTGTTGGAAGCACTCACTCCCACTAAAATCAATTTTCTATAGGCTTCTACCTACAAGAGGTTTCTACCTAAATTTTCTTCTCCAAGCTACAACTTTTTAGGAAGTTGCTACTCCGTCTTCTACATGTTCCAACCTACTCGCTTTGAGGCTACTACAAGAAAGGAGACAACAATCCCCTAATACATAAATGTTTTAACATGTTGGCTTACCTAATATTTAATTTTCCATACTTCCATCTATTTGTCTCTTCCTTCTCTTGCTCAATTATACTTCACATTTTCTCTATTTTATCTTTCTCTCTTTGCTAGGAAATTCAAAAAATAGGCTTCACACGAATTAATCAACGCACTAACAAATATACCATTCAAAATCACAACTTTTTATTTACATAACTTGCTAATTCTTTGTATTTCATGTGGGAATTTGAAGTGAAAGGTTGACTCTTTATCTTCCACCTCCTTGTATTCATTTCACATTTTTCAAATTTGAATATTGAAACAAAATTAATGATCCTCCACTAATATTAAAAAGTTAATATCAGCCACTTTAATGATTACATAAGCCAAGGATAAAATCATGTCAAACAATATAACTTCATTTGGAAAACATGAGTTTCATTGGATCACTCCATTGTTACAACCATTTTCATCACAAAATCTTCATGCACCTACATTACAAGATTTTCATGCACCTTTATACTTGACCTGCATCAATGAGGTTCTCCTAAATCTATAACCATTTACATCAATATTAAAACATTTACATCATAAAATTTGCAACCATTTACATCACAACATTTTCAAGGCATTCATGTCACATCATCTGCAAGACCCTACCTTTGACAACAATTACATCATCAACAATACATACTTAGGAGTATTAGCATCAATACAAACTCAAGCATAACTTTGACATCAATAAAAAGCATACCATAAACTATGTAGAAAGCCTTCAATGCCCTCTACCATTAATGACATCCACTACAATAAAAAAGCACATTGGTGAGGGTCATGCTTGTGACGGACCTTTAAGGTCCGTCACCAATGTCACATATGGTGACGGTCCTTAAAAAACTGTCACTGTAAGTGTATATAGTGATGGTCCTTTATGGTCCGTCACCAAAGACATTTTCAATGATACTTTTGGTGAGGGTTGTTAAAGGCCCATCACTAATTCTCTCTTTGGTGACACTTCTAGTGACGAACTTTTAATGACCCTCACCAATGCTCTTTTTGTTACTTTTGGTGACGGTCAAAAAATGTCCGTCATCATTGATCATTAAAAAACCGTCACTGTAAGTGTATATAGTGATGGTCCTTTATGGTCCGTCACCAAAGACTTTTTTCAATGACACTTTTGGTGAGGGTCATTAAAGGCCCATCACTAATTCTCTCTTTGGTGACACTTCTAGTGACGAACTTTTAATGACCCTCACCAATGCTCTTTTTGTTACTTTTGGTGACGGTCAAAAAATGCCCATCATCATTGATCATTCCAATGAGTTTTTGATGACGCTATGTGCCTGTTAATATATTTTTTGTCAAAATTTAACGACTTAATACCATTATTGTGGAGTATTTTTTAGAATATGTCCAAGGCCATAGTGGTTAGGGTCAACCAACTTTTTAGAAGTAAGTAGTGTGTATCATTTCCCTCGAGTAATGACTAGTCGAATAGAGATTTCCTATGAGTCAACACATGATTCATATATATTAAGTTTATTATCTAGCAAATTCCCTTTAGATAAAGGTCCATTATTGTGTGTAGGAAATATATTATTTAATACATAATCAGGCTTTGACAATTCTATTAATGAGAAAGACCTAACAATCCTCACCAATCTAGGCATGCCTTAAATTAATGCTATAGCACACACTAACATTTCTTAGCACCCCACATGTATTGGAACATATTTGTACCTAGAACATCTTGTGATGACATTGACGCCCAAGCAAATGGTGGCATGCGCTAGCACAACATCGAACTCTCCTAGCATGTCTTGGCATGCTGCATATAGTCCCTATCATGCCCTGGAACACCTTGGTTGAATGCATTGACATACATTAGCACTTGGCACACAATGCCACTTGGCATGTATTGGGACCTATTATTAGTGTGTCTAGCATGCCCCTTTTCAAAAAGATAAAGTCCTGACTTATTAACCCTCTTATTGGTTCTTCCTTTTGTTGCCTTGACACATATTGACATACCCTGGCACCCTGCACCACATCCTTAGCACCTAGCATGTATTGGCATATCTTGACACTATTAATTGGCACATGATATAATTAGCACACCCTGGAACTCCTAAGCACACTTTTGGAATTCTTGACATGCCTTGATATTCCCTAGCATGCCTTACCAATGCTTAGCATACCTTGTCAGTCCCTCCTTGGCATGACAACTAACACTCATTAACACTAGTCTCTGGCACACGTTCCTCATATTCATTAACTTCCATGAATTTTTACCTAGTGCTCCCTTAATGTTTTTTCCTAGTAATCCTTAACACTCATCAACATGAATTATCACTCTCTAGCACACCTGAGCACTCTTCAACATTCCCTTCCACTTCATAACATGCATAACACTAGTCCCTGACACATATTGGCACTTGGCACATGTTGGCGCTTGGAAAGTCTTAGCATGTATGGAATACATTGAGATGCCTTGGTATGATTTGGCATGGTTTAATATTAAATTTATTTGTGATTATCAATTGTTGGAAAGTAGATGAGAAGCAACAAAGGAATACTTGGCACTTAGAATGCACTAAGACTTTGCACTTGGCACCTATTGCTGCCTAGTGTTGGTGTGCCTAGCATGCCCCTTTTGGAAAAGGTAAATTGATGACTTATTAACCCTCTTATGTGTTCATTTCCTTGTAGTTTAACTTTTTTCTCCCTTTTGTTGTCTTGACAGCCCCTGACACGCATTGACACACCCTTGCACATCTTGGCATGCCTTATCACTTCGCACATCTTAGCATGTTTGACATGTATTCCCACTATCTGGCACATCCAGTGGGTGAAGAGAGATGTAGTCCTAAAGTAGGTCGAGTACGAGGGAGAGTAAGGGTTGCTAAAGGGAGGTCATGATCATCCTCCAAGAGCAAGATCATCATGTGAGGGTTCAGAAGAATGTTTCATACCTTAAGGGTCAGTTTGCGCTAGGAAGTAGGATGGCATATTGTTGGTTCTCTTCTGGCAGATCGAGCTTAAGAGAGGTTTCTCATGAGAATATGGGCATGTGACTTCAATGGTGTCTTTGTGTGAAGGCCGCATCAAATTCTGAAATGTTGAAATTTGCAACAAGAAATAGTGAGATTGGAAACCAGAAAGGACAAAAAAAAATGCACCCACACTAGTGAGGAATTTTGATGCACCATGACTGAGGAATGTGGGGTGTCTAATTTATTTTTCCCTTAAATAAATTGGACAATAAATTGTAATTTCATCTCATAACAACTTGCGTCAGTTAATTAAGTCATGATGACCGAGTTAGCTCAAGAAATTCAAGTACTTGAGGGTTTGAGATGAGGCATCTAGAGGGATTCTAATATTTTTGGGGTCCAGTTGAAGTTGATGCATTAGTGGGGTGCAAGTGTAATTAGCTCAATTAAACGCGTTAAAATCAGTTTAACTGGTTCTAACTGAGTGATGAGCTAGTGAGAGGTTCAGTGAGTTAAATTAGATTTAATTCACAATGAGTGATAAATCATATAACTGATAATTCGCTATTAATAGTTTCATGCATGTTAGTTTCGAGGAATACCAAGTTGAGACAGAGGTTAAAGGGAACATAACTATCAGTTGTATTGAGAGAAAATTTCCCATGTGAAATTATAAAGTAATTGGGATTCCATGATGGATTGCGCAATCAAGGAAGACTGATTTTCCTAATTAATAAGGAGTTAATTCCCTAGGAATTGCATGAGCAAGGCAAGCTGAAGTAAGGATGAGAATTGGCTAAGTACTAGACCGAGTTTGCCTAGATCAATGGGAGACAATTGACAGAGTGTTGGAGAATCTCATGAGAGATTAAGCATTAATGTATTGTTTCATGATTCCTTGACTTAATACACAATAAAGATAGAGGGGTTTTGAGCAGTTTCTTTCCCCAAATACATCATGTTGTTGTGCGATTGATAATTTATTTCTCTTACTTATATGTGATTGCACGATCGTGTTTTGTTTCTGCAAATTGTAGGAAGGATTCAATATCTTGTTTTAGTAGATTACAAGATTAGATTGAATCTCGTTGGTTATATTTTCTACATGGTATCAGAGCAGGAATTTTTTGGGCGGCGAGTTTGCAAAGAATATTTGAATATTTTGGTGTAAAATTTTCAAAAAAAAATAGAATATTTGGATTCCTTGCGAAAATATACCCAAATGAAAAAAAAAAAACACACACACACACACTCACATCGGTCAAATCGGAGCTCGGATGAGGGAGATATTATCGATTTAAAATCAACTCTTTTTTAGAAACATTTTGTAACGTTAGGACAATTACACTGTGCGCGAGTCAAGAACCTATATGTAATTGAGGTACCAGATGCATGCAAATATTTGAGGAGAAAGGCAGATGTTAGAGACATGGTGGTTTAAAGGGAGCATAAATTACCTCTCAACATGCATCCTCATGAGAAGCAGTCTGAGAAGATTGTGGAGTAGCTGCCACAATTGGAGAAGCAGAGAGGAGACTGAGTGGAAGCGTCCACTCAAGTAGAGACCTCCATGAGGGGGAAATTTTGAGCTAGATGGGAAGAGGGAGCAGGCATACCTCGAGGTGTAAGGTGGGGTGATGTGTAGACATAATCCCAAGATAAGAAATTTGGGCAAGGTCCATTGAGATGGTGTGTCTCATGGATCGAACCTGGCTACGAGGAGCCCACAGTACAATAGTAGTAGGAAGGATCAGTTAGATTTATGTAGTCAGATGTCAGCAAGACAGAAATCAGAGTGATAGATGTCAAATACCGGATCACAAATCAGAGCTAGCAATAGTTCAAAGGGCACAGATGCAGATGTCAACAACAACGTAGAGAATCCAGTACTAGACAGGTGCAGTAGCTAGCAACAGTAAGAAGACTTTGATGACAGATGCATTATACTGAGTAAGTTGTTCGGAGGCTATTCAGTTTCAGGATTTGCAAGTGCAAAAAACACTAGAGAAGTGTAGCATGCAGAACATTCCAAAGGTACCGGATGGAGATATATTGAATTCCTTTCTTATTGAGAGGGAGTGTTGAAATTTGCAACAAGAAACAGTGAAATTGGAAACTAGAAAGGACAAAAAAAATGCACCCACATTGGTGAGGAATTTTGATGTACCAGGAGTGAGGAATGTGAGGCGTCTAATTTATTTTCCCCTTAAATAAATTGGACAATAAATTGTACTTTCGTCTCATAAAAACTTTTTTCAGTTAACTAAGTCATGATGATTGAGTTAGCTCAAGAAATTTGATTTAAGGTGATCGAGGTGGATATTGGTGGCCACTCGCCTATTCCATTTGGGCCCTCACCATTGTCTCTTTCAATTTTTTAGTTTCCTTAATTATAGCACAATTTACTATTTTTGTCAGTTTTTCGGGTCCTGAACTTCAGGAGCTGTTTTGAGGCCCCAAACGACGCTTTTTTGGGCATCAAAGGTTTAGCGATTTCTTAGAAATCGCACTAGTAGTTGTAGTCCTCGGAGAGATCTTTCTAACAAGGTATCATGTGCGTCATACGAAGATCATATGACCAAGTTATGACCCTAGAAATTTGGCTGGCCAACTAACCCCAATGGGGCCCATAAACTCTTGGTGTTACATCTCCTCGGGTTAGGGTTTTGGTTGTTTAGGGTTTTATCTTATTTTTAAATAATAAAAAAGACCCTTCATCCTCATTGTAACACAGTTCAGAGGAACATAACTATCAGTTGTATTTATAGAAAATTTCCAATGTGCAATTATAAAGTCATTGGGATGCCATGATGGATTGTGCAATGAAGGAAGGTTGATTTCCTAATTAATATGGAGATAATTCCATAGGAATTGTGTGAGCAAGGCAGGCTGAGAATTGGCTAAGTATTAGACCGATTTTTCTAGATTAGCAGGAGACAATTGGCAGAGTGCTAGAGAATATCAAGAGAGATTAAGCATTGTATTGTTTCATGATTCCTTGACTTAATACAAAATAGAGATAAATGTTTTTGAGCAGTTGCTTCCCCAGCTACATCTTGTGTTGTGCGATTGATAACTTGTTTCTCTTACTTATATGTGATTGTGCGATCGTGTGTTATCCAAAATTCATCCAAATATGTGATTTGTGCCTTAGGAAATGTGAATTAAGGTACCCTCGGTGGAAAAACATGCATAAATATTTGTTGCTAAGTGCCTTAAATGTGAGATGTTGCCACTTGTCAATTGTGCCTCTTGTTGATGATGAAACCGACACCCTAGTTTTGTAAGGATCACTAAGTTTCATTTTGCGTCAACCCAAGGTCGTTTCCATTGTCACCTTAGCAACGAATCCTCTCACTTTAGATTAATTATTGAATCCTAGGGGTGTCCGAAAGCACAAATTTATGGGGGACTCTTTTATGTGACTAGATCACTAGCTAGCATTGAAAACCATCTTTACATTGTATGGTTCAACATCTTTATGATTCTTGTCCTATTGACCACGAATTTTGTATTCATTATTGCTTTCATCACAACACCTACAATAGATATTGATGGTGTTCATAAGCCTATTTCTAGTTGTGATAAGTGGATTAGGGGATCCCTTATCACAACCCATTACCCCTAATGCATTTACTCTGTGATCCAAGGGAGACCAAGGGTGTACTTGTAGGGGCATTGAGACCAAATTTGGGGGGTCATAACATTAGGAAAAGTGGAATGACATAACCAAAAAGTTTCTAGGGTGGGGGGGGGGTATCTTATGGTGTATTGAACAAGCCAAGGGGACACAAGGGTAGCATGTATGTGTAGAAGTCAGAGGTGCAAGCATGGTTTACTAAGATCTATAATCCTAGAATTAGAGAATGAGAAGGGGGCTTACGACCTAATTTCATAGGGCCTAGGGGACCTGGAGGGAAGGCGGCGAGAGAAATTGATAGGGGAACCCAAAATAGTGGTGATAAAGGGATTAGGAGTCCAATTATCACGAAAACATAAGCCCTTAACCCATAACGACTAAATTCCTTATCCCCTTAACCCCAAATCCATATTCCCTTAACCCCTGCACTCATAAATCATAACCCATAAACCCCTTCATTCATTAAATCTTACGACATTAACCCCTAACCTATATTAATCCATGAACCTCTTAAGCCATAAATCCTTATCCTCTTAACCTGTGACCCTTAACCCCTAAACACCTTAACTACTAACCCCTTAACCATTAACACCTAAATCTCCTAAATATTGAGTCCTTAACCGCTAAATCCTCTGACCCTAAATCCCTTTGGCCCTTAACGCTTGATCCTTGAAGCCCTTAACCACCAAGTATCCAAGGCCGAAAACAACACCCCAAACCAGCAAATTGACCTCCTAGGATAATCCTTCATCTCTAATTGAGCATATTAGAAACATTACTTGATTCTTAGAGACCTAGGTATTGGTTACGAGGATATGTGTTTGTGGGTAATGCCATTATTATCATGTATACCAAATGTAGAGAATTGGATAATTTGCAAAGCCTCGATTTGAATTACTCACAATATCTACACTTCATCATGTTGAGATGGAGCTTGTAGTGTTCTCTCACATAAGGAGTTGTAAATGAAAAGGAGAAAGCTCCCATTACAGGGAGGGTTTAAAGAGTTTAAAGAAGAGCAGGGTTAAGGAGATAAGAGCGGGAGCGCAGTCCCGGTTACTTAAAACCTTTTTTCCAAAATTTCCTACTATGTTTCTGGCATACTTTTTCCCTATCCTATTGACCACAAATTGTGTATTCATTATTGCTTTCATCACAACACCTACAATAGACATTGATGGTGTTCATAAGCCTATTTCTAGTTGTGATAAGTGGATTAGGGGCTCCCTTATCACAACCCATAACCCCTAATACATTTACTCCCTTAGCCAAGCAGGTCCAAGGGTGTACTTTTAAGGGCATTGAGACCAAATTTGGGGGGTCATAACATTAGGAAAATTGGAATGACATAACCAAAAAGTTTCTTTGGGGGGGGGTATCTTATGGTGTCTTGAACAGGCCAAGGGGACACAAGGGTAGCATGTATGTGTAGAATTCAGAGGTGCAAGCATGGTTTACTAAGATCTATAATCCTAGCATTAGAGAATGAGAAGGGGGCTTAGGACCTAGTTTCATAGGGCCTAGGGGACCTAGAGGGAAGGCAGCGAGAGAAATTGATAGGGGAACCCAAAATAATGGTGATAAGGGGATTAGGAGTCAAATTATCACAACACATAAGCCCTTAACCCATAACCACTAAATTCCCTATCCCCTTAACCCCCAATCCAATGCCTTAGCACTATGTGGCATGTGTTAACATCCCCTACAATACTGGGCATGCTTTTACACTCCCTAACACACCCTAGCACTGCCTAACACACCTTGGTTGCAAAGGCGAGAATGATCTTGTTAGAGGGAGTTCGACGCCATAGTGTCTCAAGCCTCCACAAGAAGGTGAAACCATTGCAATGTGGAAGGCCTTGACAGATCTGTACCTGAATAGCAGTGACCACAGGAAGTTGGTGTTGAAAGACAAGCTCGGGAAGATCAAAATGGAGAAGGGTGACACGATCCAAAAATACTTGACCAAGTTCACTCAATGTCAAGATGAGCTTGGGAGTGTTGGGATCTATGTTGCCTCAGATGATTTGGTGAGCTTAGCTCTTATAGGACTTCCCAAGAGGTGGCATATATCCTAGGACTCTATTAATGGGAGGGAGAAGCTTCTAGATTGGGAGCGACTATGGTCTGATTTGGCACAAGAATAAATTCGACGGAGCACTAGAGATGGATCCTCATCAAAGGCTTATGATGAGGAGAACTGTGCCTTCACTGGCAAGGTGAAGAAATGAAAAGGGAAGGCGTCTCATTCCAATTCCGAGACTAGCAAGGTAGGCAAGAAGCGAGACTTGTCAAAGGTGAAATCTTTCAACTATCATGAGCATGGACATTATGCCACAAACTATCCACATAAGAAGAACAACAAGAAGGAATGTTAGTTAATGAATGGTGAGCAAAGAGTTGCACTCAGAAATGCATTGAGCATAGAAGCAACAGAAAAATTAGCTAAGAGTCTTCATATGAATCTAGGGCACTTTAAGGCATGCAAGAGAACCTTCCTTAACATTGTATTGTCATTCATCCATTTTTGTAATTATAACATTAGGTTGTAAGCCCTAAAGAATGAAGGTGCATTGAATTTGGGAAGGAGATGCGTTGGAACCCAAGTAGATAGATAAATAAATGTTCAATTGGGAGGCAAGGCCTAGAACCATACCATCCCCATCCTCCAAATGATCAATATTGTTAGACAAAAATGACTAAAATTGGTGTATAGGTGACTCAATTTATAAGGATAAATTTTATACATGAGGTTGGAAAACATTCAAAAAAAATTGAATCAAGAGCGAAAGGGAAAATATATCAAGGGGGCACAAATATTAAGGGCCTATATCAGCGAAAGTCAAACCAATGGCCAAATTATTTTTCCTTGATACCATCTCTTAAAAAAATGAAACTACATATAAACACATATGTCAAACAGAATACTCCAATACCTACCATAACTAGTTGCAATTTGTTCAAAATATTGAATGAATGACATGAAAACTCTAATTTTGTTTTAAAGTGTCGCACTTTTCGAGGAAATACACAAATGTTGAAGGTATATCATATGTGCTTCTTTTTATTTGGAAATAAAGCTAATTTATGGGATAATTGTACAAGTTGGGATGTTAAAGATAAAAACTCACACTTGTGAAACCAACCTTTAAGGACTACGATAATCAATGCATGTAGCCTAGTTTTAGAAAATCACATGGGCTAATGACTAGGCTAGGTATGATACTAGACCTATCTCAATCTAAACAAGGTATTAAGGATAAGAAAATACGAGTAATCAACCTAGATATGGATTGGTGATAGAGAATTTCATGGGATTTAGGCTAAGTTTCTAAGGCTCATCATCATAACTATATCTTCGATAAAAAGGTTTGTATCAGCCCACAACCAATAATCTAAACTTCCTTTAAGAGTTATAATAAACCCCTTAATTATGAGGAAGCATATAATGTATTTTTCTAGGGGTTGATTCATGTGTTGGATTCATATGTCCTAGAGGTTCCTACACGATAAATAAGCTATGAATATATAAGAGGCATATAGTAAAGCATGGAATGAGGGAAGTTGTGTGGCAGTCCTAGCATTTAAGCATAAAATTGATATTAAATTGACTATAAAAGAGGCCTCTAACGAAGTGTGTACTGAAAATTGGTTAATGGAAGGTGTTGGAGCTTCATTCCTAGCTTAGAGAGTTCTTAACAATAAAATGATTTTACATTTAATAAAAATTCTAGATCTTTACAACTTGGTTTGAACATCATTTGTAGTTTGCTTACACAGGTGGAATTTTACAACATGAAAAATAAATGTTTCATTCAAAAGATTCCTTGCTACCATAACCATTTCATCCCCCAAAATTAGGGTTTCCTCTCTCGTTTTCCTCAACAAAATACAATCTCAAGCCTTCGTTCTAATAAAGACAAACAAATAGTGTGCATAATTGTTAGTCTCCAACTCTCCCTTTCTCTCCATCTCGCTCCCTCCCTCCCTCCCTTTATTTCCTTCTCCCTACCTCCCTCTCCATATCTCCCTCCACTTCTCGCTCTCTGTCCTCAATGGAAAAACTAGAATCCAAACCCCAAGAATTGGATACCCAAATATTTATGGCTTTGCATCAAACTAGTAAACCCTAAAACCTTCCATTAGCATCCAAGGAAATGAAACTCCACCCCTTTAGTTGGGATTTTATACAACTGGCAACATAAACACCATCTCCTAACAATTGTCACCAACGACATGGAGGATGTTTTGCAGAGGGGAGTTGCACCATATAGCTTTTCCTCAGTGCCCAAAATCTCCAATCTAGAACCCTTTTCTAACCTAATATGTCCTTGCCTCTTGATGGATAGTCCTACGCAAAAAGTGGAAGCTTATAGTTTTTAGCCAGGTGCCCATACAAATGGCCCCGCCTACACCTAAAATGTATTCCTTCATAACCCAATATCTGAATACACTACACCCTAGTCCCGATATCCATGCCTTCTGTTGTCCTGTGACCACACACAAAGTGGAGAAGGAGAAAGGAAGGGAAATCCTGACTATGAAAGTGTTTAAAATGAATCTATCTGCCTTTTAATTTAGTTGAAAGAGGAAAGTGTCATTGATTAAGTGTGATGGTGAGAAAAATCCATACTTCCCTCATTCATTCCATCTACCACTTCCTACCCTGCCTGTCTCTTGTGGGTTCCTTCTCCATTTTCTCTCAATGCCTCTGCATATTTTTTAGGTTTTTGATCATTGTTTTATACTTGGCCCATTTAAAATCCATCAAGCCACATAGCCTCCTGAGCACTCTCATGAATATAGGAAATTCACATGAATCAGGCTCAAATGGTCTTCTCCATCCTTGAATCACCAAAACCATTATTCTCTTGACCCATTTTCTGTCAGAGGCATTCATATAGTTGTCCATATTTAACCTCTGATCTTAACATGTCCTAGGCACTAGTATTTTGCAACTCAAGGCTGTCTCTAGGAGCTACAACACCTTCTATGAGCCCTTATCTGAGGTCCATATTAACCAAAATATGGGTGTATGTCTTAATCCCCATCTCTAAATATGTAGATTCATGGGCTAGATAAGATCCCAATGAGTTACATATATCTTTGAAAATTAGGGTGTCCCGATAGTTAGGAGGGAGACTTGGAAGATGAACCTAGATTGGGGACATATCTAGTCTCTCCTACTTTGCATCGAAGAGGGACATCTAGAAATTGACAAGGATAGGAGATGAATCAATTTTCTAAACCATTTGTTGTACCTCTCGGGTGTCTGCTACATATTTGAAGCACAAATGAATCCAACCTTGGGCTAATAGCGACACCTCTGGAGGAAATTTTACAATAGGTAAGATTTCCTTGTCCGCCCACACATTTAGGGTTGAGGACCTGAATTTTCAACCCCTTATTTACCCTGCCAAGTATTTTGGGGACATTTCCTCAGTCTTTTGAATGGTGACGTTGACTCCCAGAAATAGAGAACGAAGGAATTTGTTCTTCTTCTTTACACTACAATGGATTTTCCACTTCCTTGCTTTCTCAGATTCATTTTGAATCATAACTCGTTCTTATTCACAAGGGTGTTTCTCCCTGAAAACCACAAGACCATTTATGATGTTAGTTTGACCTTCTTCTGTTGTCGAGGCAAGGCTCTCCTTCACTAGTTCGCCGAAGAAGGGCGAGGCTGATGGCACTTGAGATGAAGGATATACAAGAAAACTATCCAGAGAGGCTTCTGAGAGTGAAGAACCCCCACTGTGTTCAAAAAATTCTGAAAACCCTAAGGAAGTAGTAACACATTGTATGTCTTCCTCCATTATTTAGGACAATAGGGAAACTAAACTTAGAGCCAAACACCCCAAGAAGAGTTCTTTAGCCCCTAAAAAACGTCCTCAGGCCTTGGGCTAGCCGAAACTAAAGGACCCAAATAGTGCATGGCTGGAGCAGGGGTTAGGGCCTTCGAACTGCTAGAAAATTGCCTATTGAATTCTTAAATTTGCTTTCTAAAGATGTGGTAGGCCCAGAAACTGCAATATGGTGACCTTCTAAGTTGAATTTGAAATCCGAATGGATAAAATCCTTGGAACTAGACCAAATTTGTTGAAAACCCCCCTCCTCTAGTTCATAATCCACCAACTTCTCCTCCTTCTCCATGTGGGTCCAATAGTAAGCAGTCAAAATCTCATCTAAGAAACATATTTGATGAATAATTGCGTGTCTTCAAAGGGTTTATCATGGCCACCATCTTTGTACAAAATATATATCATGTGGATAAAAAACTCATGGTTACCATTTAATCTTATTTTTCACTTTGACAAGGATATCAGAGATCACATTGTCTAGATCCTGTTCACTCTTTGTCAAAACTACGACCCTTTCTCCGCTTGCAATTTTTCCGTGGGCCTCTAGAGTTTCTCCAGTGTTGAATTATTCTCCTATGGTCAAAACGTTGTAATGTTATCTTTAACAGTTAGAGTCTGTCAAAATAAAATAAAAATTAAAAACATAAAATTAATAATTAACCCAATCTAGATATATTTTAACTCTAGATCTACCAAGGTCGAGAGAGAGGAATTAAATCTCTTGAAATGCAAAACTCAGATTTGATTTCTATAGACATTTGATAGATTGGAAATTAAGATGAATCTAGATTAATCATATACAATGAAAAAAATAAAATAACATAAAAAACAAACCCAACATAGCATCCACCTTTGTTTTGAAAAATATTAAAATATTTACCATATTTGAACAAAGTTTAAGAAATTTAAATATTTATTATATTGGAATAAATTTTTTGTTTTTTTTGAAAGTTTTTACCCTTTCGATTAAAATGCTTTGACTCATCCGAAAATAATTTTCCCACTCCATTTAAATTTCAATAAATTTCAAGAGAGTATTGTCGTGGAGTATTGGCAGGCAAACAAAAGACATAACATTCTGTTACCAACCAAAACAGTAGAGCACAACTAGAGCTACAGGAGGGGAACCTGAAAACCCTCTCATCGATATTGAATGCATTGAAGAGTTCGACTCGAGCATGATTATTCAGTTTCAAGAAGAAGAATGCCACCCTCCTCCTCCATCTGTTGAGAGGTATATGAGAAGGTAATATTTTAAACAATTATTGCATGTATAATGTAGCTTCCGTGCCATGAAAATCAGAAATCACGCCTTCATCTGTGCACTCTTGCAAGACAGGGAAAACTCAACAAGAAATGTTTGTAAATGCCGACTACTCCTGAATTTGAGCTTGGGAACCCCTATAGCAGCAAAGTCTCTGGTTCTGGTTCTTATCACTTCTTCCACATCACCATTTTCTTGAGCTTTTAAACCTTCAATTCCACCTTTGATATCCCTGATTTTCTCACAAAATCAGCAACACTCTCAATAGTAGCTACACCCTGCTGCAAGACTAACTGCAAACACTGTTTCTTAACAATGTTAGTGAACTCCATATCAAATATTATCCGTGCACTATGCACCTCCAGTTATCTCCTTTGAAGGTGTCAATTTTGCTAGCATATACACCTTCATTTCTTGGTTAGAAACACACTTCACCCCTTTTATTAAGTCACGAGCTTCTAGATTTTTCAATGCTTTGTTAACCTGTGGTTGCTGTAATTTTTTTTTCACTTTTCATTTTTTTTTCCATATACCCATATTTCCAACAATTTTTATGACTTGATATATGAGCATATCTTCAGATGAGAGGCCCTTAAACCTTGCAAATTTTTCTTTTGCCTGTTGCTTGTAAACTGTGAAATCACCCTGCTTGAAAACCTGGATTTGATGATTTTGAAGCAGGGAATTGAGTGCCTGAGCTCTAGCATTGAGATCAACATCTTTAAGATTTTCCTCCATGATTTTATCTGTCAATCCATCAAAGAAAGTAGTGAAAATATCCAATATTCTATTGATGCTAGTAGCCATTTGTGAAGCTGATGCTTCCATCTCCAAGATCTTCAAAACTATAATGGGCTTCGAACCCTAGAACAGTATGTGCGTTTTTAGTGTCTGATTATCCTGATAACCCCATATATAGTATGGACTTCGAACCCTAGCCATAGTATGTGCAATGCATGCCCTCAAGCAGAAACAAAAAACGTATGTATATATGCTCTGCATTTTGAACATTTGTGTGGGTATTACTATGTTTTGATCACAGAAAACAAAATTATGCACAACTGAATTTTGATAATTTGGATACTAGATGTAGAATTGAATGGTGCCTGAAGCGTTGTCTGGTGGGGGACAATTTCTAACCAATGGATTCAGTTTCGAACTGCTTTATGAATAGGCCTCACTTATTTTCGTCTCAAGCATATCAATTTCATTTTCCAACATATATTATTAGCATTTACTCATGCAACCTGCTGTGCATAGGGTTTCCATGTTTCATTTTCTAGTTTTCACTGTAGAGGCAACCATGCCCTCTTTTTTCCAAGCATATCTAGCTGTAAATTTTTTCCCTGTTGTTTACAAAAGGGGCAGGTAGGTGTCATTTATTCGACTCGTTATCATCTATACTTGAAATTTAATTCAATGATATCCAACATCCCATAGATTTAATGTCTTAGCTTCCTATGATCTATCATAGCCTAGATTCTCATGCTTTGTTTTTAGAGCCAAACATTTTGCAAAGATTCAACTTCTGGTGATAATCATGAAACCTTATTTAGAGATTTTGATGCGCTCTTTTGATTTTGAGTTTGCATTCTTGAATTTGAAGTGTTCTTTGAATTTTTTTTAATTGTTCCTTCACATGAATTGTATTCAATTTCTTATTGTCTGTCCAAACACGGAAGAGCTCTAGATAAAAATCTGTTGATGCATGTTGTATTTGGTGCTGCTTTCTAACTTGTAATCCAAGGGACTTAATGCGATAATCCATTGTATCTAGGAACATGGATCTATGCTTCTGTCACCAATGACTGCTTCAACTTACTATTATTATTTTTGGCACTATGAATGGAACTTTTCCAGATGCTTACTTTGAGATTTCTTATGCCTGCCATGTGATACTGATTTGTTTGTCCATTTTTGTCTGGGCCAGGATTATTTGGCAAATGCATCAACTGTTGACATTAGATATACTGTACTTTTAGAAAATGCGCTTGCGGAGAGGGACCGAAGGTATGTTTTTTCTCCTTCTAAATCTTGTTTTAGCTTGATTCATATCCTTACCACATGAATAAACTAAGTGGTATTTTAATGAATAGTTGTTTTTGTTTGTACTGAAAGATGTGAGATGCTCTACATCCTGCTTGGGGTGGGTGAGTTTGTCAATACTTTATTTGCATGTAATTTCATTTAATCTATACTATGTGTTAGGTGCATTGAATATAATATCCCAGATCCATCTAATTCTGGTTTCGATAGGGTCAATATTTCATATCTTGAGTTTAGAGAAATGATTGATGTATTGCATATTTAAATTTGAGATATTCAACCCTGAGCTTTGGAACATTGATGTGCATATCGGACACAATTTTAGATGTGTTTGAGCTAGTGTATATTGATTTACATTTGATATTAGTGCGAGTAATCTCATTTTTTGTGGAGTTGACTTTGTTTAGTTTGGAGGATTTGCAGGTTTTTGTCATTTGGTTCAGAAATGCAAGTGTGCATTTTGATATGTAGTTTCGTCTTGCTTTGTATCTTTGTTACTCTTTGATGTTATTTATCTCTGGGAACTTGGAAGCATAGAGAATGAATGGACTTAATGCATGCCATTGGGTTCTTAGTCCATTTCTGATTTGTACACTGTCGTGGATGTTCCACCGGATCTTCATAACAAATTTTATAATATTATACAGTCTTTTACTAGCACTATTCTACTCAAGATTGCAGACTTCATATCATTAGATTTAACACAGAAATTACTGAGAATCAACTAAAAGTGAAATGAAGGAAACAAACAATTACACACCATCCATACATTGAATACAAGATATACCCTAGGAAAACCCAATACAGGACGGACCCAACTAGGAGAGGCCTATGCTTTGCTCTTTTCTTCTGTGGATGAAAAGTGAATACAAAGAAATGGGTACTCACACTGGCAAAATGTGGATGCTACATGATTTCCTTCTTCCTCTGTTATGCTTCAATCCCATAACTATGAACATAATATTGAAACATAACTATGAAATAGATATAAATGCAGAGAACATAGAGAAACACAACTTGACTCGTTTGTAGAGAGTTGAAGAAGTTACATGGTAACTAGGTGTTGTGGTTTGTCTCATGAGGATCACTTTTTCTTTTGTTTCTTTTTCTTTCTAATATTGATCCACCCAGTTCTGTTGACATGGGTTAATGGCATTGTGATATACTGATTTGTGAAAGGGAATCATGAATGCAAGGTTGTTTTTTTTTTTACAGAAACGCGTATGGATTTATATTAGATATTGGCCAAAATGCCTTTCACCGGTTACAATAGATCGAGCATAGCCCTTGAACTTACTTCGACTAACTCATCATAGGCCCCAAAATTTGGAGATCCGCCTTTTTTAATCGAGACTAGAGAATCTATCTCCGTTAATTTTCCTATCTTAAATGTACAAACAAACTGATTCAAAATAATGCAGTAAAACATAACTCTAAATTAAGGGATGGAGTCCCACTCCATAATACCGTCTTTCAAGAGAGAGCTAGCGGGAAGTGGCACCGCCCTGTTGGCTTCCAGATCAGCATCTTTATTGTTCCCCCTCAATACATGAAGGAAGTTTGCAGTCTGAAAAGATTTCACCAGAATTCTGATTCTTGAAATCACTCTTGCCAATCTAAGATCTGCAGGAGAAGAATCCTCCAATAAAAATTTAATAATAGACTGTGAATCTCCTATAATATTAACCTCTGAAAGACCAAAGGCCTTAGCTTGCTTGAGTCCTTGAAGAAGAGCCAAGGCTTCAGCTTGAATACTGGTGGAATGACCTAAACCCCAAGTGAACTTAGTCACAATTATGCCCTCCTTATTCTTTATAACTCCTCCTGCCCCAGCCAATTCAGGATTTCCTTTCACTGCCCCGTCAAAGAACATAGAGTATCTGGATTGCCTGATGAGAAAATCAGAAACATCATTCTCCTTCCCTCTGAATTTCCACTCTTTTGTATCCTTGTGTTGCCTTGTTTCTCCAGATAATTGGAGCTCCAATGAGGCACCCCAGTCTAGGTCTTGCTGACTTAGGTTCGAGTCCGAAAAATGCTCCCCTAGACTTTCTTTCCAAAGACTTTTTATTTTGATGATGGTGAACTGTGGGTTTAAGCTTTCATCTCTGAAGACTCTTCTGTTTCTTTCCAGCCAGATTTGCCAGCAGATGAATTTCGGCAAGGAGAGCCAAGTGACTTTAAAGCTTTCATTTTTTGGGAGCATTTCTGGGTAGAAGTTTTGCCAGTTTGCGAATAAGTCAAGGATAGACGTTGGTAAGTTGAATTCTGTTTTCCAATGGCTCAAGAGGTTCTTCCAGATTTCTTTTGAGAATTTGCAGTCCAAGATAATGTGTTGGGCGTTCTCTTCACTGTCACAACACAAGTGGCATCGTGAGGGACCTTGGAACCCTTTCTTCTTCAATTTGTCTTCTGTTAAAATTCCTTTGTGGCATAACAGCCAGCATAATGAGTTAAATTTTGGCATGGTTTTGTAAGTCCAAAGCCCTTTCCACACAGCAGGGTCGGGAGGGACGTGTGGACGATATTGGAGGCTTTTATACCCCTGCGCAACAGTATATAGCCCAACGGCGACACCCCAACCACGTGCGTCCTTCCTACCAGCGCGCAGAGGCACCTTACCGTGCAACAGAGTGACAAGGAGGTCGCGTTCTTGAATCAGCTCTGGAGGAACAGGCGGGAGTCTCCATCGCAGCCAGTTGCTGCCAGCCCACAGTGAAATGTCCCATAGAGAAACGAAACCTGCTCGGTCCAGCCACGGTCGCAACGCTTGCAGAGAACTGTAGCTCGATAATGGGGGATGCATCATGATGTTGTCGTCCCATATTTTGATTTCTTTGTTGTTGCTAAGAATCCAATACGCTCTTTCTCTGATTAAAGGAGCTGCTTTGAGATAGAGTTTGATCAGTTGCGAACTTGAGGGGGGCAGTAAGGTTTCCAGGCATCTTTTCCGTTTCCCCATGAAATACTTCCTCCATAAATCTCTTTGCGCCCACCCTGGGTGAGGACCAATGATTCTCTAGAAAATATTGGCTCCCATAGCTGTGTTTTGGAGGTTGAGATCTTTAAAGTTTAGGCCTCCTTCATTCAGAGGCTTACAGATTTTCTCCCAACTTACCAAAGGGATTTTCCTGTCGTTGTGTTTGCCGCCTTTCCAGAAGAATTTGCGGATGAAGGCTTCCATTTTTTTGATGATGCCAATGGGAGCAAGGATTACAGAGAATTGAAAAGTGGGGAGGCTACTGAGAACAAATTTGATGAGGACTGTTTTGCCGGCAATGTTTAACCATGAGAATCCCCATGCTTGAATTTTAGCCTTGAATTTATCCAGAAGAGGGATCCAATCTCTGCTGTAAGCTAGTTTTCGAAAGATAGGAAGGCCCAGATAGGTAAAAGAGGTCCAACTGAGGGAGGCAGAAAAGCCAAGGAATCTCGTGATGGCCGAAAGAATGGAGGCAGAGATATTCCAACAAAAAAATTTGCATTTACCTTTGTTCAAACTGTTGCCTGTAGCTTCGCTGTAATCATCCAGAACCTCCTTGAAATTTAAGGCTGATCCGATAGAGGCAGCCCCTAACAAGAGGGTATCATCAGCAAACAACGTATGATTAACATTATTTACCCCTCTGGCTATGTTGAGCCCCAGGATCTCCTGATCAACCAATTTCTGGTCAAGATAGAAGCTCAGAACAGAAACATGGAGGACAAAGAGAAGCGGAGAGAGGGGGAAGCCCTGCCTAAGCCCTCTAGAAGCTTTGAAAAAGCCAACTGCTCTCCCGTTCACCAAAGGAGCGATCCAAGGATCGACAATACAAGCGTGGATCCAATTGATAAAGCCCATTCCAAAGCCAAATTTATGAAGGACTTCCCAAAGGAAATTGAGTCTGACACGATCAAAAGCATTTGCGAAGTCTAGTTTAATTACCATACCTTTCTCTTTGTGAAGTTGGCTCGAATGGATCGCCTCTTGCACAAGAATGAAATTGTCAGCAAGCTGTCTCCCCTGAACAAACCCTCCTTGATTTTCCGGAATGATGGCAGGGAGGATGCCTTTTAGCCTGTTTGCAATCACCTTTGTGATTATTTTATATCCAATATTACAAAGAGATATGGGGCGGAACCGATTAAAATCTTTAGCGCCCTTTTCCTTGGGTATGAGGGCAAGGAAGGAAGAATTAGTGCTGCCCCCTATTTTCTGGTAATTTTGAGATTTCAAGACCATTTTGTAGAGGTCTTTCTCCACAATTGGCCAATAGGTTTGAAGGAATCTTGCAGTGAAGCCGTCCGGGCCTAGGGCTTTGTCGGGCTCCATGTCGGAGAGAGCATATTTTATTTATTTTATAGAGATCTTAGCTTCTAGATGCTGATTCATTAGAGGGGAGATCTTAGAAGGAACCACCTCCAAAAATTTAGAGTTTGGGTCAGTCACTCCCTCTTCTCTGTACAGATTTTTAAAGTGGTTGAAAGCTGCTCTCTTTATGCTCCCAAAGTCTTTGTGAGTTGAGTTTCCTTCTTTGATTTCAGCAATAGAATTGAAGCTCTTTCTAGCTTGAGCTTGTTTATGAAAGAAGGTGGAGTTTCTGTCTCCCTTTTTAAGCCATAAACTCCTAGAATTTTGTCTCCAATGCTCTTCCTCTGAAAGGCAGGCTTTATGAAAGGTTTACTGGAGCTCAGCTTCCTTATCTAATACTTCTTTAGTGATTTCTACATCTTCATTTTGAGCGTGATGCTGAGCAAGTCTGTCTTGGGCCTGCTTTCTCTCTTGTGTAGGGGAGGGGAGAGAATTGGCCCATGATTTAAGAGCAAATTTTAGTCTTCTAAGTTTTTCTTCCCAGATGAAGAAAGGTGAACCCTTCACTGGCACTTTCCAGCTGTCCTGAACTAAATTCAGGAACCCAGGATCCTTGACCCAAAGAGGATTGAATCTGAAAGGAATGGGACCAAGATCCATGTGATCCAACATCTCAAGCATAATAGGCTTATGATTTGAAACACTGCAAGGGAGGATATGCAATCTGGATTCTAAGCCTAACAAAAGAAAATAACTTTGCACCAAACATCTATCAAGTCTAGCAGCAATGTGACCGGGGCCTATTCTTTTATTGGACCAGGTATACTTACCATTTTCTGAGGGGATATCCAGCAGATCCCAGTCTTGCATGAGATCCTCCACCCACTCCCTTGCAGGGTCCCTTACTATTGTGCCTCCTCGCTTTTCCTCCATGCGTAGAGTGAGATTTAGATCACCCTCAATAATGATATTTTCCGAGTTCTCTGATTCCAATAGATGTCTGACGGAGTCCCAACACTCCCTTTTCTCCCCTATATTTGCTGTGACATAAACATTAAAATGGCAGAAAGTCTCCCTCGAGTCCACAGGTTGAAGCTTCAAAAATAGCCAATGGGTATTGAGAGTCTCAGAGACCAACCTAAACTTGAGAGGATTCCAGAGAGAGCCCAGCCCCCCAGAGGCTCCCCGTACTGAAACTGCTTGGCCTTTGCTTCCATTCCAAAAATTTTTACTGGTTTGGAGGAACTCATTGCCCTCCATTTTGGTCTCCTAGATCAGAAGAATATCTGGGGCTTCTCTTCTAATAAGACTTCTCATTGCTTCTTCTTTCACTTTACTCCCCATTCCTCTGCAATTCCAGGAGACGATCTTCATCATTTATTTTTATGATGATGGGCTCCCTTGGAGCCCTGCGCTTGATTTTTAGATATCTTCGGATTTTTTCCTAGGAGTTTCTCTAGAGTGGGCTGACAACCCTGAAGTTTGTCTTTGTAAGTTTCCTGGTCTCTCTTTTCTCTGGCAGATTTGCGGCCCCTTGATGATCTTCTGACCGATGTTTGTGTATCTCCTATTTCTCCCTCCTCCTCTGACTCTTCCGAATCATGATCCTCCTCAGAGGCTTCTGTTTGCTTATCCTTATTTCTTGCTATGGCACTTTCTTCAGGTCTTGATCCTACTGAGGCAATTTTTTCTGAGGGTTTATCTTGCCTATCCTCTTCTCGAGGAACCTCTTCTTCAGAGCTTAAGAAACTCATACCTGTTTTTTTGACTTGTTGGCTGAGGTACAATTTGGGCGGAGGCAGGCTGGGGGCCTTGGCCATTTGGGGCCCCAGATTTCTTGTGTGAGGTCTTTGATCACTTAAATTGATTCCAAACATCTTCCTTTCCTTTCTCTGCTTCCCCTTTGTTTGCACACCCTCTTGCAAAATGACTGTAGATGTGACATTTACGGCATTTGAAAGGGAGCTGCTCATAGTCCAGCACTTGCACATGCGACCAACTACCAACCTTTATTTTGATAGCCTCCGGTAGCCCCACTTCTAAGTCCACCTCGACACAGATTTAGGCGCATTCATACTGATCATTGTTGTTTGCTCTGTCAATTAACTTTCCCAACGTATTGCCTATGTGCTTGAGGGAATCCTAGTTCCAACAATGCACTGGAAGATTTGGGAGCCAAACCCAGACAGGGAATGCTATTGGGACATCCACGGCTGGAACGAAGTCTGGGGTCCATTTATTGAGTTAGAGACCCTGAGGTCCCATGAAATAGGGCCCATTCCTGAAGATCAAGTCATTGTCCTCCTTAGAGATGACCTCAAACAGAAAGTAGCCTCTTCCTAGGAAATAAGAAGTGACTTTGTTCTTGATCAGCGGGATCCAGTTCTTAACAACCCAATTTTCTGTTGATTTTGGCGAGGGCCAAAGGCCCGTGAACTGACCCACCAGGGCACGATCTGCCAGGGACAAAGCGACCTGGATTGGGCCCTCAGGAGGAACGATGACCTCAGGAACATCAACAAGTTTTTTGACAAACTTGGCAGCTTCCGACTTCTTCTTCTTGGGCAACGAAGCTAACAAAGAGGAGAAAGCAGCTTCAGCATCAGGGGGAGGAGAAATCGAAGGACCGAGGGGCAAGCCCTGGTTCTCCATGGCCATGAAGGGCAGATCAACACTCCCAAGCTGCACAAAGAAAAAACGGGAGACGAAGCATCTCAGAGCCGAAGAGAAGCAGGAAAGAACCAAACAGAACCTGTAGGAAGAGGCCCCACAGCAGAGGAGTGGGACCTAGAAGATCCGGCGAGGGAGGCCGATCGAGCGGAACAGAGAGAGCCTGAGGGAGGAGTAGGGGGAAAGGAGGACAGGACACAGCAGGAGGACTCGGCACAGCAGGGCGCGAGTAGCAGGGCACAACAGGAGGCTGCAGGCACAATAGGACGCAATGCAGGACGCAGCAGGAAGAGCAGGAGCAGGGGCCCTGCGAGAGCAGGCGCAGCCACAGGGGCAGCAGTGCAGGGGCTGCAGCACAGGGGAAACAACGAAAGGGCGATGGCTGCGCAGCTAGGTCACGAATCCGAGTAGTGCTTTATGAACGCAAGATTCACGAAGATGCTTTAAACCTCAAAAGATATTTGATGGCACCAAAGTTGAGTGTGTCTCCCCACCACTACCAAGGGGAACTTGCATAGGTTTATTTTCTTTCGGCTGAGCCATTTTATTTCTTGGAGCACATATGTTTCCCTGTATTACTTACCATCCTTTGGGATTTTTCCTATGTCCATTGGATGTAGAAGATGTTGGTGAAGATGAATAGGTTTCTTGGAGGTGTACAATTTGTTGGCATGATCTACATCTAAATTTTGTGCTTTCAATGTCTAACATTTCGGTAAAAGTGAGATCAACCTATTATATGAGCAACTAGTTGGGAAACTCACAACTTAGGTTGAGCACTACACAGATATGGGTAAAGATGTTGAGCCCATGACAATATGAGTTCCATTAACTTTAATAAAATGATCCTGGGAGTTTTTAATAATTGCAAGAAAATTAGGATACCATAAGTGAAGAGGAGGTTTGGAACTCTTACGTAGACCAGAGTTGCTGTAATAATCATGGTGTTTGGATCAAACTTTCAGAATTAGGGATGAAAGGAGAGGTGCATTTTCCCCTAGAAATAGGGTCCTAGGTTGAATTTCTTTTTCCTATCCACCATGGCCTTAAAATTACAATGAAGTAACACTTGGAATGGAGGAAGAGCTCATCGTTGGTAATCTAGGTTTGATTTTTCCACCCATGAAGCATTGTTGTAGATGGCCAAAGCCCATTCAAAGGAAAAAGAGTGCCATCCCTTCAATACAAAAAGTTGTGGCCATATACATGCAAGTTCCAACACTGGAATGTCCTTTGATTTCTCCACTATAAAGGCAGAATTGAGGGGCACCTTTTTCTTTGAGGGAATAGAAAGCCTCGGCTTCACCTCATCCTTGAATTGATGGGATTGGGAGGAGGGCATATTTTTGCATAGGGATCCTCCAAGAAGGCTTGAAACTAAAAGCACGATAGCATCCTTGCTTATGCCAAACTCCACGGGAAAGAAACTCTCAAGGAGTTGCCTTCTTGCATAGAGTCATTTCTAATGGCTTGGAGGGAACCTTGTCTTTGTTGTATCCATGAATTCAATATAGAGATAGAACCCATGGATTTCATATGAAAATAGAAGGATTCTCTTGAATGGGACCTCATAAAGACTTGAAGATATGCAGTGACTCTGCCTTATTTTTTAAGATTTGTGTTAGATAGGAGTGCAATGGTATTAGTTGAATGAAGACCATATTAGAGTTGAAAGTATTATCTAGTGTTTGTAAGTTGTGACTTTTAAAATGAGATGGTGACACCTCATTTGCCTTGAAATTCCATGGATATAGCCGGTGACCACATGCTCTCTCTAGTTATAGTTTTAACTACCAATCCTAATGTAGTCCTAGCGCATCCATTGACTCCTTTTATTGTCGTGTTCATTTAATTAGGATTAACTATTGCAAGCATGATGACAGAGCACTCATTCAATGTCTTATTGATCCATTGATGAATTTTTTTAATGTATCAAATGCAAGATCAACCATAATTTGAGCTTTGAGCTCAAGATAGACTTTGTCAAATTTGAATCTCATGTTGACACTGGCATTTGAAGCAATGGATTTACAAGCCCTTGATTTCATGAACTGTCTTGACTCTTAAATATTTGCGTAACTCCCTAGTTTCTTATATTAATCCCAAAAAAGGGACAACATGCAAATCTAAACTAGTTAATTAGTTGGCAAAAATGTTATCATAATCCAGGTGCAGAATAGTGTTTCATGGCTTGGAGCGATCCCCTCCCTTCATTATTTCTATGAATTTAATATATAAACAAAAATTGTGGATAATATGGAGGGGTTCCTCTGAAGGGGACCTCATAAAGACGTGAAGATCTGCTATGGCTCCCCCTTGTTTGAATATTCATGTTAGATAGTATCACAATTATAGTAGTTAGACAAAGGCCATACTAGATTGCTTGCCCTAGTGTTTGGCAAGTGAAGAATCTTCAAAATATATGGTGGCACCTCATTTGGCATGAGATGCTAGATATATCCACTAACAATATTCTCTGTGGTTACAATTGTAACTACTAGCCCTAATGTGGCCCTTGCTAGGTCATTGACCCCCTTTGCTGTCATGTTCATTTATGTAGGGTTTGTTATTGTAGGCATGATGACAATGACTTCTTGACCCATTGATGTGACCCCTTTTGCTGTCATGTTCATTTATCTAGGGTTTGTTATTGTAGGCTTGATGACAATGACTTCTTGACCCATTGATGTGTGTCCTCGGTGTAAACAAAAGCAGGATTGGCCAGAATTTGAGCCTTGAGCTCAAGATTGACTTCATCGAACTTGGATCTCATGTTGATGATGTCATTTGAAGCCGTGGATTTACAATTCCTTGATTTCATGCACTGTCTTGAATATTTACAGTCTTTTTTCAATGTTCTTCTTCAGTCAATTGTTTATAACTTTACATTAATCTTAGAAAGAGAAAACATGCAGATCTAAACTATAAATATAGGGGTATAGTTTCACCTTTCAACCTCAGGAATTTGGAGTTCTCTGAAATCTCAGATCACTGTATACAGTTCAGATCATCTTCTGTAGTTATCACATAACTGCAGATTACAGGGTTATAGGTTTATTGTTTCAGATCAAGCTCTATTATCTCAGAGACACTTTCGGTGTAGTTTCATCATGCAACTCAATACGAAATTACAGTGATATTGTAATATTGCAGAAAGAAGTTTCAGACATATTACAAATAGTGCAGTTCAGAGGTATGTTGAAACTTGAAACGGACTGTAGGTTGCTATTTTGAACATCCCTATACTTGTTATGTTGAAATGGACTGTAGGTTGCTATTCAAATTTTTTAATTACAGTGATCACTTTTGTAGTATCTCCAAGTTCTGTAGCACTGGAATGCTGTAGCACCGAAGCATCATGACTGAACCTTCATCACGGCTTTGAATATCAAGATAGAAATATCATTATCACGGCACCAAATATATCATCATCATAGGACTGATCATAGTACCGAGTTTCATAATGTCATAACACTGAGAATGGAGAAAGCATCATGTCATACATCACTGAGTATAAAAACAGAGAACAACACCATATCCAAACTGCGTCTTAAAAAATATTTATAGAACCAAGAGAGGAAGTGTCAATCTCCACAGGTCAAAAGAATGTCACATTAGGTTTGAGCTTCAGTGCTTTCACAAAGTCCACAATATCTTTCAGGTGCGAGTATGTTTGCAAGAAATGTGCCAACATACAGGTTTCTCAAATGCGAAGTATTATTCTATAAAAACTTTGCCCAGAATTCAACTTCTGAACTTAGTCTTTGTTCTCCACTACGCTTCTATTTCTTGCTATATCTTTGTTCGAGTTTTTTGTTCCATAGAAATTCTGGATCAATCTTTAGGAGGTGTGAACACTACCCCAGTGTCGAAAAAAAACCCACTATTGGGAGCTCCTCTGTTGTACTTCTGCTTCTGTAGAAAGATAGATCTGGGATGGGGTTGAGAGTCAATATCCTACGAGCTCTAAGCTCTAAGCTTTGCACCAAGCTCTAAGCTCTGGGGTTGAGAGTCAAGATCCCTACAAGCTCTAAGCTCTGCATTGGCTCTAAGCCTTTTCAAATATTACTTCCAAAAACACTTCAGATATGCTTAGTGTTTTTAAACTTGTCACACAATCCACAAATCTGAACTTTCCTTTGGCCACAAGTCTTCAATGATGTCTTTGAAATATTTTTTCTCCAGAAGTTTGTTTTTCAGCCCCTCAAACCAAGGTATGCCACTACTTCAAGACTTCTTCCTATCCACAAGGTTAGAGGAATTGTGTCACAAGTCCAATATTTCTTTGTCCACATGTTCAGGGTTTTTTAACTGATGTCTCAGGTCTGAATCTATGCCAAGATCCTTTGCCACAGTCACAGGGCTGAATCAATGCCAAGATCCTTTGACACAGTCACAGGTCCAAGAGTTGTCCACATATCAGAGTACTCAAGTCCAAAATTTTCTTCAGATGTTACAAGATAGATCCGAGCTTTCATAAATATGACAGATCCCGAGACTGCTGGTGCACAAATCACTCACAAGTCTGATTTTTTGCAAATTGTAAGCCTAAGGTCTGTATCACAAGTCTGAGAGGCCGATTCGAGTGTTCTGCAATAGGTAACAAGAGTTTTACAATTCCACAGGCCCAAATATTTGCCACAATCATAGATGCACAGGTTCAAATGTGAATTGCAGTGTCTTAAGTAAAAAACACAGTGCTTTAGATCCAAAAATTATAGTGCCACTACTTCAAGACTTCTTCCTATCCACAAGGTTAGGCGAATTGTGTCACAAGTCCAATATTTGTTTGTCCACATGTTCAGGGTTTTTTAACTGATGTCTCAGGTCTGAATCTATGGCAAGATCCTTTGCCACAATCACAGGTCCAAGAGTTGTCCACATATCAGAGTACTCAAGTCCAAAATTTTCTTCAGATGTTACAACACAGATCCGAGCTTTCATAAATATGACAGATCTCGAGACTGTTGGTGCACAAGTCCCTCACAAGTCTGATTTGTTGCAAAGTGTAAACCTAAGGTCTGTATCACAAGTTTGAGAGGCTAATTCAAGTTTTCTGCAATAGGTAACAAGAGTTTTACAATTCCACAGGCCCAAATATTTGCCACAATCATAGATGCACAGGTTCAAATGTGAATTGCAGTGTATCAAGTAAAAAATATAGTGCTTTAGATCCAAAAATTATAGTCCCTCAGGTCGAATTGCATGTGTCCAAGCTGCTACAGGGTCTGCAATTGAGGTTTTCCATAGGTCCACAAAATAGCTCTATTATGGATCCATTTAACCCTTCGTAATGTGTCTTCAAAAATATTCATAGAACCAAGAGAGGACGTGTCAATCTCCACATGTCAAAAGAATGTCACAGTAGGTTTGAGCTTCAGTGCTTTTACAAGTCCACAATTCTTTCAGGTGCGAGTATGTTTGCAAGAAACGTGCCAAGATGTGCAAGTATAGGTTCCTCAGATGCAAAGTATTATTCAATAGAGACTTTTCCCAGAATTCGTCTGTTGAACTTACTCTTTGTTCTCCACTATGCTATGATTTCTTTCTATATCTCTGTTTGAGTTTTTTGTTCCACATAAATTCTGGATCGATCTTCAGGAGGTGTGAACACTGCCCCAGTGTCAAGAAGAAATCCTTTATTGGGAGCACCTCTGTTGTACTTCTGCTTCTGTAGAAAGATAGATCTGGGATGGGGTTGAGAGTCAATATCCCTACGAGCTCTAAGGATCAACCTTCAGGAGGTGTGAACACTGCCCCAGTGTCAAGAAGAAATCCACTATTGGGATCACCTTTGCTGTACTTTTGGATCTGTAGAAAGATAGTTCTGGGATGGGGTTGAGAGTCAATATCCCTACGAGATCTAAGCTCTTCACCAAGCTCTAAGCTCTGGGGTTGAGAGTCAAGATCCCTACGAGCTCTAAGCTCTACACTAAGCTTTGCACTGGCTCTAAGAATTTTCAATATTGCTTCCAAAAACACTTTAGATATGCTTAGTGTTTTTAACCTTGTCACACAAGCCACAAATTTGAAATATCCTTTGGCCACAGGTCTTTAATGATGTCTTCGAAATACTGTTCCTCCAGAAGTTTGTTTTGCAGCCCCTCAATCCAAGGTATGTCACTAGCTCAAGACTTCTTCCTATCCACAAGGTTATAGGAATTGTGTCACAAGTCCAATATTTCTTTGTCCATAGATTCATGGTTTTTTAACTGATGTCTCAGGTCCAAATATATGCCAAGATCCTTTGCCACAGTCATATATCCAGGAGTTGTCCACATATCAGAGTACTCAAGTCCAAAATTTTCTTCAGATGTTACAACACATATCCAATCTTTAATGAATATGACAGATCTTGAGACTGTTGGTGCACAAGTCCCTCACAGGTCTGATTTGTAGAGTGTAAGCCTAAGGTCTGTATCACAAGTCTGAGAGGCTAATTCGAGTGTTTTGCAATAGGTAACACAAGTATTACAATTCCGCAGGCCCAAATATTTGTCACAATCACAGATGCACATGTTCAAATTGAATTGCAGTGTTTCAAGTAAAAACTACACTGCTTTAGATCCAAAAAGTATAGTCCCTCAGGTTGAATTGCAGATGTGTCCAAGCTGCTACAGGGTCTACAATTGAGGTTTTCCATATGTCTGCAAAATAGCTCTATTATAGATCCATTTAACCCTTAGTAATGTGTCTTCAAAAATCTTTATAGAGCCAAGAGAGGAAGTGTCAATCTCCACAGGTCAAAAGAATGTCACAGTAGGTTTGAGCTTTAGTGCTTTCACAAGTCCGAAATTCTTCAAGTGCGAGTATGTTTGCAAGGAATGTGCCAAGATGCGCGAGTACAGGTTCCTTGGATGCGAAGTATTATTCCATATAAACTTTTCCCAGAATTCGACTTCTGAACTTCCTCTTTGTTCTCCACTACGCTTCTATTTCTTGCTATATCTATGTTCGAGTTTTTCGTTACACATAAATTCTGGATCAATCTTCAAGAGGTTTGAACACTGCCCCAGTGTCAGGAAGAAATCCACTATTGGGAGCACCTCTGCTGTACCTCTGGTTCTATAGAAAGATAGATCTGGGATGGGTTTGAGAGTCAATAGCCCTACAAGCTCTAAGCTCTAAGCTCTACACCAAGCTCTAAGCTCTGGGGTTGAGAGTAAAGATCCCTACGAGCTCTAAGCTCTGCACTAAGCTCTGCACTGGCTCTAAGCCTTTTCAAATATTTCTTCCAAAAACATCTCAGATATGCTTAATTGTTTTTAACCTTGTCACACAAGCAACAAATCTGAATTGTCCTTTGGCCACAGGTCTTCAATGTTGTCTTCGAAATACTGTTGCTACAGAAGTTTGTTTTGCAGCTCCTCAATCCAAGGTATGTCACTAGTTCAAGACTTCTTCCTATCCAAAAGGTTAGAGGGATTATGTCACAATTCCAATATTTCTTTGTCCACAGATTCAAGGTTTTTTAACTGATGTCTCAGGTCCGAATCTATGCCAAGATCCTTTTCCATAGTCACAGGTCCAAGAGGTGTCCACATATCAGAGTACTCAAGTCCAAAATTTTCTTTAGATGTTACAACATAGATCCAAGCTTTAATAAATATGACAGACCCTGAGACTGCTCGTGCACAAGTCCCTAACAGGTCTGATTTGTTGCAGAGTGTAAGCCTAAGGTCTGTATCGCAAGTCGAAGAGTCTAATTCGAGTGTTCTACAATAGGTAACAGGAGTGTTACAGGTCGAAAGGCCCAAATATTTGCCACAATCACAGATGTACAGGTTCAAAAGTGAATTGCAGTGTCTCAAGTAAAAACTATAGTGCTTTAGATCCAAAAATTATAGTCCCTCGGGTCGAATTTCAGATGTGTCCAAGCTGCTACAGGGTCTGCAATTGAGGTTTTCCATCTGAAGATGTTGTGGGTAAGTATGCAGTAGAATACTTTTGGGCCTGTGTAACAAGAGTACTTCCATTTGAAAATATCTTTTGTCAAATAACATGAGCCATAACGGTAGAATGCTATAATTTGTGTCGATGTGACAATCATGAACCTATGCCAAGGTAAAATATTTTTCCTACCCAGAGAATCATGCAAAATTTCTGTAAGATGTGTGTTTTGTTATTTATGGAGAAATTTTGAAATGTAACTTATGAGTGTGTAGTACAAAAAAGAAATTTCTTATGACCATTTTGAAAAAAGAAAGTGTATACTTAGTAACTTACATGGGGGAAGATGGTGTTGAATAGTCATTTTAACTGCGATTTTGGGTAATTTATTTTGTTGAATAATAAGTGTTCTCTATTAGGGGAGAAAACGATGGAAAAATAAACAATTATTTGATATTACTTCATTTTTAGAATAGAGATAAATTTTATATTGCGTTTTTTAAATTATTAGTAGGCATCAACTTCTCTTGGTTCTTTTGGGTCCTATTGTAAACTCAGTTTCACAGGTTGCCATTGTCCTTTAGTGTAAAAAAGGTAAAGTTTGTAGCTATTTTTAAGATAAGTCCTCTGTCTGCACTGTGCAGCCGCCTTGTTTTTTATGATGTTCAAGGTGACTGTATGTAACACTCTACTCTTATGAATGTTTGGACTAACCAAAGTATGAGTTATATTTGTGAAAAGAAAATTGAACAACATGCTATACTTAATGCTTTCATGTCATCTGATATTTTGAGTAAGTTTATTTGCCGTGGCCCTATTCATTGATATCTTATATATGTTTGAATATCTTTGCTTTCCATCATTTCAGGTCTTTTCACTTGGCATTTCTCACCATATCTATAGTAGAAGCAAACCAAATGTAGTTCTTCATGACTTCACTACATACTGATAACAATTCAAATGTATGATATATTTGTTTATATGCTTACATGATAGAGACAGAGACCAGTCATCCTGATAATTTGGATATTCATTGTCATGATTACAGAGTATTCCAAGTTGAGATGAGTCCTGCACAAATATCTGAACTGTAGAAAAAATGAAGAAGCCACCTTTAGGGGTTGATATAATCTAGTACAACTTTGCTGTGAAATTCTTTGATGTCAGATAAAATTCATGAACCTGGCAATCAAACATATCAAATGATGGATTCAAACCACTACTTATGTACCAGTTCACAATAAAATATGCTTCCAATGAACCATGCTTTAATTGCCAGCAAAAGGATCAACATTTGAAAGCTTAAGTGGTTATTTTGAGCATCATATCAAACATATCTAAGTGATTAATACCAGACAATTGTCAAGCAATGAACTAAGCATTTACTTTTTTCATCTATGTTAATGAAAATAAACAGTGCACTTGGTGTTTGAATGTGCAATTTGGAATAATAACTTCCAAATTGCACATATATCTGTTATAATACACTATGGATTGAAAGTGCATATGCATCACCCTACTTTGTTATGGGATCACATGGAACCATTTGTAATTTTTCCCATCCATATATCTTTTTCATAAGTTTAGTGGACAAGATGCATGATGCTTTTTCTTTCCTCGTTAGCAAAAGAAATTTTTCAGTTTAGCCTCCAAAAGGTGAACAATGGAATAACTCTGAAGCAGTTCCAAATCCCTGAGAGGGCCAAGAACAAAAGACACCAGGAATTTCTAAGGTTTACAGTATCCAATGCACTTTTTACTTGAAGAAAATTGAGCGTCAATCCTCAATGTCTTTCTAGTAGTCTCTTGCATACAAGCAGTCCAAAAAGATGTGCTTCACTTGTATCTGGTTTACCACAGATTTAGCAAAGCCACCTGTCAACATGCTCTTATCGGGATAGGTCTTGGATGGCCTTGGATGGTTGATGACCAACCATGCAAAGATCCATATCCAAACACTATGAAGCCTGTGAATCCCTTTATCCAAGAGATTGAAGAGTTGAGAGCATTAAGAATCAACTCAAACCCAAAACAACTGACAATAACACAACATAAAAGTGAAAAGGACCCCATAAATTATATGAAAGAAGGAACCACTAAATAATCCCCCTAATGGTTGCCACAAATGCCCAGTTATACTGTAGAGATATGGTAGACCTGACCGATGAGGAAGATAGGATTCTTATAGTAGTACTTTGCAACACACTGGGTGATCAACTTTGATGCCCTGTTTTGAGCATCTTTTGGTAGAATAAATGCCCCTCACTCGCAATCTCTTAGTGGATACTATTGGTTTTGATTTGTCTCACTTATCTAGCCACATTGTTGTAAGAGGGGGCTAGTTCAGATTCTCTCTTCGAGACATACAAAAAGGGAAAATTTGTTAAAATATGTCAAATTAGTAATCTCTATCAAACTCCCTTTTCAAAATCTTGGGTCAAGCTTGTTCACTAGCTTAGGCAAACATAATTAAGCTTATTGCATCTTGGACGAACTTGAAAATATTTGACTACGTTTAGCCCAAACTCAAACAAATCAGACATATTTAGAAACAAATTTGGGAACTCTTATTAGTCCCTGCCATAAGGCAACATGGACTATAGAAAATGTCCAGTTGTTTATTATTAGTCTTTGCTCGAGAATTAAAACATAAAACCACATAAAACCTAATGTTTTAAGGCAAATATTATAATAATTTTTTTCTCCACTTATCAAATGTTGACATTGCTTTTTGTTAGCCAATGAAAAAATTTAACATCTTAATTGGCCTCTTCTTGAGGTGGAGAGGAGCAAAACTTAGAAGTAAAAAGCATATGGTAAGGAAGTTTTTTTTCTTAATCAAGTAATGCTAGCATTACTCTAGCATTACTTAGGTTAACATCAATTGTGTGCTCGTAAGAGTCTAAACGTATTGCTACGAGTCTAGCCATGATCTCTTGAGTGCTTTGCTACACATGGCTACCCAATTGTCCAGATGGGGCACATGTTCTTCTATTCAATTTCCATCTGGCTTGGCTTTTTGAATTGTATTGATGCTTCTCTCATACAGGAACTAAAGTCAGCTAAGAGCGAGTCAAATGAATTTTTTATAACCAAAATTCCTTTGCATTGTGCAAACAATTATTGGATAACAAGCTTAGTTGCAGGCCTACCATGTATGCTAGTTAGTCCCTTGTTTTTGATCTCCTTCTTTTTACATGTATGACCATAAAATACAACTTAGCCTATGTTCAAGTCATAGTAAGGATTACAAACCTATGAAATTCACTGACTCGTCTAGGATTACGAACTAGTGTGTTAAGACCGCTTGAACATATTAGCTTAAACATGATTTATTGAGCATATTACTATGTGGCTAACTCAAAGCATAAGTGGTGAAATCCTAGTGTTTCTTTGAAGAAATATGATTTACCATTCATTATTCTACCTATGAATACATGTACCAATGAATGCCTTTGTATCGATAAGCGCAAGCACTAAAAGGCCGAGCTCCAAGGCCACTTCTTTTTGTTCTATCTAGGAGCTTGGATTCATTCATTTTTTGCCTTTGTATCAGTAGTTGCAAGCACCAAAAATACCAACTCTAGAGCCGCTTCTTTCTGTACTAGCTTGGAGCCTTGTTTCATTGTTTTTAATTTATTGAAAGTTGTAGAATTTGCAATCTATAAAGGGTGCTAGCTCAATGGAAGAGCACCTGCTTTACCAACAGGAGGTTGGTGGTTCGATTCCATCGTGCCCTAATATAAATATGGAATGGAGACGATCAATTTTTAGTGACGGAGGCTCTTTTGACCATCACCAATGAGCTTATGGTGACATATTTTGACCCTTACCAAAATATGTAATGGTGACGGTCAACGAATGCCACCATATATACACATCAATAGTGACGACCATGACAGGTTCGTCACCATAAATCGTTGTTGTTGATATGAAATCGTGAGGGTCATTGTTTGTCATTATATTCATTATTTGTAACAGACCTTGAAGTCACCAATGAGCTTATCATGACATTTTTTGACCCTCACCAAATATGAAATGGTGATGGTCAACGAACGTCACCATATATATGCACCAATAGTGACGTCCATGAAGGGTCCATCACAATAAATCGTTGTTCATATGAAATGGTGACGGTCACTATTCGTCATTATAATCAATATTCGTGACGGACCTTGAATGTCACCACAACACCTATACTTTCGGCGACGCCACCTTTGGTGACATTCAATTTTTTGGTGACCGAGGCTGTGGTCCGTCACCATTGCTCATATGAAATGGTGACGGTCACTATCCGTTATTATAAATCATTATTGGTGACGAACCTTGAATGTCACCACAACACCTATACTTTCGGCGACGCCACTTGTGGTAACGTTCAATTTTTGGTGACGAAGGCTCTTTTGACCGTCACCAATGAGCTTATGGTGACATTTTTCGCCCCTCACCAATGTCCTTTTTTCTTGTAGTGATCTTTCAACAACAATATTCCCCTTTGGCATTGATGGGAACATTGATTTGATCTTCCCTTTTGTTATGACAATATTTTCTTCATCATTTAAATTATCCATGCATCCTCTCCATTTGACATCAATGGAAAGAGAGATGGTCCGCAATGAAAATAAAAGATATATCTATATTATCACTGTTGATAATGAAAGAGATGATAAACTCTACTCATTACACAAACTCAATATATGAAAGACAAATTTTAATATATTCGTTGAAAAAGAAACTTTAATATATTCGTTAGATCTAAGACTTTTGTGATCCATAATATAGATAAATATCTTTCGAATTAATCACATCATTAGGATTAAGTCTATTTAATATATTTGCTCAAATTATTATGAATGTTTGCATGCTAAGAAAACCTTGCTTCCGAACACCAATACTTTTTCAATATCAAGTGTTATACTTTGTGGCCAATAATGTTGTGTGGTACTCTACTAAGGCTATTTCCAATTCAAGAATGATATGAGAAATGCAAGTTTGAAACAGTACAAGATTTTTCATAAATTAATAAAACGAAAAACATTCTACAATATAATGTTTTGGTTAATAAAATTAATAGTTTTGAAACACCATATCTTATTCTTCCATCAGGAAGGATATCCTAATCTAGATAACTTTGAGTATATCATGATAAGGCATTCCTTACATGGGCTTCTTTATTCCTAGTTCTCAAAAACAAAAAAACAAAGCCTTAACAATTAACTCCATACTCAAATTTCATTTATCGATAAAGCCTCTAAAGAAAGAAGATTCTCAACTATCTTCGTTTCCTATCTATTTCCATACGTTTTTTCCTATAATATAAAATGTCTCCATGTGTTTTTGTTGTGAATTCAAAATTAGACCCTTCAACAATAGCACTAACAAGAAAATATTCTTGGCAAAAACCACAGTAAATACATTCTGTCATGTCAATGTCATATCTTGTTGTTCAACGAGTACCATCTTCTCGTTCCTCAACTTCAATGGTCATTTCTTAATGGTGTAATGTAACATATTATTATGCCTATTATGTTCTTCGTGGCCCATTCTTCTGTGCATTATAAACTAAACTAAATATCTAACCTGGTTGAACTTTTGCTACTGAAGATAATTCTTCTTATAGTTTATTTGCAATCGGTTCAAAGAAAACTCCATTGGTTTGTTCTCTCAGTTCCTTTGACAAGTGCCTGGTGTCTAAGCTTCTCAAGTATTGTATAAAATCTTGACGATAATATGCTTTTAGATAGTTTAATTTTTTCTTTGAAGGATCCGAGAGGACGAGTTGGGCTTCAAAGCAGGAATGTTTACTAAACCATAATTGTTTACATGAATTGGAAAGAAATATATAGCCTTCCCAACGATGGGTTTTCTTGTATCGGTGAGCTCTTATGAAGCACTTTTCCACTTTTCCTCCTCACTGATAATAATAGGATCATTTGCATTGGATTGCGCGTCGATAATGACAAGAGCATCTGCATTGGATTGGGCGATGGTTTCAACGCAATGGAAAAAAATTGATAGGTTGATATTCCACAAACATAAAATTTGCTTCACCTATAAGTACGAGTGTGCCACATTATTGCTATGCAGGAACATGGAGGAAACCAACATACCACAAGAACATAATTCGTCCTATTTCCTATCTTCATTGATCTTGTAACTACCAAACAAAAACAATGAAAAGATAATAACAGTAAACTATATAACAACACCGAGAGCTAGAAGGAATTCGTACAAGGTAAAACTCTAATGTGCTATATAGTAACACCAATTCGATGTAGTTAAGAAAACCACGAACATCGTTGGCAAGAATATCCACATCAAAGAGATCTTCATACTTATTTTATTGATTCTACGCCACCAACCCACTGGCTTAGAGAGAAATGATCGTGCAAGCTTGACTATCCTCATCAATCTCCGGTGGCTCTAGTGTTAAAGTTGAATCTTAGATTTTCTTGTATTTGTAAAGCATTTCACATATAATACGTACACATTATAAAATATTGTAGTGTTCTCGCATGCAATTGGTCTAGCCTTCGGATACAATAGACACATCTATGGATTCTGTAATGCATATCCTGACTTATAATGTTGGCATTCTGAGGGCTGATATTCTTTGTTCTATCGATATGTAATGATGTTTGTGAGACTAGATTCTCTTATACCCATCAGGTTATGACCTCACATTAATGTTTAATGTTCCCACCACCACTACCAAATTATATTAATGTTGTGTTAATTCAGTTAATTCAATGAGTTGTGTAAGGGTGTGGTAAGTGCACGAGGTTTCACTTAATGAAACTCTAATATATCACATGCATTCTTGGCATACTAAAAAATACCTCTAACTTGACTACATATTGGAAAATACCTCTAAAAATAACGTTATTTAACTCCCTACTAATACTAACCCAATATACTTTCCCAATTTAAAAAACCCCTACTTTCACTAGATATTGTAGGTATTGATTTTCTCATTGACATTTTTTATACCCTTTTATATTTTTTCAATAATCTTGAGCTCCATTTTTTATATCTACCAATATAAAAATCCTTTTCCCCTATTATATTCTCAATATATTATGTCATTTTTTCTTCAATATATATCATGCAATATGAATGCATGTGGTATGGTATTTCTCTCCGAGTGAAGCCCCCGTGGGTATGTGTCAATTCTGCTAACTCCAAATGATGTAATGCTTACATTGTCAAACTAGCATGCACTCATTTTATGTAATGCATACCATAGTTCCATAAGGTTTGACTAGGCACAGAACACACTACCATGACCATAGGTTCATGTGACCCCTTTCTATGTTTGGTATACCACAGGTCCACTTGAAATAAATTATTCTTATGTGTAACTACTCCACTCTGTGTAATGCAAACTATGTTTGCAAACATCATAACTATTGAATGAGATGGAGCCTTCAACCAAACTCGACCATTTAATCGAACTACAATTTCAAATGCTAAACCTTTTCCTAGCCTTTCAAGAACTCGACAAGTAGGTGATCTAACATTAAATACTTAAAGGTTTCATAAAATTTTTGCAAATAAGTTTATGTCTTGTGGGTAATGGATCAATTTATAAAAGCACATAAAACTAGTGTTTTTAGTTAAATTTGTATAAATAAAATAGAGAAAAATAGACCATGAACAACATCACACAAACAACAATTTGGTGATTGAGTTCACCCCTCCTGACCTATGTGTCTAGTTCTAGCTTCCAATGTTGGGATTTTAAATTATATGCCCAAATATGAAATTACATCAGTTTACATAGCTCAAATTGAAAAAAGTATATTTCCATTCTATTCAAAACACCCAAAAACCCTTGTCTAGGCTCTTCTTAGGTTGAAAAACGAAGAATGACCAAGTTAGGCCTCTTTCTCCATTTCCCTACTATTTTTCCTTCAAATTGACAAAACTTTCTAACCAAGGAACGCTTCCTGCCTTTGGCGATTAGGTGAAGCGACAAATTTGTGTGTTTTCAGTGTGAATCCTTCCGATAAAGGTTAGGCGTTGATTTTTTAGCCCCGGTCTCGGGCATGTGGGCACCATGTGGCCAAGGTCTAGGATGTGTGCCTGCCCCATTTGCATAACTCCTGTCGTTGGTTCTAGTTGTTTGTTGGGAATAGGGGTCAGAGCCTATCCACCCGCCCCCACCGCCATAACTTCTGCCATTAGTTATGTGGGTTCCCATTGGCTCGGGGCTAGGGTTAATTTCCTGCCCCACCCCACTCCACTGTGCTCTTGGTCTTGTAAGTGCCATGAAACCTGGGGTTGGCTTCAAGTGCCCCGCCCCCTTCCCCAAATTCGCCAACAATATGAATTTAAATATAACCAGACTTCAATACTTGTTAAATCAATGGCATGGCATGATGGTAAACAGTGGTATTTCTTTGCATGAGGTCTAGGTGTCAAATCCTATCAGGGCCCTTTGGCCCTGATACAAAATGTTTGGCCAATAATAGAGGGCCACGTGGTGCCCTCTCATTGGGCCATATTTTGCCTCGTAATTGGGCCACTTCAACAACCAAAAACCAATCACAAACTGCCAACACAGCCTGTACGACCCCATCACATGTCAGCATGGGATTGGCCCATCTGACACCATACCCTTCATAGTCATCTGATGATGTCATCATATGGCTTTCCCATTTAGCATCCTATTCATCGCTACAAGTTAGCTTTTCGTTGTTTTCCAAAAACTTCAAAACGTGATAACTTTCGCATACAATGTTGTATTGAGGCGATTCAAGCAGCACTAGAATTAGGATGACGAACATTACGAATTGGCACTAGTTTTGAATGATTTTGATAACTTTTTTTTTTGATCATATTTTTATCCCCTGGATCATTCCTCCCTACTAGAAGCTTTTGGACTGCCAAAGGTTTTTTTTTATTCATCAAGTAAGTGAGGATACAGCTCCCTCACTTTCCAGATCTCAATCCACCTTGCTTTACCTGAATTTGTACCTTTTAGCCCCACTAGAAGATATTGCACATTGACCCTACGTGAAGTATTAATTCTCGTGTCAAGAATTGTACCTTCCTGCCACTCATCTAAATATTCAGGAGAAAAATCTTCAATACATGGAATATGAACATTCTCTTCATGATCATTAATCATTGGAGGCTCATACAATCTCAATTTTTACACATACACAAAAGAATCAATTTTCATATAAGGTGGAAAATCTAATCAGAAAGCATTGTTACCAATCTTCTTCAAAATTTTGTAAGGACCATATCTGATTGGCTTCAAATGTTTACCTTCACCTTGAAGTATTTCATTGTTGATATATGACCAAACTTGATCTCTCACTTGGAAATGATGATCAACTCGATACTTGTCATGCCTTGATTTGCACTTTTCCTTGCTTTTCTCAAGTTTCTCTTGTACTCTTTGATACACTACCTGAATTTGTTCAATGAAATTCTTGGCTTTGTCCACATCACTATGTCAATCTATTTCAATATCTTTACAAAGACAAAATCCAAAGGAGACTTTGGCAAATAACCCAAACAAGCTTTAAATGGAGATACTTGTGTAGATGAATGCTTGGGATGGTAGATGGCATGTTGGATGTAATGAAAATGCTCATCCGAAAGTTTAGCATGCTTACCACAATATCCATGAAGAATATGCACTATTGTTTTGTGTACCACTTTTGTCTGGCCATCGGTTTGTGGATGAAATTTTGTGCTTTTCTTCAACTTGGTGTCCACGAGTTCCCATAAGTTTGACCAAAACGTCTTAAAAAATTGAGAATATCGATCATAAATAATAGAAGTGGGCAACCCAAAGTGAACCCATGAATTTTGGAAGAACATCTTTGTAGTTTGTTCAGTTGTAAGATGTTTTTTACATGGTATTGGCACACACATTTTGATGAAACGATCCACAAAAACATAAAGATAATCATGATCTTTCTTTGACATTAGTATTATTCTTACATAATCCATAGAAATACTTTCCCAAGGATAAGAAGGAATATGAAATGGAGTATACAAAGCTAATTTCCTATCCTTAAGCTTACTAGTAGCACACATGGAAAATTCTCTTACATATCTCGAAGCAATTTCATTCATGTGAGGCCAATAACAATACATCTGAATTTGTGCAACTGCTTTGCCTACACCAAAGTTTTTTAAGAAGTTTTCCGGATTATCCACAGTATTGAGGAACATGTGTCGACGTTTCGAATCCCAACTGGGATCCATCATCAGGACTTTTAGAATGAAGAATTTTAGAGAAGGGTTTTAGACCTTAAAAAGAGCTCAATTTCTTGAAAGAGAGATGACCAAGTTTTTGTAATCATGTATTTATAATTATTTAATAATTTCAATTTCAATTTAATAAATTTTATTATTACTTTTAATAATTACAATTCCAATAGTATTTTCATTCTTATTTATTTTATTTCACTAATATTTGGTTTTTAATTTTTAAGTTTGTTATTTATTATAATAGAATAACTAAATTGGTTTTTTTTAAATATCATATATAAATTAAATATTTAGTTTTTAATTTTTGAAAATTATTAAACATAAATATAATTAATTAATTAATGATTAATGATTAATTATTGATTAATTTAAACAGATATAATTAGATATAATTAATTACAATTTAATTAATTATAAGTATAATTAATTAATTATTTGTTTAATTAATTATATTCATAATTAATTATTTTTATATAATTAATTAATTGTTTTAATTAATTATATTAATGATTTAATAAATATTATTTATATAAACAATAATTTTTATATAGGAATAAAGTAGAAAATACTAATAATTATTGTTTAATTAATTATTTTTTATTTTAACCAAAATAAAAATAAATTACTTAGGAATAATTATTAGAATTTTAAATTTTATACCAAATTAGAATTCAAAAGAGGGGGAACATACCTGAGAATCTTATACCCGAAAAACTATGTCTCGGCAGATCGTGCTTTGGAGGAGCAGATTTGTCGAAGAAGAGGTCTCCAAGTGTCACTGATTTCAATTCCCCCATCCCTATTAAGATTATCTGGATGCTTTATAATCTCAAGGGCCTCTCTTATCTTTCTTCTTTGATAGTGCTCTTCTCTCGGAATGATCTTTGCATCCCCAAGACGTACTTGATGTTTGGTTTTTGAGGAGTGTTCTGCAAGGGCTGAGGTGCGCGATCGTTCATACATGATATCAGCTCCATGCTCTTTAAGTATTTTCTGAGGTGAACGTCCAGTCTCCCCAATATAACTTTTCCCGGATGAAAAGTCAATTTGGTACACTCATTTGAGTTGTTCAGGGCTTATGCCATCCTTAGCTGGTTGCATTCTTTGCCTAATAGTCCCTAATGTTGAAAATTGTGCGAAAATATCGTTCTTTTTCAAAACCTTGGCGATTTTATCAGTAACACCCTTAATGTATGGTAGAAAAAACCTCCCTCTATTTTCTTGTTGTTCGTGGCGATTCCGAGGTAGGATCGAACCCTCAGCTTTTTTGAAGGCTTTTTTTATATCTCTTTCTTTATAACCTAAATCCTTAAATACTGATGACAGGTGACTGATTTCTTCGCTCATGTGTTCAGTATCAGAAATTCTCATGGCTCTGACGGCAAGGGTATTAAGGACACCAAAATTTTGAGGTGGATGATGGTAGGACTCAGCATGGAGATAGCTATCAGTATGGGTTTTCTTTCTAAACACCTGGTGCCCAAGAGTTCCATCCTCATTCCTAGTGACAAGAACGTACAAAAAGGAAATTCTCCTATTTTCGTCAACCTCCATCTTGAATTTAATCTCAGTGGAAATGGAGTTGAGGTGATTAAAAAATCCCTCAAGATCCTCTTTACCATGGGTCCACTTTATGTTGGTGTCGTCTACAAATCTTTTCCACCAATCAGGTTTTAAGGGATAAGAGGCAAAGGCCTTCTTCTCAAAGTGTTCCATGTATAAGTTGGCAACAATAGGGGATAGTGGAGATCCCATTGTGACACCTGATACTTGCTCATAGAACTCCCCTTGAAAGCTAAAGAAAGTGGAGTGTAGGAAAATCTCTGCAAGCTTGATTGTTCCAGGATCAGTGACATCTTTAATGACCTGGATTGCCTCGTCTAAAGGAATCTTTCTGAATAGTGATACAACATCAAAACTAACCAAGATGTCGCTTTCCTCAACCTTCTGATCCTTAATGAGCTTGATAAAATCGCTAGAGTCCTTAATGAAAGAGTCAGTATTCCCAACAAGAGGTTTCAAGATCTTGGCAACATATTTCGCCAGCTCATAGGTGGGGGACACTATGGTATTAAAAATCGGTCTAATGGGGACTCTTTCTTTATGAATTTTGGGCAATCCATAAACTCTTGGCATGAACTCACAAGACATGGTTAACCTCTTTTTTAACTTGTCATCCAACCCTAAATTCTTGATTGCTTTCTTGACTTCTCTTAATACCTTGGGCAAGGGGTTGGATTTAATTTTCTTGTAGTTGCCACAATCTAGGTGTTCATTCATTTTCCTAATATAATCAACTTTATCTAGAATGACAGCAGCACCTCCCTTGTCGGCTTTCAGCACCACAATGTTGTCATTATTGCGAAGAGCTTTGAGAGCAACAAATTCTTCCTTACTTAGGTTGCTTTTGGGAATTCTGGCTTTTTTCAAAATCATGGAGCATTCTTGTCTTAGTGCTTCTTTATCATAAAGAGTTAAACCTCTAATCCCTTCCTCGATGCTGCACAAAATGCTTTCATTTGGGATGCTTTTGGGAGCAATTGTAAATCCTAAACCCTTACTAGGAATCTTGATGGAATCATGACCTAACTCTAGAGAAGATAAATTAACAACTTTTTTATTGTTTTTATTTTTGTTATTATTTATGGTAGGTGGGATATGTTCAAGTTTCTTAATGGTTAAGTTATTGTTGGAATCAGTATCCGTAAAAACCCTAGGATCCTCCCTCATATTATCTAACTTATTGCGAACCATGTTAGTTGAAACATTGTTCCGGGGGCAAGGGTTGTTTTTATTATTACAATTCCCAAGCGCGTTATTGTGATTAATGTCAATTTTATAACCCATATTTAGATGCTCGGTGCTGCTAATAGGAAATGAGGTCTCGGCCTTGTTCTTAAGAAATGAAGACTGCTACCTATTATCAATCTGGAGTCGACCTTGATATCAATTGTTGCCAACGTATTCATTGACCGGAATATCACCCGAGATTTCATTGGTGCTGCTAAAAGAAAATGAAGTCTCGGCAAGGAATGAATCTTGATTGGTTCAATCCTCTACATCGTTCCTAAGGAACAGATCACTAATTGTGACCTTGTCATTAAAATCACAAGGTGTGCCATCAATCTCGAGCCGTTCTCTGTAATTTTTGGCAGAGGCGGATGCCATGTTTTCATGTGTAGGGTTTACTGCTGAAACAACAACACCTACATCGCCCTCACTGCTCCACGACAGATTAGGAAACTCAGAAACTATTTTAGTTTCTGGTTCCTCTGCAGTTTCATTGCCGCTGACTGATACAGAGTAACTGGAATTAATCATTCGAAGAGTTGTTGGAGACAACAACTTGGGAGAGGGTGCGAAATTTCTGAGAGAGAGTAGATCCATGGTTTTGTACTGAACTCGCTTTTTAGGAGTAACAGTTGTGACGTGCATGTTGAAATCTTGTAAGTCGGTTTCTGTTGAACGGTTTTTGATAACAAAACTAATCTCATCAATAGTGTCAATGCAAACTTCCTCTTCGTAATCTTGCTGGGAACAGTTAGCATCAACATTCTAAAACCTACTTTCTGCAACATCCGATTTGCAATCTGGGTTTATACCGGAGTTTACAACCTTTCTCCTATTGGTTCCGGAGCAATCCAGGCTACCCATGAATGCAATTTCGTTGGTACTATTCGGATGAACAATGTTCTCCCTCCTAATTTCAGCAAATCTTATTTCTGACCGTACCTGCCCATCTGCAACTGAATCAGACTGAGATACACCAACGTCCGAAACATTGATGCTATTACAGGCCAATCTCTTGATCTTATATAACTTTCTAGCATGTCTGTTTCTTGTTAACTGACCTTCTCTCTCATCCTTAATAGCATCTCTGGCATCAATTGTTTCCCATAATTCCAACCTTACTAAATTAGCTAATTTTAAATGCAGAGAGAGGGCGGAGCGACCAAGTTTATCTAACACAGCTCTGATCCTCCTAATCTCTCCGCGAATCAGATTAAAACTTAATTTAAAAAAATATTTGTTATATCTTCGAAGGTGCGAAATAGGTTTAATCCGAGCGAAAGGTGGAATAAGATTATTGTCACGGCATTCTTTAAGAAATTTCAAGTCTGCTACCCTTCTTTCAATTTTTATTCTAGTTTTCTCGAGATTACAAATCTCATCCCAAGAATCCCCTTTGTGCAGGGACAAAATTTTTGTTTTTAAACTCCTGTGGTGATCATTTTTTAAGAAGCTTTCCAGATTATCCACAGTATTGAGGAACATGTGTCAATGTTTCGAATCCCAACTGGGATCCATCATTAGGACTTTTAGAATGAAGAATTTTAGAGAAGGGTTTTAGACCTTAAATAGAGATCAATTTCTTGAAAGAGAGTCGACCAAGTTTTTGAAATTCTGTATTTATAATTATTTAATAATTTCAATTTCAATTTAATAAATTTTATTATTAGTTTTAATAATTACAATTCTAATAGTATTTTCATTCTTATTTATTTTATTTCACTAATATTTGGTTTTTAATTTTTAAGTTTGTTATTTATTATAATAGAATAACTAAATTGGTTTTTTTAAAATATCATATATAAATTAAATATTTAGCTTTTAATTTTTGAAAATTATTAAACATAAATATAATTAATTAGTTAATTAATTATATTTATGTTTAATAATTTTCAAAAATTAAAAGCTAAATATTTAATTTATATATGATATTTAAAAAAAATCAATTTAGTTATTCTATTATAATAAATAACAAACTTAAAAATTAAAAACCAAATATTAGTGAAATAAAATAAATAATAATGAAAATACTATTAGAATTGTAATTATTAAAAGTAATAATAAAATTTATTAAATTGAAATTGAAATTATTAAATAATTGGAAATAAAAAATTACAAAAACTTGGTTGGCTCTCTTTCAAGAATTTGATCTCTATTTAAGGTCTAAAACCCTTCTCTAAAATTCTTCATTCTAAAAGTCTTGATGATGGATCCCAGTTGGGATTCGAAACGTCGACACATGTTCCTCAATACTGTGGATAATCCGGAAGGCTTATTAAAAAATGATCACCACAGGAGTTTAAAATACACCCAAGTTACCAGCAATAAGATAAGTGTGGGCTTCCTCTATGACATTGACTCTTTCACTCTCTGAAACACATAAATTTCCAAGATGATACAACAACTTGTTATTAACATGATAATCCAACTCTTCAACATGATTTCCTTGAATAAAAGTTGCATAAACATCTTTAAAATCGACATCTTGAGCATATTTTTCAATAGAAATTTCATGCATGATTGAATTATGCTTAAGAATGACAGATGCATTAACAATAAGCCTTAATAACATATCAATAACTTTATTGTATATATATTTCTTGTACCTGATTACCAAATGAATGTAAAAGTGTTGGTTGTAGTATATGGTGTATTAATAGACCAACATTTAATGTCAATCCAAGGTCCATGGACTTCGAGACGTAGCACTGGAAATTCCAGAGAAATAGTCTAACCTGCAAAACAAAAACCTAAATTGTCGAGGAAATGCTCATACCTTTTGATTCTTGTACTAGTTAATCCTTGTTCTAATTCTGCACTCAAGAGAAGTCTTTATAAATAAAACCATAAAAGCCAATCTTGTAATCTAACAACAATTGTGAGAAAACCCTATTTATTATCAATTAAAAAAAGATAAAATAAAATCACTCCTTACTCTATACAATAGAAATCTTCCAAGTTCTTGAAAGCAATGCATAAATTACTATACTAAGTTTAGGAACTTATTAAAAGAAGAAGAAAAAAACAAATGCCTTCATCAATATGGACACTAATTACTTCACTCATTGACTGAGATTGAAAACTATATAAGTGATTAAAAGTCTCAAAAGAACACAAGTCTCAATCCATTTAATTCAAAAGAGTGCTTAAAATCAAATAAAAAAATCTCCATTGTCACTCCTTTGTACTTTTGATTCCTTCACTAATCTCACTCTTCATTCTCTCTATATTTTTAAAAAGGAAATCGTGGCACTCTTTGTATATCAATCAAACATTTGGGTTTTATATAATAGAATTGACTCTCTGGTCTATTCCTTTAAGCTAGCAAACACCTGAAATTAGAGAATTTAACGATACATTAGAAAAGGAATATTCACACCAAGAAAGGAATATTATCAAGCTCAAAATGCATTCAAAGTTATAAATAGACAATAACAAGAAAAAATTCCTACACTACTTTAACATAGATATCCTTTGAATCAATAAAATCAAATCAATCAAACATAGTTGCTAGCAACTCTATATTATATTTTTGTTACAAACTAATCAAGAATTAGGGGTTTTAATCTGAAGATAACTTTGTAACTTGAACCAGAAAGATTGTAAAACACTATGACTATGGGGTTACCAGGAGACCTAAAGTGTTGATAATATTTTGCACTTTTGTTTTATTCCTTGCATCATAAGGTTCTAAAAATACCCTCGATACTCACAAAAAAGCAAGTTTAAATAAAATATATAGGGTTTTTATCAGTCACTGAAAGTTTACAATGCTAGAAACTATTAGTATCGAAATAATTAATCCAAGAAACAATTGTCACACAATTTCATGACAGAATAACCATTCCAAAGGTAGAATATTCACATAACCCAAAGCTTGTAATGATAAAAAAATGATTTAAAAGGGAGAATTATTAACCATCCATTGATATAAACTCTCTACATGCATTAAAATTTCAATCTTAAGGCTACCAACACGAAAAAATGGTGGCTCAAAGTAATACCTTACCACAACCAAATCATAGAAAACAAATATCATTATCGAGAGATAAACACACAACTTGGTTCAAGTGTTAAACAAAGAGATATAAGATTTACGAAATATTTCACCTTTCAAATTTGAACTTAAAGCAACCTTGAGTTAAAATGCAATTTATATATTCCAATGGAAAACAAAGCATAAGGAACAAAATTGTGCAAAGTCTCAAATGAATATAATATACAAATGTAAAACACACACCATGATATCTTATTATGAATTTCTAAGACACACAACACTAACTAAAAAAGGTGTGACAAGTTGGAATGGTTGGGACCAAACCAATGAACTTTCACCCTCCTTAAATAAATATTAAATTACCGATCAGAGAGAAGCATTAATAAAATGTAACAAAAATGAAAAGGAAACATGGCATTGATGCTTGTTATTAATGGAAATCTCAGTCCTTATGAATTTGAGCTCAGTAATCCAACTCCAAATGATCATAGGGAAGGGGGGAGATCCCCCTATAATTTACTCCAACAACATACGAGTACTAAGAATGGATTTATCTTCCTATACAAAGCCATGACTCTGCCTTTTATATAATTTACAATTATATCATGGGCTTTGAATAAGCCAAACCAAGCACAAATTGAATGAGATGGGATCATAAAAACTTCCCCATCCAAAGGAGGTCTATTACAACCAATATCAAATCAAGGAGGCACGAATCTGAGATGGAATTTCCATTTTTTTGCAAATGTGGGCAAGATCATAGAATTCTCGAAATTTCTACATTTTTTACAAAACGACCTCAAAGAACAGTACGTAAATATTAGACCAATGCTAATTTTGGGAATTGTTTTTGGTTCTAGATATTTTTCTATATTGGGTAAAAAAACACATATGCTCATATTTTTTATATTCTTCTCCATTTGCATGAAAAACGAGGTCAAATTTGGCATTTTGAAAATTGTGCAAATTTTGAGCAGATTTGTTGATTTGCTTATAGAAACCCACACGAGTGGCCTAGGTTCATTTTTAATGATGTGGAGGTGTTAGAAAATAATATTGGACAATAAATATCTTCAGTTTTCCCTGAAGGTGTGTCGAGATGTCGAATCCCCAAATTGGTTGCTCTTTAGTGTAGGAATGTTTCTCTTTAGTGCGGGAACATTTCAATGAAAGATAAGTGCACATTTGACTATAAAAAAGGCTCCAAAATAGTTTCAAACATATTTCATCCATCATTTTCCTCCATGGAAAGCTCAGATGATCTAGTGGTCCCCATATTCTTCCATTATGGTGCAAGATCTATATGGAGTGTAGGACGTGCATTAACAACATTTAATGAACATCAATCCTAAGATATTCCTATAATGAAGGTACAAAATTCAAACCAAATGTAAATTTTCACCATTGCATGAAAATAATGCGTAAGTGCAAGATAAATTTTCATAAATAGGTAAAACAAGGGAATACGTCACGCATTATATGGGCAAAAAGATGCATTACAACAATTTTTGGGCATAACATCCCCCCATGCCAATCATCTTGCATGTACTCATGCAAGTGAATCAACTACTATATTGATGCTCCCTTCACTACAACAAAACAATAAACTTGCATCGGATTTAGCGCCAAATTTTAGTGCATTTTTTTTACAATCGGGATGAGAAACTTTGCGCTAAATCTGGCTCTATTGTACAAATTTTAAAGTGTCCATTTTTCTAGCTGATTTTTCCTTCTTTTTCACGCTAGATTTTGAATATTTTTTTACACCACATTATGCATAATTTTTTGCATCAAAATTTGAACCAAGATTTGCATATGATTTTATGACAGATTTTGCTTCTAGCTTTGTGTCATTTTTTGCATCTATTTTTCATCGTTGTTTGCTTCCTATTTTGTTTCATTCATTGATTCCATTTTTGCGCCATCATTTGATTCAATTTTACACCATATTTTTCATCCAATTTAGTGTGTTTTTTTGCATCTAGTCTTACACTAGTTTTTTCTTCTAATTTTGTATCTATTTTTTGCATCCATTTTTGCACCAACTTTGGTGTCTATCTTTGCACCATATGTATTTGATTTAGCACCAATTTTTTCATCCATTTTTGTGCTCATTTTTTCGTCTTATTTTGGGCCATTTTTTACATCCATTTTTACGTTTGATTTGTCTCCCTTTTTCACATTCCATTTTGCACCATATATTGCATCATTTGTTTCATCAATTTTTGCTTTGTTTTTTACACCATTTCTTGCATCCAATTTTACATCCTTTTGAGCATACAAATTTTCATCATATGGTAAGCCATGTGTTGTGTCCACCTTTGCATCTCATTTTGTGTCTAATGTGACATTCAATTTTGAGCCATTTTTTATGTCCAATTTTGCATTTATTTTTGCACCAAGTTTTGCATCACTTTTTGCATCCAAAATGGCATCTTATTTTGCATACAATTTTGAGCTATTTTTATGCCCATTTAATCATTTTTTGTTTCTCATTTAACATCATTTTTTCCATCCAAATTTGCATCCTTTTTTTCCTCATTTTGTGTCCACATTTGCATCTCATTTTGTGTCTAAGTTTTGAGTCTGAATTTGCATCTAATTATGCATAATTTTTGGAATCCAATATATAGGGACAGATAGTAATCATCACCATTCCCTATGAATATTAGGGTATGATGGAATTGAACCACCAACTAGGTGCTTATAAATTAGGTTCTCTTCCATTGAACTAGAATCCTTTAAAGAATTAGACCTTGAAACTTTCTAAATTCTAAAACTTTGATTAAATTATAAACTTTGTAAAGTATTGTAGGTTTCATTGGCTTAGCTCACACAAACAACTATCTAATAGATGCATAACATAACTATTTTAGAGCAAGGAAACAACTTTCACATGGTTAATACACTCAGCCACCTAAAAAAATCATCAAAGCCGATTGATTAAACTTGAGACTAACCAAAGTACAAACCAAAATTACCTTTGTTCAATGGCTCCTATAATACAAGTTTCGAGATGAATGAAACCATTGAAGAACTTAAAATTCATATACAGTTATAACAAAAATTAACAAAAATAAGCATTATAACTTCTATGATGATTAAAGATAAAAATCATCTAGTGTAGGAAATTTAACAAAGAGACTCCGCATGTGGATCCAACACAAAATCCAATGCACAATTCTCACATGGGTCGCATCAATATACATACCTTTGGAATGTAACTATTCAGAATTCCCAAAATATTATTATATAACTCCAATGATATATAAATGAAGAATGGTGAGTGGGAGGTCTCACTTGGCTTAACATGCTCTTCAAGGCCTACTCTTCAAGACCTGTTCATACATTCATTGTCAATCATTTCAAATTGGGAAAAAATATTTAAAATACCAATTGTCTTCAAAGTCTTACAGATTTCTCTGATCCCTACACATCAAATCTGATCTTGTAACGAAAAATGGAATCAAAGCATTTATGAGACATACACGTATGATAGTTTTCCATAAGACAATTCCCATCTTAGTTATGTCGTGGAGTGGAGGTGTCTAAGGACAAGATCTCCATCCAGTAAAGGAAAAATAAGGTTGGTTACACATAAATATTATGTTCTTGGATCGAAAATTTTGTTCTATTGTTCAATTTACATTTTATTTGTATGAAGAATCACTGCTGGAACTTCTTATGCATTCTTGAATTTTCTAAATATCTTGTATTTTGTTTTTCTGGAACCATGATGCAAGCAAATGGAAAAAATGTTTGATATGTATCCTAGGAAACATCATGAAATTATAGTTTTCATAATATTTTGATGAGATGTAACTGAGTTTTTTCGATAAAATGCCAGTTAGTTTTTTTTCTTTTGAAAAAATGTAGTATTTGTAGATTGTTAATTTATGTGGACCTAAGTTTGGACAACATGCTTTCCAAATTCATTTCTTTAAGAATCCCTAAGTTCATAAATGTTTCGACAACATGCTTTCCAAATTCATTTTCCTAATGTGAGGGACATGTTCCCCCAAAAGGGGGAGCATCTAAGTGAACCCCCACCCCCTTTCTCAAAGAATGGGAACACCTGAGTGCTCGTCCCAAGATTTTTTTTTGTCTAAAAACCCATGAAGGTAGAATAAAAACAAGTGATATATCTTTGAGGAGTCTAGGACCTTGGTAATTAATGGTAATATTAAATTTATAAAGTGAAAGTAGAATTCCCTTTAAGATCAAGAGAATGCCAATTTTACTTAAACTTTTAGCATTACCAATAGTTGTTTCAGGATATTTGAGAGTGGTTCCAATATCTTCAGACTTTATATGGAGAAAGTAGAATTCCATATCTAGTTTAGAATTTAACAGAGTTAACTATTTTTAGGATTTTAGGATTGGTATAATTATAAAATTTCCATTGTATTTCACAACCAACATAGACCCATTTTAATCACGGATTGAACATGAGCCGAGAGTGATCAAATTTATTTATGTGCAAACTTATTTTAGAGTGCAAAAAATAATGCGTAATTTGTTTATTGTTTAAATTGTATTTTTGAATGTTATAGAGATTACATGACGTATTGAGTCATTTTATCTTATCAACACACATTAAATTGGATTTTTTATTATTAATATATTTTAAAATATATGTCAATATTAATTCATATTAAAATATTTTACTCATAACTCACATGGATATCTATTTTATATGACATTAAAATATTTTCTTTTTAATTTTTTTTTATAATAGATATTTATGAAGTTAATATTTTACTTCTAATTATTATTATTATTATATATATATATATATATAGCCGACATTACTTTTATATTTAGAGAATAATTTATTTTTATTTTAAGAGGGACGAACATATTTACACATCATGAGACTCCATCTGCATAAAGTTATATAAAATTATTTTATTTAGCATAAATATCGAAATAATTTATTCATTATTGGAAGAGTGAAAATGAAATATAAACGAACTTAGTTAATTGTTGTATTACTCCATTTTTAATTGTTTATTTATATGGTTATTTTGTTTTTGTTTTTTTTTTTTGGACGACACTAGTGAAAATTATTTATATTTTTTTTGAGGACGTGAAATACTTACACATGTCCCTCATACTGGATTGTAGAATGAGCCTCTCGGCTCAATGATGAATTCTCATGGGAATTTATCATTATTATATTTATATTTTATAATTTTAGAGACAAGGACTAAGGAACTGAACAAAATCTTATAACCCACTTTTCCTTAACATTGTGAGCATTAAATATCTAGCCATCTTATCCAAATGCTCAACTTCAATGTTTAGTTCTCTACCAATGTTTGAATGGATAGAAAAAATAACATGAAACCAACCTTTTTAACAAAAAAAATTAACCTCAAAAAATAAGACTTTCTCAAGCACTTGCAAGTTATGTGAATCAGCCTAAATTTAAAAAAAAAAAATATATAGAGTCAATACTCCATGGTCTTTTATTCAACCATGTCTAAGTTTTGTGCTGCAAGACAAAGTTTAAGCATTAAACTTTTATCTCAAGAATGCCTTCTTCAAATTATATTAGTTTTCTCAGTTCCTTAAGTTCCACAAGGGAGTGTAACTCCACGAGTGGTCAGCTTGTGAAATAATAGTGTGTGAATTTTAAAACACATTATATTATCCTTCCTCCTAGAAGGCACAAAAATAAAAGAAAAAAAAAGAAAAAAAATGCTACTGAATAGTGATTTGTTTAATTTCAATAACCTCTTAAATCAGTATAATATCACTGGAAAAGTAGAAAAATAAAACATAAACTGACCACAACATCAAAATTAGACCTTAAAAATGATTTAGGATTCCCAACAAAAGTCAGTAGTTTTCTTGTGTCAAAATATATGAAATGAAAACCTTATTCAATCCACGGCTTTTGCCCAACATGCAAAAAAATAAATAATTCATAACTTCCCCAACATTAATTTAATAACAAAAATGGTGTATTTGCTTGTAGCAGGAAAGAGAAAGCAATTATAGGCCAACAAACACCTTGAAACCGTCATAGATACCCCATAATGTTGTATTCACTTGTAGTAGGAAAGAGAACTTACAAGCGAACAAACACCTTGAAATCATCATAGATACCCCATTGTGCTCCAGTAAATGATACAATCATAACAATACATAAAGGAAGACCATGAGTAAAGAGACCAACAAAACCCATATTCTTCGCAGCCTAATAACCACAAGAAAACATCGATTCGTTATCACACAACAACTAAGCATCCATAACAGTGTTATTATTACAAACCACGAAATATACATATCAAAACTACAATAAAAATGTAAACTAACAACTTAATAAGATTCAAAGATGGTTTCATGGCTTACATCACCAACGGTATCACCCTTAGCATTGTTTAGGAAAGAAACCAAGTTGTCTATAGGGTGTGAAACAATTGCATAGAAACACCAACAATGTATCCTTCTGCAAAACCCACTCTGAGTTTTAGAGTTTGCTACATTTTTCCTTGGGGATGGGAACTACATGCTTGTAGATCAACTCTACTATGATTTCACATGATGAAAAATTAATCATGGTGTCTGCAACAACACACATAACACCATTATTACAGTCATGAAAATACAATTTCTACACTTTAGAGAGTCAAAATGTAGTTGATAAATATTGTAAAACATTAAAAATCACAAATGTCCTTATAAAAGATTCAACTGAGCCATATTTAAGTGTTTCCATTGCCTCATATGTATTCTTAGTTAAAAAAAATGGACATAGAATAGATAAAAAGAAATAAAAAATTAATAAAATGGTGCGAGAATAGTCCCATGAAATATCATTTAAGCATGATGTCATAAGGAGGGTTGATCAGACTTGTTAGTTGAGAAATGAAAGGATTTAATCACGAATGCTCCAAAGAGGAAGAAGAGGCAAAACACTAGTGAAAATATTGTTTCGTATATATCTACCATGAGCAAAGGAAAGCCCAAAGACAATATTTAAAACATATGTCATGGAGATGAGGCAACATATATGAGCCAACATACATTAATAGTAAGTTAGTTTGAGTACAAATAAAAGGAATTCTAATCAGTTGGAACATTAAAAATGGATAACCAAAGAGAAGATATAGACACTAGTCATATACAAAAGAATGATTAATAATAGAATTTAGTACCACAGAGGCTAAAGAAGGTATATTTAGAAGAGAGATATGCTTCCTTGACAGGTAAGGCTTATCCATGAAATACTAGAAAGTGGAATTTGATCCAACAAAAGAATTACCATCGTCATCTCCAATATGTTTTAGTTTATGAACACTCCAACTAGAGTATTGGTAAGGGTTTGAAGAAATAGAAAACATAATAGAAGAATATATTAGATCTATGGACATAATATGGGAGAGCTATAATGGTGTATATGAAGTGCTTTGCTTACTTTCACCGATAAAAACAGTGACAAAGAGTAATTTTCCGTTCTATGGATCAAGAACAGGAGGAGAGAGTAGATAATGAAGAACCTCCTATTTAAATGTGGATTTTTCCATATGATGAAGCCTGAACAAAAGTGTCAACAATTTAGACAAATAACATTCCAATATTGTATGCTAAGAAACAAGGAATATAAGAATGAAGATGGAAATACTAGGGGAAAACGAAGAAAGACAAATAAAAAGTATGAGTTTAAATACTGTGGGAAAAGTAACAAATATTGATTCCAATCAAGAAGAACATCATGTCAAGAAAAAGGAAATTCAATATGAGATAAAAACTAAACAAGTTCAAATCGAGAAAGAGGAAATTTGATCCAAATTGGATCTTCGCAAAAATATCTTTGTAAATTTGGAAACAATAATTGAATTGTTTTATTTTGGAAAAGTTTAGGAAAGGTCTATAATTCACTTGGAAGTTGAAATGAACCATTGTAATGGTTGGCCTTCAAAGGAAGTGCATAAAAAATGATGGGCGTGGAGAAGAAGTGCATTTAATAGAGAGAATATATGACAAGGAAATGGAGAATAGCAAAGATGAGAGCTCAAAGAAGTAGTTTTCTTGATGATCAAATCAGAAGAGGAAAAATTTTGTCATGTGGTGAGTGAAGATTGTTTTTCAGCCATAGCCATCTACAAATTTCCTGTCATCGAATAACAATACACTAAATATGTGTATAGCTCATGGTTTTGTAATTAATTTTTTGCTTAATAAGATGTTCAATCAACCTAGTTTTTTTCCTGGTTGGGTTTCGAGGAACATCTCTCCATATCTGTATGTTTTAAATGTTAATTTTTCAATATTGTTCTATATTGTATCAGTTACTTAAGCCCAAATTAGATTTTCATTAAAATTTTATCAATATCTGTGCAATATAAATAACCATAAACTATAACTGAAGATAGAACAATTCATGCAATGACACAGAAGACAATAGCACAACCATGAGACACACAGATTGGTCAAAGACCAGGGAAGACCCCCACTGTGGGGGAAACCTTTTCAAATATTTTTCGTTAATATATCATCATAAAAATATTTCAGCAGAGATTACAATGAGCCCAATACATATTTGCAGTGGATATAAATAGATCATATCTATGGATCTATAAATCTACAACATCAAGTGCACGGATTTGATGGATCGCCAAGTGATATAAACTCTGAAGTCCTAGATTTGAATTGAGGATGATATTGATGACTCTTCTGAAGTGATTGTGACTAAGTAACATATAAGTGAAGATACTACGCAAGAGAATGAAGGTGACCCAACTCAGATCTGCTCAGAAAAACCCTTGGTTGCGGCCTTAAAAAACTTTTCCTGTGGCTAAATCTCTCTTAGCCGCTATCTGGATGTTTTGTGCCTACGGCTGAGGGTCTGATCAACCCTATACACTAGTCGCGCCCTGAATCCGGTCTGCCAGTGACTCTACCAGATTAGTCATGACCTCAACAAGTGTTGAAAAGTGTAACTAGGTCGGTCTTCATATTGACTATGTAATTATGGATTTATGTAAATTAGAAGACAAAGATAATAAAAATGTATTTTTGTTGTACTTGCTTCATGGGTTTCATGAGCAAGATTTTAGAGGTCAATAGACTTCTTCTTGATGCCTACTAAGGTTGTCTTCTAGTCACAAATGTAATTAAGTTTCATATGGATAAAAGATCTAGTTATATGCTCCAGAACTTGGTCATGATACCTTGAAGAAATGGCTTCTGGAAGATGCTCAAGATACCTTCATAAACATTGGGATAAATAGACTACACGTCAGCCTATATTCTCAAATGGTGTAGTCGGCCTTCATGCAAGATATATGGTCGGCCTTCCAACAGTAAAATGTGCTCTCTCTCTCTCTCTCTCTCTCTCTATATATATATATATATATATATATATATATATATAGAAACTACGGCTCAATTGGTCAACTAATAATGCGGATCTCTCTGAAGTAAGACATACAATTGAATGCGTATTACTCTGAAAATTGAGGAGAATTTTGAGCCTATTACAGGAAGAGATAGAAAGGGAATTGCGGATACCACAGCAGAGACAAAGTGATACGAAAGGTAATTGCAGATACCACAGCAAAGAAAACAAGGGAATTGTGGACACCACGGGAGAGACTGCATGTTACAAAAGGAAATTGTGGACTGTCTTGAAGAATAATAAACGAACAAATATAAAATCTACCTTGCGGATGACAACAATACATAAGAATAGATATACTTCAGGAGAAATTTGACAAACACTGATACTATAGTGTGGACATCTGGAAAAATAAACCACAGCAAAATTTGTGGATGCACCACAGTAACTAAGTGCAGACAAGACAAAGAATTACGGAAACAAATAAATGTAGATAAAGGCTAATCTATGAATGCGGAATTGAAGGAAGAAGAGAGTCTGCGGATGGTCAAATAACAGTTTGTAATAGCAATTGGTTGATAAACATAGTTAATAAATGTGAACCTAATCTCTCTGTTTTTGTGTTTTGATAATTGACTTGATAAAAGATTGACCTAACTAAAAGAAGAGAATACATAAGTACCTCAAGTACGTTCAAGTATCTTCACAAGTAATTATCTAGAAGAGAATTTGTATTAACCTACAGTTTTTCAAATTCTCAACATGGTATTGAAGCTTTTGGTTACAATAAATTAAGGGCTATCAGTGATACAAATCCACTTCAGTTTGGAGGTTACAATCTCAGCTTGGTTACATTGCAGCGCTTATAGCACAAATATTACACAATCATCCTAAACACAGTCTCGACATACATACATCCCCACAGTTCAGACTCAATCTGAGATTATCGATAGTATATAAGTTTGAAAAATGAAGCAGAACTCGGATAACATAGTTTTAGGTATATAAAGATATCAGTGAGAAAATTACAAGTGAATACAAGTGAAATTATCAACAAATAACATTCAGGGTCAACTATATATTCCCTATATACTACGCAGAAAAAGGTGGACAGAACCTCGACCTTCTCTGAGTTTTTCGATGAGGTTTATGTGATAAAAGACAATGGATTGTAGAACAAGGAACAAGGTTATATACTAAGAAGAGAATAAGAACAATATTGAGATAAACTTGATGATATGCACCTGCATTAAAAGTGATATTAATTCTACGATTGATGCGTAGAAGGTGTTAACACTCCAGTAATTCTCTAATTGTGAGATTTTTGGTTTTTTAGTTGAGAAAACTAGAGGTAACCACAAACCAACTTTTAAACTCTAGGATCTAGCCTTCCTAGGGTTCAGAGAGGGCTCTCTCTATAAGATTTAACTTTGTTTTGTTTTATAAAATATTAGGATAGTTATTATTCTATAATTGGTTTTGGTTTTGACTGATTTGGTGGGAAAAATCACTTGAAGAGATGGATAGTGGGAAATCTATTTGTCCATTGAGCTGAGGAGTCAAAATTGAAGCAGATAGAATTAGGATCAGGGCCAAAAATTCAAATGTTTTCAGGGCAAGATAGATAACCCTTGGAGATCTTGGAAAGTTTTTTTGTGAGGTGATATGATAGGGATAAAGAGAAATGAAGGGTTATTTGATCCGGAAAATGGAAATAGTAGGCAGAGGTCAAACGAAAGAGGGAGCAATTAAGGGTTCCCTACTCTGGAAATCAAACAAAAACATATAAACGACAAACAGTAAAGACAGTGTGCTTTTAAAAAATATCGAAGTAATACTCTTGTTCATTCATTCAAATTTAGAACACATAATGGATTGCATGTAACAAAGAAATATAAACAATGACAAGTAAGAAATACTTCACTCCAAATAGTTGATCACATGAATCCTGAATATGATGCTAGTTGATCTGATCCAGTCTTCTACTCGAAATTTGAAACACAAAAAACCTTTAAGTCCACAAAAATGGCTATAGAAATCTTCAACAATTTATTCCGCAATAATACTTCTAAAGATTAAGTGTTTATACATAATTGTTTACAAAATATCCTAGAATGAATGAAAGCATGGAAATTACATGCCTTGAACCCTCTGGAAATTTTGAAGTGGAATATGGAGGATTAATTTGAGAAATTTCTACATGTAAAGGCATAAATGTTTGAAAGATCAGGAAGCTTTTGGGAAAATCTAGGCCAATATACAGCTTGGTAAGAGCCTCTATGGATAAAGGGACTGCTTGAGGATCAGGTTGGAGTTGTAAGATTTGGTTGATAGATTCAGCAGTAATGGTGAAAATCACTTCTTTGTTGGCATTTACTATGGCTCTCTACTCAAGCACATAATACTGTTGATATAACCTAATGACCTCTTGACATGGATGGGTTACTGGAACAACATATTTGGGTAAATGTGATTCCCAAATATGGACTTCTTCTTCATTATCTAAGGATTTTTCATAGCTCCAGTTATGAATGTCTAGTACATTAAATTAAAAAATTGGGTCTGATATTTTGTAGTCAATATCAGCTAATGGAATGTGCTTAATTTCTATGACAAGGGGTTGTAAAGGATTTACAACAATAGCAGTCTTAGAAGTCATGGCTGGAGTTGATTTTGGCACTTTGGAACCTTCAGGAATGCTAGAACTCTATTTTTTAGGCATTTGGACTACTTCTGCAAGATTAGACAATTTGCAGAAGTATTTTTACTTTAGTAGAGGTTTCTTAGATAAAAATAGGTAAAGTATATTCTCTTTCTTGGATTTATTCTTCAATTTCAATCTTCAATAGGCTTTTATAGACTTTTACTGGTTTAAAACAAGAAACAAGGGTTTCCTGAGTTTTTCAATGAATAATTGGGTAAAGAGTCTTTTGAGATTGGGTAGAGAGGCTTAGGAAAACTTCAGAAGGTTTCTAGGCTAAATTAGTGTTTAAAACAGGGCGCAACATAAACAAGGATTTTTTCAGAAATTTTGACAGGGTTTGGCCTATTTTTTGGACTTTTTGATAGGGTTCTATGGGTAAATTTGAACTTATGAATGTAATTTTTCTCTTAATGGGACTTTTCAGATTGAAACAGACTTAATTTTCTTGAATAATACCTATTACACATAGGTATTTGGCTTCGAAGATGGTTTTTGAAGGTTTTGAATGGGTTGAATGGCTTCTTTTCAATCTCTGGAGCAATGCAAAAGCTCCTCTGCAATCTTTAATGGTAACAGGTTGAAATTTGCAGTATTTTGGCATAAAAATGATAGAAAATGATTGTTTCACAGTTGGGGCGGCTCATACAAGGTTTATGCGCAGAAAGGGATAAGAAATGATTGCATTTCCAATGTTTTTTAGGCGTATTAGGGCTAACAGGTGCCTACATTTAGTGGAGGTCAAGTCATCAAACTGGTGGTTTTCAGGCTCAAAGGGTCTAAACCACAAGTGGTTATCGCGTGCCGTTTCGGTGGTAAGTGTTTTTGGAGGATACCAACGTGATCCAATGAGAATTGACCACGTGGAGGAGGGAGAAAGTCGCAATACCGCCCATTTCACGTAGAAATGAAGCGAGGAATTTCACGCAAGTTTATTTGGGATATAGTGTTTATGCCGTCAGATCTTGGGGTTCGATTTCGAACGACCCAGATTGATTGTAGAATTTGCATTGGGATTTGGTAGTGGGGCCAAGGTATATCATATGCGGAGGGGTTTTCATACATGCACGAATAGGTTTTAAAACATAGAAATAAGCGTTTAAACAAAGTTTAAAATCTTAGGTTTTATATGATGCAGCATGTATAAAGTTTATATGTGAAATTAAAATAATTACGCAATGTTTCAACCATTACATGGGTGCGGGTCTAATATATATATTTTTTAATGTTTGAGAGTTGTTTTAAAACTATAGGGGGCGCGGATTAGTTTTAATGATAGGTTTAAACCAATGGAATAGGTCAGAGTTTTTATTTATCACATGGGATATTTAAAACATTGGTTTAAACGTAAAATAGAGGGTTTGTGGGTTTATTTAAAATAAAAGCGATTTAATACTATATGGGAGGGTGTAATTATGGATTTAATAAATAAATTAGAAATTAATATGAAAAAAAGGATAATGTATGAATAAAAATACATGTTTAACTCTAAGTAAAGTGCAAATAAGCATAGCTTGTCTTTGATGTATTACTTCACACTTTAACTTAGGATAAATGCATTTTGAGGGTTTATGAATGATTTTTTGAAAGGGAATGTAATTATTATTTAGGGTTTCACTTTTACTAAGTAAAAATGGGTTTTTACTTAGGAAAAAGGGATTTTGATTATGAATGAAGGATAAATGCTGATGAATGTGGGCTTCATGTAGGACTTCAATATTTTTAACCAATCAGTCATCGAGCCTTGGGTCTGGTCCCAATAGAAGTTAGAGAAATTCTCTGAGCCTTTTTAACTCATAGTTTAGAATACTGAATAATTGTAGGGGAGGGGAAATTAGTGATTTTTTCCTGATGATGCTTTATTACATACTTTCTCAACTGCTTTCTACTTACCCATATTTATTTTTAACATTTTTTACTTCATTTTCATGGGTGCATTTAAGCTTGCAACCCTAAATCCATTTTCTTTCAAAGCATAAAAACTATCTAAGTCTAACCTTATTTCATTCGAGGGTTCAGATTAAATTGTTGAGCTCCTCATTTATTCTCTATCTTAACTACTAATTTGTCAAGTTTATACTGTTTTACATATCTTTATTCTCTATCTAAAACATGAAATTCAAAACATGAAAAGTTAAGGTTAAAATGTTTAACTGATCATGGATTATGGCATTTATTGACAATCTTCACATAATCATTATTGTTGTAGTAAAAGTAAATAGTAGTGGCATTTTGACTTGCTCACTTTCAGGTCTTATTTTTTCTCTTTTTCTTTTGGGGTCTATCTTTTTCTAAGTCCTTTGATCATTCTTTTAGGACTTTTTTTACCCTCTTTTATTTTTTATTATTTTTCATTTTTCAAAATATGAGAAAACAACTTGCAGAAAGCAAGGTATGTACATATTTACAAGACTATCATAATTGATTAAAAAATTATGAATCCTATTATTATAGGACCCTAACAGTGGCTCCACTTGGGGATGGCATGTCCTGGTTAAATGTCAAGAACTTTAAGACCAGTAGCCCCTGAAATTTGTCTGTGATGATCCTATAAGTATCTTTTGGTCTATGCAATTATTCATATTTATGATATTTACCTTTGAAAGCTTAGGGTCCTCTCTATGGGCTTCAAATTTGTTAGGAAAATATCCAATCCAATCTAAAATCTTCAATTTATATGTAAAATGTTCAAAGTAAATGAAACTAACTATTTGTTTACTCAGGAGAGTAGTAGTGCTTCAACATTCTGCCATTTACTGCTCCTTCTGACATCTCTGACCCATCTATTTATTTTAGGTAGAAGGTATTGTTACCTCTGTAACCATAAATGACATAAGGGAATTTCCATATAAAATCAAATTTTCCATGTTTACCCTTGTCTTCCCTTCTTGAATCCACTTTATCTCCAATGTAGAAATCATCTTCTTTACTCTTTTTATCAAAAAAATTATGGATCTTATCCTAGATGACTTGCGACTTGATATAAACTTCTTCCCTTGTTTTTTGTAAGTGAATAGTTTGATTAATCCTTATTTGAATGTTATTGGTTTCAACTTGTAACTCTTGGATAATCTTCATCACTGGTACTCCTAGAGAGGATGGAAAAACAACATCCATTCTATAGACAATCTAGTAAGGGGAGGTACCAATGGATTTTTTGGTAGTAAGTCTATCTGCCCAGAAGGCATTGACTAACTTCTTATTCCAAGTCTTTTTTATTATCTTCCAGTAACTTTTTGATGATTTTTACAAGGCTGTTATTTGAAGATTTAGCTAGGCCATTACCCCGAGGGTAATATGCAGTAGAGTGGCATAGGGTAATATGGTATTTATGGAAAAATTCAATCATCTTTTTGGATTTGAATGCTACTACATTTTCAGTAATTATCTTTTGGGGACATCCAAATCTTGAAAGAATGTTACTTTCTAGGAAAGAGATAATGACAGTATCTGTAGCTTGCCTAGAGGGTATGGCTTCAATCCACTTAGTAAAATAGTCAGCGGCTATTAGAATCCACTTATGTTGGGCTGATGATGGGGGGTGAATTTCTCCAATGAAGTCAAGACCCCATTGTTGAAATGGAATTTCAGTAGAGATGGGTTTTAAGGGTAGGAGTAACAACTTTTTCTTACCCTCAAAGATTTGGCACTTATGACAAGAGGTCACATATCTTTTTACATCCGCAAACAAAGTATGCTAGTAAAAAATAGCTCTCAGAATCTTGTCCACAGTAGTCTTCCAGTAAAGTTGTCCTCCACAATCACCTGCATGAAATTATTCTAATGTTTTGTCAGCTTCTTATTTTAACAAAAAATTTAATAAAATCCCACAATGATCTCTCCAAAAAAGTACATTATCCAGAATATAAAATCTTACTGCCTTAAGCTTTAAAAATCTAGCTTTGGTTCTTGATAGTTCAGGAGGAGCTTGTAAGTTTACTAATACAAATATAATATCTGCATACCATGGTGAGTCTAAAAATGCCGCACTGATATCTAGAGTCGCCATATCTTCTTGATCATCTACTTGGATAATAAAATTTGTGTCTAGGGCATTACAATTTGATTCAGCCACGAGTCTAGCTAAACCTTGACCTTTTATCAATTTGGTGGGTTTTATCTCTATGTCATATTCTAAGATAGTGGCTGAATAAACAATGTAGACTCTGAAGTCTTTGATAGCCTTTACCAAAGCTAAGGCTTGTTTCTCCATTATGTTATACTTCAAAGATGCATCTCTAAGTGTTCTGCTAAATAAAGCTATGGGCTATTCATAACCCTGGTCATTTTTATGTAGTAAAATTGTAGAAATGGTATATTCAGAAGCAAATGAAAACAAAATGAAATCCTTTTTAAAGTCAGGACTTATAAGGACTCGAGTTGTGGTTAAGGCCTGTTTGATGGAATCAAATGACTTTTTGGCCTCAATAGTCCATTTAAGATATGAATCTTTTTTAATCATGTTATTTAGTTCTCTAATTATCTCAGCTAGGTTGGATATAAATCTTCTTAAAAAGTTAATCTTACCTAGAAAGTCTTGTAACTCTTTTATGTTTCTTGGTGGACTGATGTTAAGAATTGCTTCTATCCTAGCAGGATCTATTTTGATTCCTTCTTTTGATATTATGTGTCCTAGTAACTTGCCTTCTTCTAATCCAAATAAGGTTTTCTTAGGATTTAATGAGATGCCAAACTTTTTTCATTTTATAAAAACTTGTTTGAGATGATCCAAGTGTTCATAATCAGTTTTAGAAACTACAGTTATGGCATCTAAGTAAATTACTAAGAATTCATGAATTTCCTTTGCAAAGGCTATATCCATAGCTCTTTGAAAGTTTTCCCCTACATTCATTAGACCAAAGGGCATTTTTACATACATAAAAGTTCCCCAAGGAGTATTAAAAGTTGTTTTGGGTTGATCCTCTGGTTGGACTAAGATCTGGTTGTATCATGAAAAACCATCTAACAGTGAAATCCTAGAAGAACCAACTACCCTTTGTAAGATGTGATCCATTTTTGGTAAAGGGTAATTATCTTTTAAGGACACTTTGTTTAGATTCCTAAATTCGACACATAATATAATCTCTCCTATTTTCTTTCTTGTTGGAACTAGGTTAGAAACCCAATCAGAATACCTGATTGGTGCAATGATCTGTGCAACATACATTCTTTTCACTTCCTTTTCTATCAAAGGCATCCACACAAGATTGATCCTTCTTAACTTTTTTTTAAATGGCTTTTGATCTTCTTTTATATGGATTTGGTGTTGAATTATACTGGTGTCATAGGATTTAAGATCCTCATAACTTCAAGCAAAAACATTTTGCAATTCTTTAAAAAGAGAAATATATTTTTCCTTTTCTTGTTGAGTTAAGGCTTTGGAAAGTTTGATCATTTTGGGTTTTGATTCTGTACCAATATTTCATTCCTCAATATCAGATCTAACTGGTTCCATTTTGGGTTTTCTAGCAACATCATTTGAGTTAAATAGATCTTCTAAAGGAGTTAAACCTTTTGGTAAGAAATTGTCTTTGAGATTTAATATTATAGATTCTTCATCAATTATCTCATCAATTTCTACTCTCTCTAATTTATCTATATATGATTGACTAAATCTAGTTGGTTTAGAAAACTTTAATTTATTTACATCTACATTATTTAAATTAATTTCAGCATCTAAATCTTGATCTATGGTACAATCAATGTCTATTTTACAGTTCTGAAATTCACCTTCATTATTCCAAAAATGATAAATTTGTTGGTCCTGTGAGCAAATTTGCCAATATTTGAGGTTGTCTAGAATTATTGGCCTGTGTTTTACTTCTACAGTATACATATGATTAGGCTGAAAAGGTAAATTACAAGTACTAGGAAAGGTTGCTAAAGAATGTGCTTGTAAGTTTTGCCTTCTTGGTATTGCAGAGAAATTACATTCCAGTAAATCATTAATCAAATCTAATACAGTCTCTCTATATCGGCCAAGTCTAGGATTGTAAACAACATAATCACCTTTAATTTGTTTAACAATCAACTATGAATCTCCCATTATTGCTATTCTTTTTCCTCCAAAATTTCTGATTATTTGGAGTCCTAAAATGAGGGCTTCATACTCAGCCATATTGTTTGTGCATTTGAAATTCAGTCTAAAAGCATGGCCTTCTGCATGATTTTTCTCTATATTATTTATCCATACTCATGTTCCTACTCCTAACTTATTTACTGAACCATCAAAGTCTAAATTCCATAAAGATTCATGAGAGATATTATCATTGTTTGGTGTTTTCTTTTCTTCTCTTAGTTTGGTCTTGATTTCATTATCAGTTTCAGCATTACATAGGATGAAAGAATCTAGATCAGTAGGTGTGGTATAAATTGGGTAATTTATTGACCTTTCAGCACTACTTATCATATATTTCATTAATGTTTCCCTATATAACTTCTTGGGTTGACCGAAAACTGATATAGTAGCATAAGACATGTCCAATTGTAGAGATCCCTATAACTTTTCTCCCCATGAGAGAGATAATAACTTCCCAGATTTAGGTGGGATATCAGCTACAACAATGTCCATTAATATACTCTTACAAATATATTGAACTAAAGTTACACACAAATCTTTGATTAAACTTAGGCATTTTACATTGCTTGAGTCAAATGAAAATAAATCTTTATAGGGCCTTGTGATGTCTAAGTTTAGGGTTTCCATTATAGCTTTGGGCATTAAATTATGTGAAGCTCCTGAATCTAGCATTGCATTGTGAAGGATTTTATCATGAATAGTTAAACTAATGTAAAATGGAGGAACTGCTCCATCTAAATGCTTTCCATTCGCATCTGGGCCAAAAATCAACTCTGGTTCATCATCATTCAGATTTATGGGATCTTCTCCATCATTTATGTTTAATGTTTCAGTTATAGTTGATTTATACAAGTCATGTTTTACCAATTCTGTCAGATAAATTGGTATTTTTAGCTTAGCAATTTCAGGTTGTATTTTGAATGAAGGATGTGATTTACTTAGTTGAATCAATTATTATTTGGTAACAGTAGTTTGTGTTGGTTTATCTTGTCTTTCTACAATTATCCTTTCAGTTTCAGTTTGAGTGTCTTGAGTCTTACTGCCTTTTGTTTTCTTTTCAAGAGTGGTTTGTGAAGCAGTAGATGTTTGTTCAAATTTGGAGTTTTCAAAAGTTGTTTTTGCAGTGGAAGCTTTTGGATCTGTTGATTTAGGATCAACACTGAGCTTTTTCAGTATCTAAGGTTGTTGTTTTATCAGAATTAGATGCTTTAGGAGTAGTAGATTTTTTTGAATCTTTTGCAGCTTGAGAAACTTCATCAGTTATGTCCACAATCTTAAGGCTTGGTGAAATCTTAGGGTTGGAAACCTTTTGGGAAGAGCTGGAGTTTTGCTTGTTTTCCCTAGGGATAATTTGCAGATTTTTTGTTTTGGGAACTTCTACTGTTTTCTTATTTGGTGTTTGAGAATTTTTTTTAATATAAGACTCATTATTTTTCTTACTTATTATGTTATACTAACTGTGTACTTCATTGATGGAAAAGTCATAACATTGTTTGTAATAAAGGATTCCTCTGAATCTAATTGGAGTTGTTGGAGTTCAAATAACTCTTAATCTTCCTTTGTGAGAAAGATAGTGTTATTTTCATCTATTCCCATTAAATTTATGGTATCCTCATCATCATCATTGTTTTGAGAACTATAAGCATAGTTCTCTTGAAAGGGAGGTCTTATTGTTTAGTCTGGGGCTGAGTCTTTTGATTTTCCTGAATTTGTGTTTTTCTTAAAATTGGGATTTCTGATTTGTTGTTGATTATCCCATTGAGGTCTTATTTCTATGTTATCTAACCTATCCATCACCATATCTAAGGTTTTAGCTAACATATCTATTTTTGTGTCTGAGCTAGAGACTTCTTCTTTCATAGTCACTCTCCTCTCATTTCTTAAGCTTTCTTTTTTAGCTAAAATGTTTACTTCTACACCTACAACATCTGTTTTCATTCTTTCCAAATTTTTTGCATTTCCTTCTCTTAACTGATATGCCATACTAGTGTCAAATCCATATGGGAATTTGAGCAAGACAAAGTCAGGAGTGGGTTTTATATTTGCAGGAATTGAATTGTAAACACTGTTATATCTAGTGCAGTAGCCTTGTATAGATTCATTGGGAGCTCTCTTCAGTGCATCAAATTCAGACAATATTTGTAGGGGGGTTTTCTTCTTTTCCCATTTATTTAAAAATAATCTATGGAAAATAGCTAAATCAACTATACTACTTTCATTAATACTTTTGAACCATTTATTTACTTCTCCTATTAATGTTTGTGCAAACAACCTCATTTGTACATTTGATTTATCTATCTCATGGAGTTCAAAGTAATCTGACATTTTGCTTATGTGCTACTGTGTAGTATAATGTGTAGTAGCATCAAACTGTGGTATTTTACTTTGATAATCTTGGGGCATGTCATGAAGTTGTCCTAGAAGAACAAGGGGAGCATACCTAGCAGCCATAGCTTGAATTCTAGCTTGGCTAGGAGGTAAAGTAGAGGTAGTTGGAGTTGAACTGGAAGTAGTAACTGATGAAAGTGGATTATAAGGTGCTGAACTAGAACTAGCAGTTGAAGAACTAAAGGCTAAAGTTGAGGCATTGGGAATTGAAATTGGAATATATGGAACTACTAGGAAATGAAAATGATGTGCTTGAAAAAGCAGTGGTGAAGCTGGTGGATGAAGTGGATGTAGGGGATGAAGGAAATAAATTTCTAGGTTGTAGGGGTAATCTAGGACTAAATGGATCTGTGGATTGAATGGTAGTAGAAACTATAGATGATGTAGTGGTTTCTAGATGAGGAATATAAGGTTTAGATGTATAAGCTAAGAGTTGAGCTAATTCTATGGCTTCATCAATTTATTTAAGAATAGTAGTGTTAATTTCTTCAAGTCTGTCTTGATTTTTAACTTTCTTTAATTTAGAATCTGCAGTAATACTTTTATGTTTTGATTCCAAAAAAGAAATAAAAACAGGGTCTAAAATAGCAGTACTTAAATTACTTTCAGATTTGGTCCTGAATAAAGAATGTTCAAATTCTAAATCAAACTCTATATCCTACAAACTTACTAATTCTTGGGGTAATGAATTGACTCTTATTAATGAAACTTTAGCATCTAAATCTTCTCTCTGTTTTTTATTTTTCCCAATTGTGTCTGGATTGTCCACTATAACAACAGGTTTAGGGTTTGGATTAGATCTGGTATAATAAACTTTCCTAGAAGCCAGAATTACAAATTTTTATACTCACAACTAGTTAAACAATCTTAAAGGAAAAAAAATGATAAAATTGATTTCCTTTAAGGTTTATTTAAAAACTCAAGATTGGTTAGATCCCCAGTGGAGTCGCCAGTATGTTAACACTCCAGTAATTCTCTAGTTGTGAGATTTTTCTTTTTTTAGTTGAGAAAACTAGAGGTAACCACAAACCAACTATTAAACTCTAGGATCTAGCCTTCCTAGGGTTCAGAGAGGGCTCTCTCTATAAGATTTAACTTTGTTTTGTTTTATAAAATATTAGTCTAGTTATGATTGTAAAATTGGTTTCGGTTTTGATTGGTTTGGTGGGGAAAATCACTTGAAGAGATGGATAGTGGGAAATATATTTGTCCATTTGGCTGAGGAGTCAAAAGTCAAGCAGAGAGAACTAGGATTAGGGCCAAAAAGTCAAATGTTTTCAGGGCAAGATAGATAACCCTTGGAGATCTTGGAAATTTGTTTTGTGAGGTGATATGATTGGGATAAAGATAAATGAAGGGTTCTTTGATCCGGAAAAGGGAAGTAGTAGGCAGAGGTCAAATGAAAGAGGGAGCAATTAAGGGTTCCCTACTCTGGAAATCAAAAGAAAACATATAAATGAAAAATAATAAAGACAGGGTGATTTTAAGAAATCCTGAATTAATACTCCTATTCATTCATTCAAATTTAGAACACATAATGAATTTCATGTAACAAATAAAGATAAACAATGAAAAGTAGGAAATACTTCACTCCAAATAGCTCATCACATGAATCCTAAAATATGATGCTAGTTGATCTGATCTAGTCTGCTACTCAAAATTTGAAACACAAAAATCCTTCAAGTCCAAAAAAATGACTATAGAAATCTTCAACAATTTATTTCGCAATAATAATTCTAAAGATGAAGTACTTATACATAATTGTTTACAAAATATCCTAGAATGAATGAAAGCATGGAAATTAAATGCCTTGAACCCTCTGGAAATTTTGAAGTGGAATATGGAGGATTAATTTGAGGAATTTCTACATGTAAAGGCATAAATGTTTGGAAGATCATAAATCTTTTGGGAAAATCTAGGCCAATATACAGCTTGGTAAGGGCCTCTATGGATAAAGGGACTGCTTGAGGATCAAGTTGGAGTTGTAACATTTGGTTGATAGATTCAGCAGTAATGGTGAAAAGCACTTCTTTGTTGGCATTTACTATGGCTCTCTGCTCAGGCACATAATACTGTTGACATAACCTAATGACCTCTTGACATGGATGAGTTACAGGAACAACATATTTGGGTAAGTGTGATTCCCAAATATGGACTTCTTCTTCATTATCTAAGGATTTTTCATAGCTCCAGTTATGAATTTCTAGTAGATTAAATTCAACAATTAGGTCTGATATTTTGTATTCAATATCAGCTAATGGAATGTTCTCAATGTCTATGACAAGGGGTTGTAAAGGATTTACAACAATAGCTGTCTTAGAAGTCATGGATGGAGTTGATTTTGGCACTTTGGAACCTTCAAGATTGCTAGAACTTTGTTTTTTAGGCATTTGGACTACTTCTACAAGATTAGAAAGTTTGCAGAAGTATTTTTACTTTAGCAGAGGTTTCTTGGGTAAATATAGGTAAAGTATGTTCTCTTTCTTGGATTTATTCTTCAATTTCAATCTTCAATAGGCTTTTACAGAATTTTACTGGTTTAAAACAAGAAACAAGGGTTTCCTAAGTTTTTCAGTGAATAATTGGGTAAAGAGTCTTTTGAGATTGGGCACAGAGGCTTAGGATAAATTCAGAAGGTTTCTAGGCTAAATTTTGTATTTAAAACATGGCACAGTATAAACAAGGATTTTTTCAGAAATTTTGACAGGGTTCGACCTGTTTTTTGGACTTTTTGATAGAGTTCTATGCGTAAATTTGAACTTATGAATGTAATTTTTCTCTTAACAGGGCTTTTCAGATTGAAACAGGCTTAATTTTCTTGAAGAATACCTGTTATACGCAGGTATTGGGCTTCGAAGATGGTTTCTGAAGGTTTTGAACGGGTTGAATGGCTTCTTTTCGATCTCTGGAGCAATGTAAAAGCTCCTTTGCAATCTTTAATGGTAAAATTTTTAAATTTGCAGTATTTTGGCATAAAAATGGAGGAAAACTCTTGTTTCACACTTGGCCCGGCTCATATAGGGTTTATGCGCATAAAGGGATAAGAAATGAGTGCATTTACAACGTTTTTTAGGCGTATTAGGGCTAACAAGTGTCGGAAATTAATGGAGGTCAAGTCATAAAACTGGTGGTTTTTGGGCTCAAAGGGTCTAAACCACAAGCGGTTATTGCGTTCCATTTTGGTGGTAAGTGGTTTTGGAGGAAACCAACACGACCCAATGAGAATTAACCACGTGGAGGAGGGAGAAAGTCAGAATACCACCCATTTCACGTAGAAATGAAACAAGGAATTTCGCGCAAGTTTATTTGTGATATAGTGTTTACGCTGTCGGATATTGGGGTTTGATTGCGAATGGCCCAGATTGATTGCGGAAGTTGCATCAAGATTTTGTAGTGGGACAAGGGTATATCATATGTAGTGGGGTTTTCATACATGTGCACATGGGTTTTAAACCTTAGAAATAAGAATTTAAACAAAGTTTAAAACCTTAGGTTTTATATGATGCGGCAGATTTAAAGTTTATATGTCAGCTTAAAATATTTACGGAATGTTTCAACCATTACATGGGTGCGGGTCTAATATATAGTTTTTTTTAACGTTTGACAGTTGTTTTAAAACTATAGGGGGCGGGGATTAGTTTTAATGATAGTTTTAAACCAATGGAATAGGGTGGGGTTTTTATTTATCACATGGGATATTTAAAAAATTGGTTTAAACGTAAAATAGAGATTTTGTGGGTTTATTTAAAATAAAAGGGATTTAATACTATACGAGAGGGTGTAATTAGGGATTTAATAAATACATTAGAAATTAATATGAAAAAAGGGATAATGTATGAATTAAAATACATGTTTAACTCTAAGTAAAGTGAAAATAAGCATAGCTTGTCTTTGATGTATTACTTCACACTTTAACTTAGGATAAATGCATTTTGAGGGTTTATGAATGATTTTTTGAAAGGGAATGAAATTAACTATTTAGGGTTTCACTTTTATTAAGTAAAAATGGGTTTTTACTTAGTAAAAAGGGATTATGATTATGAATGAAGGATAAATGTTGATGAATGTGGGATTTATGTAGGACTTCAATATTTTTAACCAATCTGTCATCGAGCCTTGGGTCCGGTCTCAACAGAAGTCAGAGAAATGCTCTGAGCCTTTTTAACTGATAGTTTAGAATAATGAATAATAGTAGAGGAGGGGAAATTACTAATTTTTGCCTGATGATGCTTTATTACATACTTTCTCAACTGCTTTCTACTTGCCCATATTTATTTCTAACATTTTTTACTTCATTTTCATGGGTGCATTTAAGCTTGCAACCCTAAATCCATTTTCTTTCAAAGCATAAAAACTATCTAAGTCTAACCTTATTTCATCTGAGGGTTCAGATTAAATTGTTGAGCTCCTTATTTATTCTCTATCTTAACTACTAGTTTGTCAAGTTTATACTATTTGACATATCTTTATTCTCTATCTAAAATATGAAATTAAAAACATGAAAAGTTAAGATTAAATTGTCTAACTAATCATGGATTATGGCATTTATTGACAATCTACACATAATCATTATTCTTGCAGTAAAAGTAAATAGTAGTGGAATTTTGACTTGCTCACTTTCAGGTCTTATTTTTTCTCTTTTTCTTTTGGGGTTTATCTTTTTCTAAGTCCTTTGATCATTCTTTTAGGACTTTTTTTACCCTCTTTTATTTTTTTATTATTTTTCATTTTTCAAAATATGGGAAAACAACTTGCAGAAAGCAAGGTCTGTACATATTTACAAGACTATCATAGTCAATTAAAAAATTATGAATCATATTATTATAGGACCCTAACAGAAGGGACATAGACATATCACTTGATGGAATGCGTTGAAATATGAAGTTTCATAATGTGGATGACATAGTGTGAATTACACAGTGCGTAATATAGATGGGAATGGATAAATACTCTGGTCATTAGTGCTACCATAGTAATAGGGCTATGAAACTATCATAATTCAATTTGGAAGAATACAGTCTGAAATAAAAGCTACACAAATGGATGACATGTAATCTTAAGTCTAGAACAATCTAAGAAGAGGATCATTCAAAGAAGAACAAGGTGTAGATCTCCTCTTCACTTGCCAAGTAAGTATCTTTCATTTTCATTTTCATTTTGGTTAAATGACTTCGTCTGCAAGGAGATATATGAGGTGGTTGTATTACCGAAGATCCTTGCATAAAAACAAGGAGGATAGTCATGGTCCTCAATAACTTTGTTTTTTTTATATCTTCGGTAGATAAAAGAACATATTTGCAAAATAAAAATCCATATATTACTTATTTTAAAACTCTATATGTGGTGTATTCTTAGTCAAATTTTTAAGATGTTCCTTCGCCTTTACCAAAGCGAACTGTAGCTTGGTTAAAATGTGTATCCTTTCATTCAACATCAATTTCTACAAGATAAATGTCATACATTAATCTTTCCCATTTCTCAACATGCTACATATGATAAATTGAAAGTCAGATAAAACCAAGAGCAAACCCTTTTATAAAAAAAACAAACAAAAATACAGTGCCTCTAATAAAACTTCATTCTAATATCAGCATATGAAAAGAAAGTGGACCATTTTTTCTACTTGTCTTTGCCTGTTTTTGTTATGAAATTTCTCGAGCTTCAGGAACTAACAAAAGTGAGGGAAGTTGTAAATGTGAAAAAAATATGTTCACCTTTGTAGACTTCTTCAAAATGATTTGAATGATGCCATTTTCGGATGTGGTAAATTCATAATAAGAAATGGCCACATTTGGTGTAGAGATTAAATACAAAAACTTTTAGACATGGCATGTTTTCTAATAAATTGCATTGTGATGAATACCATGGGTTTCCATGGTTTACAAGTTCTCAATATGTTCTTCTTGATGATGAAAGAGAGATGGCAACAATAAGTATGGGTGGTCCTATTTTGTATGGTAGATATATTCAAACCAAGTTCGTCATCTTAATGAACCTAGGTCTCGACATCGTAAACCTGGATCTGGATCTGGCACTAAAATACATGTCAGGACTTACAGCCAAGTTTACATCAACTATGATACTTTAGCAAACACATACACTAAATTTACATGTTGGTTAAGCTAAAATTACAAAATGATATACATCAATCTACAAACATGTTTACATATATTCTAGAATAGTATCTCAAACACTCATGGTTAATGAACAAAAAATAATTACATATATTCTAGATATTCACAAGATGCTTTAACCATTAGGTTTCATAATCTCACTTAATTTCTTAAATCTCCTTAGAAACTACACCTATGATTAAGGAATTTTTTTTTAATTCTCCTTCCTTTCATTTATAGGCACTTCTTCCATTATGACTGAAGAAGTTGAACTGAAAACATGCTTTGTTCACTGAAAGTTGGAATTAGTTGCAACAGATTCTTCAAAATGTTTCTCAGCCAGAAGCAGAAGCAGTCTTTGCGGAGCCAGAAGAAGTGCTTGAAGGCAAGCTCATCTTCAAACCCTCAAAAGAAAGGAAAAATTCAATTGATTCAAAACATGCTCAATATGGATTTACCTCCAAAAAATAAGAAGAAAGGTAAGTAATAAAAATCAACAAATAATTATAAGGGATAATAAAAAAACTTACCTTAAGCTAAGAAATATTTGATAAGGGATCAACATTCTGCCTTGAAGTATATTTTGAAAACTTTGATCCATTGTTTTGAATTCGACTGGAAATCATCGCAATCAAATTTTGGCTATCATCGTATCATTAGGTGGGGGAGGTAAGGGTATGGGATTGTCCCACTACCTAGGGGAGGGGCAATATATGATTTTTTTCTTCCCGTGCTTTAGACACTCCCTTCTAAGCCTGTAGTTGAAAGAATTCCTATACCTAGAGATGATGCATTCTTAACATTTATAAGAATAGTCTCATGTTCTTGCAATGATCATTAAAAATCCATCCTCCAATCATGAAATGGAACATTGAACACCATGAGAAAAACAAAATTTTATAGTGATCAAAGATAACTTTTAATATGGCATGCTAATGAAATAAGTAAAAAAGACCTTATTTGATTAATTTAATACCATTGATGGTTCATGTAAATACTAAGGAAACAATAGATTATAAATTCAATGAAGCATCTATACAGTAGTACCTAAAATAGCATTGTCTTTCATGTACTAGATGAGGATGATTATGCTAATATTTTTCTAACAATTTGTATCTAATACAAGCCACAAGAAAATTCCAAAATGTATCAAGGTTCAAGAAATCTACAAAATAAGTTATAATAAATAACATAACACAGAACATATTTGGCACTTGCTTCTTTGTCTTTACAAATCCGAACATGTCTCAGAGCAACTTATGTTAGCTATTTCTGATCCAGGTGACTCCATAGACACACACAGGACAAAGAGGGTTGATGAAAGATAAAAAATCGAAGTGTTCAGATTGCTCTCGAACTAGGTTCAAGTTGAATATCTCATCGTCCTAATCAAAATGGTGCAAACTTTTCGTCAAACGAAGCTCGTATGCGAAAGTTAGAAGCAGTCAAAGTTTTGGGTTGACTTGATGAGGTGGCAAGCTTAAGGAAGGCACAATTTCACACTTTTATGGCCACCAAATTCTAGCCAGCTCTGGCCGAATTATGGGAAAATTTGCGGCCTCCTTAAATTGTCTCCTACAGCCAAAAAACTGAATGTTAAAAAAGTGTGCTCACATATATATATATATATATATATATATATATATATATATATATATATATATATATATATATATATATATATATATATATAAAGGCTAGCAGGCCATGACTCCCATCAACCCCCACGCGCCCAATATAGTTATCATATATATGTTAACCATATGGTCTAGCGGTGGGAATCGAACCCACTAGGTGGACTCGTCGGCTGGTCCACCCCCACTGACATAAACAATGCCGAACACAACCCATTATAACATGCCATACCACCATACATCTATGCAAATGGTAGAGGTGGTTGAGGGTGGGCCGCCCAATGCAGGTCCGCCCCCCCAAAACATATTAAAATTTTTTTTAAGAAAAATGTTAATGTGCCAAGTACGGTGGGGTCAGTGTGGTTGGAACCCTTGACCTCCACCCAATTAACTTTTCCCACAACGATTAGGCCAACGACCTATTTTGAATACTCTACCCCACAAAATTTATTTAAACCGTAAATTCAGAAGTGTACCTAGGCCAAGGCAGAGTGGAGCAGAACATACTTCGAGTTTTAATATTTTTTTATTTGTAGGCAGATGTGGAACCATGAGCCAGTAGTATAGGCGGGCATAACCATGATTGAGCCCAACTTTCAGAAGGGAAAAAATTTTCCAGTGTCCAAATGCGACAAACTTTATATCTATTTTTCACTATTCGATGCCATGAACTTTGATGGTGTATTCATATTTTCTATTTGACCATTCCATTTTTCGGCCACTTTTCAAAGTGGAGTTGCAGGTGTCAACATTCAATGTGTGAGCAGTTGTTTTTAGGATATTCGATGCCACGATATTGATGGTGAAACCAAATCCAATAGTTTATAATCCTTTTCTTTAGATAGCTCCAAGATGTGAGGTATATGCAGTGTGATCATGTGCTTCTTTGTCTCTTTGCTATGGGATGCATTGTGTTTTATGGATCTATTAGCCCCCCTATAAATTTTTGACAAGAAAAACAAGGGGCTAAGATTGTTGATTGAGACTTCAAGAAATGCATTTCCCTTGCAAACACATCATCCTTGAAGCCTCTTTGTGTCTTTGTCCTTTGATAAGAGCCCCTCTGCTGACTCCCATTTTAAAGCCCCTCTGTTTGTGAAGAAATGCCCGAAGGCCTTCTTTCCCCTTTATTTCACCCTCACCTAGCCTCTCTCCTAGTCCCCCTTGTCTCCCCCTTCTATTTCCCTTCTTACCTCTCAAATCCCCTCAAAATCCCTTTAAAATTCCTCCCCTAACCTTTGTTGGCCATCTTCCTCCCCCTTGATTCCCCTATCGTTCCCTCCCCTGGCCTTCGAATTACATTAAAATGGGCCAAAACCCACTTTCCGATCATATAATAGGCCTTAACCACTTCCCCGCCGTGCATTGTTATAAACTTTATATATTATAAAGTTTGTTATATATATTAGCCCCTTTCCGCCAGCCCCGTTCCCATGTAACTGGACGCTGTGACTGAGCGCTGCCCCTTAAGGCGCTCATCGTACATCGCACTTATCGCACATCGCAGTTTCATTAAATGTATTCCATCGATCCATCGCAAATATTTGCGATGCGATCTGATCGCGTCGCAAATATTTGCGATGCGACCACCCATCGCATTTCCGCTCCATCGCACTTTCCAACTTTGCGACATGCGCTCACCCCAGTTGCTTCCATCGCAAAGTGCAAAGCGTAGTTTTCTGCTTAGTGTCACTCTCCGCCATCGCATTTTCTGCCTTTGCGATTTGCGATCCGTACCCCCGGGTCCCACCTCCATGTTTTCTGCTCCATTGTTTTCCGTCATTTCCTTTGTGTTGCGACCCAACGTTAAACTTTGGGTTTTACACCGTCCGTTCATTTCTTCCGCCACTTCTCACTGTTTCCGCCATTCCCACTGTCCTGCCACCATTCCTCCGGCCTCCAAAGCATTCATCTGCCGCCACTGCCCGGGTTTATGACAAATTTATTTATTTGTGCAGAGGACACAGAGATGGCCATTTCAGCATGTACCAGCAGATCATCCGAAGGAATTCAAAGGGGGGTTGGTGCCTGTTATTAATGAAATTAAATGATTTACCCCGTATTCAAAGGACCAGAGCGCAGTTGAAGATTAATGCACACACAACAAGTCTTATCTATGCGTATTCCAGCAGAGCGTTTTCTCCACGACAGAAATCTACCTACAGCGCCCCTCATATCTCCTCGAGCCCTGAAACAGTTGATTATACTGACAGAGCTTTTAAAGACTGTCTAAACAGAAGTGATGGAGCTATGGAGAGTCTTGTAGTTTCCCTATCCATGTCATTCATTCCAGAGGGCTGCACAAAGTCCCAGGCCACCATAAGGGCTTCAAGAACATATCAAAGGTCGATCTTGGCTTGACAGAGTCTCCCAGAGCAGATTACAAAGTACACACAGCGATGCAGAAAGCCATTAAGTGGTATGGGCGTGAACACTTCTGCCTTACTGACTTAATGAGATTCATTCAATGTTCATCTACTTCTTTTTTCCTCATTCTCCTATAAGAATCCCGAGAACATGTTGTTGTAGAGTTGGTTCAGCTGTTGGGCAGTTTGCTGTTAGAGGGATTCATTCTTGATTGTTTGAACAGTCTTGGGAGGGAGTAGCAGGGTAGTTGTATGTAATAGGCTGGGAGGAGAAGTCTGGACTGTATCAGCCATTGAGCTTATTGCACGTGACTGGTTTTGCATCAATTAATTAAAGCACACTTCACAGGATCCTGGTCTATTACTATTGGTGATGTTCTTCTTACTTTGTTTATTACACATTCACATTGTTTCATGTTCTTCAGGCTCGCATCAGAATAATGGTATAGGATTCACCCTTATTAGGTGCCCTATGCTGTCTTCTCTCCTCGCCTTCGATGTTTTCTTCTAAATGTGTTATCTAGGAATTGATTTCACTTAATTTAAGCAGTGTAGTGGATGTTATTGCCTGCTCTCTGATGTATGAATTAAGTGAAGTTGTTCTTAGATGTTCTTGTTGGGTTTAAGCTGGAAGGTTTGGGAACACTGGGGATGAGTGTTAGCCCTGTCCACTAGGATCCTTGCACGACCAGCTGGCCTTTCCAAGATCCCTTCTGTTAAACTTATCTCTGTTTTGCCCTTGGAGGTGCTAAAGCAGACCTGGAGTTAAATGACCTCTGTTCTGATCTATAAGCTGCCCCTTCATCCCTTTTTGAGAGCTGCCTTTGAGTATGTCCAAGCAGGTCTGGAGTTAAATGACCTCTGACCTAATCTATAGACAGAAAATTGGTTGTCTTTCCTTCTTCCACTTTCTCCCCTTAATGTTCCATTCCACCATCTGCCTAAAAGATCCTTTAGTGTAGATGACTTGCCCTATGAAAGCCTTGGCTAGTGGATGCAGGTAATTTCCTTTCATGACTCCATAGCCCAATGGATGGCACCGTCTTGGCCTGTCCTCTTCGCTGAAGCCTCCAGCTACGCTGTTCCTTTTCTCCCATTGCTTTCCCAGTCCATGATCTCCTAACCAACCCAGCAACCAATCAAATCATTTAAACCCCCCATTTGTGCTTCATACCTAGCCTAACATCTCAATGTGAGCTTTCAAAGATATATCATTCTTTCTCTTTTTGCAGAGATCCCTCTCCGGGTCCAGGAGGGCTAGATCCCAGGGCCCCAAAGTGGTTTGATGTTGTCTCATCTTTTGGTATTGCCAAATCTGCCAAAACATGGGAACCCCAACATAATGGTGACTCCACTGGGGAAGAGACCAATTTGCCTTGATTTGGTAAACCACTACGGTGGACAGTACATTGTAAATCATCCACCTGGCGACTCCAAAATTCTGAATGATTAAAAGACTCCGCTGGTAATCAGCTAGCCACTGATTATCTTGGTTTCACGTGACTCCACTGGGAGACCATGTCGCAGTACAACATAATCCATGCCAAAGATCCAGTCACTTCGCTAATGGAGGACTCTGAACAATGTGCAGGTATAGATCCAAGCCTCATAGCAGAATTTCAGAGTGGAATAGCGAGTGTACTGGCAGAAATCGAATGGGAGGACCTTCCAATGATCGTCCCTATCAGCTCAGCACTCAATACTCTACCTGCGCTTAAAAAGATGTTTCTCAGCTTGGTGGTTGAGAGATATGAAGCTGAGCTCGAACTTTTGAGATCACAAGAAATATCATATGAGTTCAGAGACCCAAAAGCATTCTTGGAAAGTCTCCCTCCCCCAAAAAGAGAAGAAATTCCGCTGCTGTTTGATGTGCCAGAAGAAGACGATCCGACTCCCAAGTGTCACTCTGAAGACACAGTGGAAAATGTAATAATCAAAGCAACCCAGAATAAAGACAGCTTACCAAGCTTGGGAGGCCTAAAAGAAGAAAATGTACATCATCTGTTCGTGGATCCTGTGGCAGAGTACATGGAGGCCCTGACATGCTTGAATGCTCCAGCATTAATCCTTAGCATGGGCCAGATTCATCAGGAATGGTCACTACTAATGGTGACCATAGTTTCGAAGAACCACACGCAGAGCACCATGTGGTTATCTCTAACAGGCAGCCAGTGCTCATATCCTTTTTCACTACTGCTTGATTGGCTGCATTGGCACTATTGTATCACCTAAAGTATCTGAGATTTCCAGTTAGAGTAGGGTAGGTAGGAAGCTCAATAAAGCTCAGCCTATGAGCAAGTAGATCAGTTGTTTCAATTTCTGTCTTAGAATATAAAGAAGAAACCTGCTAGACAGTCTAATCCTAGCAGGTAGTAGTGTAGGTAGAAAATCTATGAGGCCAACAGTCTAATCTGGTCTCATGGAGTAATAAGGGTAGAGATAGAATAGGTTTATTTTCCTGCTTGTAAAAATTGGTGATGCAAAGGGTCTGCCAGTTCAAATGCACCCCAGAAGAAAAAATGATAGGATTGTAGTGTGGGTAGGTAGTTGTTTGGAGAATTTTACTGCTGATATAATGTCTTCAGGACTTGTGGTAGCTGAAAAGTGAAGAAGAAAGGATGGCTTATAGCAGCAGGCATCTGGCCTACACCAAGAGATCATTTTCTGGTTTCTCGACTCCTTCAAGAAGAAGCCATCCCCATGTGGAGCCACTGTTAGCCCCCCTATAAATTTTTGACAAGCAAAATAGGGGGCTAAGATTGTTGATTGAGACTTCAAGGAATGCATTTCCCTTGCAAACACATCATCCTTGAAGCCTCTTTGTGTCTTTGTCCTTTGATAAGAGCCCCTCTGCTGACTCCCATTTTAAAGCCCCTCTGTTTGTGAAGAAATGCCCGAAGGCCTTCTTTCCCCTTTATTTCACCCTCACCTAGCCTCTCCCCTAGTCCCCCTTGTCTCCCCCTTCTATTTCCCTTCTTACCTCTCAAATCCCCTCAAAATCCCTTTAAAATTCCTCCCGTAACCTTTGTTGGCCATCTTCCTCCCCCTTGATTACCCTATCGTTCCCTCCCCTGGCCTTCGAATTCCATTAAAATGGGCCAAAACCCACTTTCCGATCATCTAATAGGCCTTAACCACTTCCCCGCCGTGAATTGTTATAAACTTTATATATTATAAATTTTGTTATATATATTAGCCCCTTTTTTCCAGCCCCGTTCCCATGTAACTGGACGCTGTGACTGAGCGCTGCCCCTTAAGGTGCTCATCGCAGATCGCACTTATCGCACATCGCAGTTTCATTAAATGTATTCCATCGATACATCGCAAATATTTGTGATGTGATCTGATCGCGTCGCAAATATTTGCGATGCGACCACCCATCGCATTTCCACTCCGTCTCACTTTCCAACTTTGCGACATGCGCTCATCCCAGTTGCTTCCATCGCAAAGTGCAAAGCGCAGTTTTCTGCTTAGTGTCACTCTCCACCATCGCATTTTCCGCCTTTGCGATTTGCGATCCGTACCCCCGGGTCCCACCTCCACGTTTTCTACTCCATTTTTTTCCGTCATTTCCTTTGTGTTGCGACCCAACGTTAAACTTTGGGTTTTACACTGTGCGTTCATTTCTTCCGCCACTTCTCACTGTTTTCGCCGTTCCCACTGTCCTGCCATCGTTCCTCCGGCCTCCAAAGCATTCCTCCGCCGCCACTGCCCGGGTTTATGACAAATTATTTATTTGTGCAGAGGACACAGAGATGGCCATTTCAGCATGAAACAGCAGATCAGCCGAAGGAATTCAAAGGGGGGTTGGTGCCTGTTATTAATGAAATTAAATGATTTACCTCGTATTCAAAGGACCAGAGCGCAGTTGAAGATTAATGCACACACAAAAAGTCTTATCTGTGCGTATTCCAGCAGAGCATTTTCTCCACGACAGACATCTACCTACAACGCCCTTCATATCTCCTCGAGCCCTGAAACAGTTGATTATACTGACAGAGCTTTTAAAGACTGTCTAAAAAGAAGTGATGGAGGTATGGAGAGTCTTGTAGTTTCCCTATCCATGTCATTCATTCTAGAGGGCTGCACAAAGTCCCAGACCACCATAAGGAATTCAAGAACATATCAAAGGTCGATCTTGGCTTGACAGAGTCTCCCAGAGCAGATTACAAAGTACACACAGCGATGCAGAAAGCCATTAAGTGGTATGGGCGTGAAAACTTCCGCCTTAATGACTTAATGAGATTCATTCAATGTTCATCTACTTCTGTTTTCCTCATTCTCCTATAAGAATCCCGAGAACATGTTGTTGTAGAGTTGGTTCAGCTGTTGGGCAGTTTGCTGTTAGAGGGATTCATTCTTGACTATTTGAACAGTCTTGGGAGGGAGTAGCAGGGTAGTTGTATGTAATAGGCTGGGAGGAGAAGTTTGGACTGTATCAGCCATTGAGCTTATTGTACGTGACTGGTTTTGCATCAATTAATCAAAGCACACTTCACAGGATCCTGGTCTATTACTATTGGTGATGTTCTTCTTACTTTTTTTATCACACATTCACATTGTTTCATGTTCTTTAGGCTCGCATCAGAGTAATGGTATAGGATTCACCTTTGTTAGGTGCCCTATGCTGTCTGCTCTGCTTGCCTTCGATGTTTTCTTCTAAATGTGTTATCTAGGAATTGATTTCACTTAATTTAAGCAGTGTAGTGGATGTTATTGCCTGCTCTCTAATGTATGAATTAAGTGAAGCTGTTCTTAGATGTTCTTGTTGGGTTTAAGCTGGAAGGTTTGGGAACACTGGGGATTAGTGTTAGCCCTGTCCACTAGGATCCTTGCGCGACCAGCTGGCCTTTCCAAGATCCCTTCTATTAAACTTATCTCTGTTTTTCCCTTGGAGGTGCTAAAGCAGACCTGGAGTTAAATGACCTCTGACCTGATCTATAAGCTGCCCCTTCGTCCCTTTTTGAGAGTTGCCTGTGAGTATGTCCAAGCAGGTCTGGAGTTAAATGACCTCTAACCTGATCTATAGACAGAAAATTGGTTGTCTTTCCTTCTTCCACTTTCTCCCCTTAATGTTCCATTCCACCATCTGCCTAAAAGATCCTTTAGTGTAGATGACTTGCCCTATGAAAGCCTTGGCTAGTGGATGCAGGTAATTTCCTTTCATGACTCCATAGCCCAATGGATGGCACCATCTTGGCCTATCCTCTTCGCTGAAGCCTCCAGCTGCGTTGTTCCTTTTCTCCCATTGCTTTCCCAGTCCATGATCTCCTAACCAACCCAGCAACCAATCAAATCATTTAAACCCCCCATTTGTGCTTCATACCTAGCCTAACATCTCAATGTGAGCTTTCAAAGATATATCATTCTTGCTCTTTTTGGAGAGATCCCTCTCCGGGTCCAGGAGGGCTAGATCCCAGGGCCCCAAAGTGGTTTGATGTTGTCTCATCTTTTGGTATTGCCAAATCTGCCAAAACATGGGAACCCTAATAGGATCCATGTTGATGTTTGATGTGGGATCTTGTTTTGTTCTTGATGTGACATGTAATTTCTATCATGTATTTGTATTATGTCTGAGATCCATTTGATTCCATGTTGGCGGGATACTCATTGTCACATGTATGTTTATTTGAGATCCCTTTATTGCCATGCTGGCAGGATACTCATATTCATTATGTGCGAGTTATTGTCATACTGATAGGAGTATTTTTTGTGAATGAGAGTTCCTATAGTGGAACATCTTGTTGAGAGGTACAACCACTCATGCGTGAGGGAATTTTCCTTGTACGACAGATAAAACACCATCCATGTACATCATCATGATATACAGCACTTAATACAATGGCCTACACCATCTTTACACCGAAGCCCAGAGACGTAGTCCCTCCTAGACAAACTCCATTGTCAATATCTTATATTGCTAATGCTTGTCATGTTCCTCTTCTTTACATCATGCAGATGTTCATTTATGCTCATTAACGCTTTGATTAAACTAAATTCTAACACATCAGCCGAAGTAAAGGGTCTTGGTTTAAAGGGTATCAGAAATTCACCCAGATCAAGTGGTATTAGAGTGGTCTTCTTTCTTATTTGGATTATAGGCTTGAACCATTGAACATTCGATGAGTTGAGAAATGGAGGATTTCAAACACATGTACGAGACCATGCTCAGGGTGTCCGAGAAGGCGGAAAATTTGTACAAATCTTATGAGAAACAAGCAGCAGATAACGCTGAGTTGAAAGCGCTTGTACAAGAGGAGAAGGAGGACAAACATCGATTGCAGCTTCAACTGAAAATGCATTGGAAGAATTGAAGCGCAACAACAAAAGTCTTCAAATAGATCATGATGCGTTAAAGACCCTTCTATAAGAAGAGAATAAGGAGAAGAAACAATTGCAGCTTTAGCTACAAGCCGCGACAGAGGCCTTGGAGGAACTGAAGCACAACGAAGGCTTAGAGAAGCCTTTTTCACCTATTTCAAAATGGACAACTAAGGTAAACAGTGTTGATTTCTCTTAAGTTTCATCTTCACATGCTATCATTTCTGTTGGAAATGTGGAGATCCCCATTACATGAACTGCTATGAGACTCCTTACCAGGATGGGGTACCGAGGAGGAGGACTTGGCATTCGTGGCCAAGGCATAACTTATCCATTGGAGGTTGTGTAGAGACCTCGCTACGTAGGTTTGTGATACACTGAAGGAGGATGTTCGAAGGAAATCAAAGGCAAATAGACGTTGTTGAAATCACCAGTGAAGAGGATTGATGGGAACACTCTACCACCATCCCATGGAAGTTCATGTTGCAGTGAAAGATTTGAGGCAAGCTCTCATCACCATGATTGCACCAGAGACCACCAAGGAAGGAATAACAAGTCTCAATATTCTCGAGTTCATTTTTATTATAAGCATGTTGCTAATCATGAACGTAAAACATGGCATAACAAAACTTGTCGATTTTTTGGTTTACATAACCATGTCATTTCTGAGTGTTGGAAAAGAATTGTAGCACAAAGGAGGATGAGGTGTGGAAAGCCATCTCCATAGTAGAAAAATAAACTGGTTAAGAAAGTCTGGAGAAAGAAGACCTTTTGCATCCATTGCAACGAAAGTGGCCATCAAAGAGCCACGTGTTCAAGGCTCCATCCAGAACATCACCTTAAGTACGAAGAGTCGGTGCATGAACCGGTCAAAATAGTTGTTAAAAAAAAAAACGTGTCATAGGGAGATGATCCATTGACTTTGATAAGTGAGAGATGGTTTTTCTAGATGTGGTAGTGTGTCATGGCCATGTTTTTAAATCATATGTTGCATTTTTAACTATAAAAGTGATGTGTTTTCCATTGCTTGTTAAGCAACCATGATATTTTGGCTTTGTCTTATAAATCATGTGATGCATTTCTTTCATGTAATAGTGATGATGTGTTTGCCATCACTTTGAAATGTGACAATGATATTTTTGGGCCTTGTAATGATAACTAGGGTGTGATTTCCATTTGATGTAAACTTGACCACAAAGTATGTAAACTCGGGGCAAGTATGGAAATATTTGGGTCATATTTGGTCATAATTTGAGCATATAATTTGCAAGAAATTGTACTACAGGTTTGCAGAGGATGCAGGTTTCGGTTCATCGCTCAAGGCTCTAAAGAGAAAAGGTGAAGGAGATGGAAGGGTGACCTTTTTCAAGACACTTGTGATTCAGACATTGTACACAGCAGTTGTAGATTGTTGTTGATGCTTTTTGAGGACCAAAATCTCCTCAGTGGGGAGGGATGATCCAGTGGCTCTAGAGACACCATAGGAAAAATAGGGCTGATGAAAGCTCAAAAATAAAAGTGTTCGGATCGATCTCAAACTAGGCTCAAATTGAATATCTCGTCGTCCTTATCACAATAGTGTGAACGGTTCGTCAAACCAAGCTCATATGCGAAAGTTAGAAGCAGTCATAGTTTTTGGTTGATTTGATGAGGTGGCAGGCTTAAGGAAGGCACAAATTTGTACTTTTTAGGCCACCAGATTCCTACCAACTCTGGTCGGATTTTGAGAAAATTTGTGGCCTCCTTAAATCATCTCCTACAGCTAAAAAGCCGAATGTTAAAAAAGTGTATTTTTTTATATTAAATCAAAATAAAAAATATTGAAAGGTCGGTGGGCCATGACCCCCACCAGCCCCTATGCACCCAATATATATATATCATATATATGTTAACCATACGGGCCATCGGTGGGAATTGAATCCACCTAGTGGACCCATCGGCCGGTCCACCAGCACCGACATAAACAACACCAACCATAACCCATTATAACATTCCATACCACCATACATCTATGCAAACGTCCAAGGTGGTTGGAAGCGGGCCGCCTGATGCGGTTCCGACCCCCCAAAACATATTAAATTTGTTTAAAAAAAATGTTAATCTGCCAAGTACGGTGGGGTTGGTGGGGTTGGAAGCCCTAACCTCCTCCCAATTAACTCTGCCCACAACCGTTAAGCCAATGGCCTATTTTGAAAACTCCACCCCACAAAATTTATTTAAATATTCAATTCAGAAGTGCGCCCAAGCTAAGGAAGAGTGGAGAAGCACGTACTTCAAATTTTAATATTATTTTATTTTCAGGCAAGTGTGGAACCATGATCCAATAGTACAGGTAGGAAAAACCATGATTGAGCCCAACTTTCAGGAGGGTGAAATTTTTCTAGTGTCGAAATGAGACAAAATTTATGTCAATTTTTCACTATTCAATGGCATGAATATGATGGTGTATTCATATTTTCTATTTTACCATTCCATTTTTTGGCCACTTTTCAAGGTGGAGTTACAGGTGTCAGCATTCAATGTGTAAGCAATCATTTTCAGGATATTCTTCGCCACAAGATTGATGGTACAACCAGATGCAACAGTTTATCATCCTTTTCTTCAGATGGCTCTAGGATGTGAGGTGTATGTAGTGTGATCATGTACTTCTTTGTCTCTTTTCTATGAGATGCATTGTGTTGTATGGATCCCTGATGATGTTTGATGTGGGATATTGTTTTGTTCTTGATGTGAAATGTAATTTCTATCTTGGATTTGTATTATGTTTGAGATCCCTTTGCTTCCATGTTGGCGGGATACTCATTGTCACATGTATGTTTGTTTGAGATCCCTTTGTTGCCATGCTAGCGGGATACTCATAGTCATTACGTGTGAGTTATTTATATACTCATAGGAGTCCTTTTTGTGAATGAGAGTTCTTGTAGTGAAACATCTCATGGAGAGGTCTAGCCACTCCTGCATGAGGGAATTTTCCTTGTACGATAGATAAAACACCATCCATGTACATCATCACTATTTACATCACTTAATGCAATGCCTTACACCATCCTGACACCAAGGCCCGGAGACGTAGTCCCTCCTAGACGAATTCCATTATCAATATCTTACATTGCTAATGCTTTTTACGTTCCTCTTCTTTACAGCATGCAAATGTTCATTTATGTTCATTAACACTTTGATTAAATGCAATTCTAACACATCCGTCGAAGTAAAATTTCTTGGTTTAAAGGGTATCATAAATTTACCCTGATCAATGTCCAAATGATGCCAGTTTATGTTTTCCATTGAAATTTCCAATTCAATCCTATGTAGCATTATCCAAGAAATTTGGCTCCTTCAGAGGAAATGAAAACTATGTGTGTGCAATATAGTTTAACCATACAAATTGGTCTTATTCTATAATGAAATTTTTTAAAATCACAATGAAGTTGTGAAAAATTGGGGAAAGTAAAAATATTTATAGATCAAACTAAATGCATCCATGTAACAAATAACCCAATCTAAATGTTCATATTTAGAAGTGACTGGATAACGCATCTCAAGGGTAATGCAACTGATACTCATATTGGAAACCCCTTTAACACACACATACACATACAAACACGTTTGGGTGAAGGACACATCATTACCACTAGGGTAAGTGTCCCATGAATGCCACTTTCTCAAAGACATCCCTAAAATACCATCCAAGGGGGACCTTCTAATATAATGAAGTCTTCAAGTGAATATTATTAGAGTATTAACACTCCAATACTATAATTTAATGTAATCAAGTTTACAATATATTAAGCTTTAATAAAGAGTTATTAATCGTAAATTTCATTAATTAAGGGGTGAAGCTAAAACCACCAAAATTATTGCAAATAAATCAAATCTATTATCATGCACTTTAAATGAGCATGTTTCGTTATGAGCCCAAGCCATAGTGGGAACTTTTGGAGTGAATCCAAAACTTTGCTAGAGATTTATGGTTATTCCTCTAGGTGAAGGTCAATTTATAAGTCTTATATTAAAGATATTAAGGCCAACAATACCACAGTTGTTGGGGAGTCCACTATTCACTAAGTAATCAACACATCCCTTGCCTTGAATAATGAAGGAATGCCTTGAAGTGGCAATCACAAAGTGTCAAAGATTAACGGTAGTGAAAATAGAGGTGCCTCGATCATTGGTAGGTTGAGTGTGCTCAAAGGAACTGACATACACAAAGAACCTTGAAAATGTATCAACATGGCTTATATGGCAAGAGATATATGACTGTTTCTATTAGCAATGGAAAAACCTAAAGTGTTCTTTAGGGACTAACATGATAGTCCAAGCACAAAAACTAATGGCTTAGATGTGTTCTTAGGGGTATGGTAAAGTAATATTCCTGGGCCTACTCATAGGTAGATCGGTAGTTAACATGTTTCAATAAAGATCACTTAGGCCAAAAACAGAAGATTTCCTTTGGACCTGAGGTTGCATGCCAAGTGTTCAACAAAATGTCTGGAAAAAAAAGTATTTGACAAAAATGATCCTAACAATGGAAATGTTAGGGGACCTTAATTCGAGAGGATTTTGGAATCAAGTCAAGCTTTCAAATTATTTTCTAGCCTATCATAGGGGAAACCTTAATATTTTGGGTGAACCTTCTTGATTTTATAGTAAATACAAAGAAAAAACTAGAGCTCATGCATATGATCCCTGTGGACCAACACTAACTCTTGTTTGCATGAAACCAACTTGCTGACCATTATCTATTGTCTAACATATGCAAAGACACCATTATAATTTTGGTGTTGTGCCTAGAAAAAAGAGTGATGGGAAAGCATGTGCTTTCATCCTCAGAGACTATATATTTCAATGATAAGGTCTCAAATAAACCCCTCCACTTTAGCTACTATAATTTGTAATAAATTTTACAATATTTAAACTTATTAAAGAATTATTAATCATAAGTGTCATTAATTAATTGGTCAAGAAAAAACCACAAAACTTGTTGTAGAGAAATGCCCTCTATTACTATGCAATTTAAGTGTGCATGTTTCCTTATGAGCCCAAACCATAGAGGTCACAATTGTAGAGTTCCCTGAGAAAGAGGTCACAAACCTTCTATGATTCTATGAATCACATGCACTGATTCACTACACCTATATTAGAACTCTATAAGTGGATCTATTCAAAGTGGAAAAAAAATTACTATGAAGTGTATATATACTCTGAAGGTTTCTTTATTATTCAATTTTCATATCTCGATGATTTTCCCAAATATTTCGAAGAGGGTCCTCTAGGGAAGAGCATATCCTTTTGTTATCCAACATTTTCCGCACTTTAATGCAACCACTATGCATGTCACCAAAATGGCAATTTGGTTTCATGTCCTAATTTTCCAATAATAGTTTGGAATTTATCAGTCTTTGTAGATATTGTCAATACATAGGGAACAAAACAAAAAAAAATCTTAAAAATATTAAGTTTGTTTTTTTCACATATGCTTCACCCAATCACTTCTAGAAAAAATCAACTATGATTGATGAGAAAACCAAAGTCATGACTCGTTTCACATAATAAAAATCTATCTTATTATCATTAACTTGGGAAATCTGGATGCAACCCTAAAAGGACTACTTAGCAAGGTTAAGAGGCCCAATATCCATTGTATCCAAAAAAATAGGTTAATGCAATTGGAGCAACACTACACAAAAGCATGAGGGCCTTCTTTTCCACTCATTCGTAAGCTATTATATTTGTTATGTATTATCATATTTGGAAACGTGATTTTGGATTTCACTCTTAATATTGGACAAATTATCTTTGTTGTGTATTATCATATTTTGAAACATGATTTTGGATTTCACTCTTAATACTGGACAAATTGAACTTTGTCCATTTTAGTTCACATCTTCATGCCATGCTCCTTGGAAATTTGGATGTATGTTTATATTATCCTATGATATTGTTGAATATGTTATTTTAAAGTTTGGAAAATTTGATCAAGTATAGTTTCCAATCGAGTGACAATTGGTTTTACCTATAGTTATAGTTATTAATGTTTGGATCTATCGTTACTCCACATAGTACAAATATTTGGGGATTATAACTTTGATAGGGAACGATGTATCTACCACCCATTTTGATCACCCAACCTCCCATTTGAAATCTTAAATCCACTTAATGTTCAATGCTCTAATCCATCCTCTTGAAATACAATGTAACAATCCTAGAAATCTGTTGAGTCTTCATGATTTTGATTTACAAGCAAGGCATGACAACTTTACATTATACAATGGAAAATCTTCAATTATTCATAATCTACAGCAACAAATTCCCCACCTAAAACTCAGAGCATCAAGTTATTATCTCAATGCTCCTCCATCCATAGACTAGGCAATAGTCACTGCTAGGAAAAGAATCTTGAAAGAACAAAAAATGGTATAAAAGAACGTGAGATTTGTGATTTTATTAAATGTTATAATTCTTAACTTTAATGTATAATCTAAACGCAAAGCAAAAAACAATTATTTTTCTATAGTCCAAACAATCCAATCAACAACTAAGCTTGAGGTGACTCCAAAGTAAATCCTTCCTACTACAAATCAACCAAACTTACATCCAAACATTCCTCTCCCATGATAGCACTCGATGTTATTGTGTACTACGATGCTTCTAAAAAAATATTATAGATGTTTTTAAATACTCCTTTTGTTTCTTGATCATATTTTGGAAAAATATATTGCAATTCCATTTATGTTAACATATTTTGGTAACTAACAGAGGTAATAAAGAAATGACTTCTGGACCCAACAGTTGCATGGAAAAAAATTGAAATTTTGCACAACAAATTGAAAACAGAAAATCAAACAGACTCTGTGACCAACCATAGAAGGTAGAAACAACCTTCAAATTTGACCATCCCCTTCAGTTATTGTCAATTGAATATATCATTATGCAGACAAACACATTAAACATTGTAGTTCAATATGAAAATAAAAAAATTTGTTCCACAGTTCAATATAGGATCCTAAAATGCAAATTTGACTATTTAGATGATTTCCATGCATCACGATGCAATTTCAATTTGCCAATATATGATAGGTGAACTAAATTTCATCCATGGTTGTGGAATTTGAAGCTTATAAGTTATAACTACATTCGATGTCCAAAAAAACAAGATATTTTCCAAAGATGCAATTTAAAAAAAAAAAATACCATTGGCTTCAAAAATCAAACTTTGATAACAACAACTTTTAGAACACTGAACACTACTAGAAAAATAATCTTGAAAGACAAAAAAATGCTTTAATAAGATCCTTGGTAAAAGTTAAGAACGTGATATTTGTGGTTGCAACATACAAGATTTCCCCTACTCCAATTTAACTTCTCCACAGTGCAAACATTTTCAAACACGACCTGTTGCATAATCATATGTAATGATTCTCATCCTTGCATCCATCTTAAAATAATCATGTATGAAAAATTGTATTCCACACGCTATGACTGCCAATAGACTGTGCCATCAATTGCAGAATGATTATTTTTTGGCCACTAATTAACATGACAAATATATAACCTTATTATCTGTCAAAAACTACATGGAATGTCAATATGATATCTATTTCCTTTGGATGAATTCCCAAAGTCTAAGGATGTATCACATAACATGGAATTCCCTCTACTTGGGTGCCAAGTATAAGGAGAATATATTCTACCAAATTCATCCAAGACCACAATGAATGGCTTATGTTCTGCAAGGTGGAAAGATTAACTATTGATGGCAGAGGCATTATTGATGGGAAAACCTAAAAATGGTAGGTTGTTGATTGGAACCAAGACCAAAACCATATTTTCCACAATTTCCCCAAAACATTTATGGTATATTCTAGCTCAAATGTACATTGATATATTTGAAGTTCAAGGACAATCCAAAAATCCATGTTGAAATAGCTCAGTCAACACATGTTCAAGTCAAAAACATGGAAATTGTTAATCATGGCGATAGTCCAAATACATACGGAATTCATGTCTACGTGGCCTCTCAACATGTAGTGATTTGGAATTGCAAAATTGCAACAGGAGATGATTGTGTTTCTATAGTAACATAAAGCTTAGACATTGGAACCAACAAACTAGTTTGTGGGCTTGGAAATAGAATAAGTATTGGAAATATCGGTAGCAGTGATTTAGAAGATACATTTTCAAAGTTGGTTGTTAATGGAGCTTCTCTAAATGGCACACAAAATGGAGTACGCGTAAAAACATGGCAGGGGGTTTCTGGGTATGCCCATCTAATAATGTTCCAACATGTGAACATTATTAATGTCTCAAATCCCATTATTGTCGATTAGTATTATTATGCCCCTCTATCTCCATGCCACAATCAGTTAAAACCACGCGACGATCATAATTTTTCTATTCAAGTTCACAACATGACATACACAGGCGTCATTGGTACTTCGACAATGAAATTGGCAATAAAAATTGCATTTAGTGGGACCGTTCCATGTACAAAAATTGTGATCGAGTGTATAAGCCTTCGCTTGGATAACAAAGACCCGAACACTTCTTTATCAGCTAATTTGCATGGTTCTAGCAATGGCCAAGTCATTGCTCTTGTTAATTTCACATCACTGGGCTTGCAAGCATCAAATTAATCTATTATCATGAGTTATTGCTCATTTCATTGGTTCCACAATTATCTTCATCAATGCTATGGTAATCAGATGCAGTTATTAGTCTGAAAAAAAACTATAACTATGTTGAAATATGTGAATATGAATGTAGATGTTAAAAAAACTATGTCAAATGACATGAGAATGGATAATAGTGAGGCACAGAATATGAATAATAGTCCAATATGAGCATGGATAATAGTGAGGTACAAAATATGAATAATAGTTTAGCTTATTGCGTTAGTTGAGTCTTGATGTGTATATGTCATCCTATAGTAGAATTGTTTTTAGGAATTTCAGTAATTGATTCTTAAACTCTATATTCCCAATTTGTGTGTCCCTATAACCATACGTAGAAATGCATGTACATTATTTTGTTCCTTGGGACTAATACGGTGAAATAGAAAGCGTTCTCCATTTGCAACCTATACGAAAAAGGGAGAATACGAAAATCAAGCTTAAGTCAATTTGAGGTAGTATTCGAACTGCGCAAACCAAATTTTGTGGAATACTAAAATTTAGAATGAGCATCAGACACATATCTTTCCCACACCATTACAGTGTTCGAAATAAATCTAAATGCTACATGCAAGCCTAAGTCATGTCAATATCATGCATGGGAATAGATCTAACTCTGATTTTACTTCTATGACCTCAGGATTCCTAAACCTAGATTAAAATTGTTCAATTAAAGCCAATTGCCCGATCCAATGACTTATAAGGCCTTCTAGACCCCACATATTTAAGTTAAATTTCAGTGTTTAAATTGTATATTTTCTCTAATTTCATCGAAAAAATATGCGTGTGAAACCTTTATTATATAATAAACTCTAATTTTAGCATAATGAAATCAAGTACATGTGCTTTTATATTTTCTCTAATTTCATCAAAAAAATATGCTTGTGAAACCTTTATTGTAGAATAAACCCTTATTTCAGGAAAATGAAATGAAGTACATGTTTAAATAAAAATGGGTTAAAAACCTACCTCTGTCACCCATCATTGTTTTATGAGATATTCATAATACGATCGACCTTAAGCATGTATCGAAACCATTCTTGAGACCTTGAGCTACGTTGTGCTCACCTGATCCTTTAAATCCTCTCTTTTCAAACAACCAAATCAGGGGCAAAATTGAAAACCCAAACATACAAACTAGATCCGGGCTGAAAATAGTAACAAAGTAGCATATGATATTTCCGATTAAAATATCACACTCCTCCTTCCATCCATGTGCCAGCTGATCCTTAGATCAAATTCTATGGGACGACAAAGGATTTGAGGGCATACATGAAGTGAAATATAGATCATTTCATTTGAAACTTTGATGGGGGTTTGATATTGATACCTTTTTCAAAAAAAACAAAATCCACAAACTGAGAATCTTTATTTCATTCCTAAAAGTAGAAAACTGACTAGGAATGTCAATAAAATAATAAACACTACATTAGAAAGCAGACAATTCTCTACCTCACGTGCTTCTACATCATCATGTCTATCATCTTGTTTCCTCAGGGCTTGCTACCATGGTTATAACTTAGAACACTAGACAGTGCATTCCTTAGGCCGCAGAATATTATCATCACATCCTTGCAAAAATTACAAAACAAAAAATTAGCACCCCCCCGTGTACTAAAAATTCCAATTGCTTCCCAAAATATCACAAGCTTTCCAATATTGCTCTGGAACCGATTCTTTTTGCCAGTATACCAAACAACCAGACGTCCCATGAATATATTCTATTGATTCAACTTATTTCTCACCATGCTTGGCTGCATTGTGATGTGTCAATGTAGATTTTGTTTCAAAGTTCCTTGAGCGGGTATTGCAAACATGCTAGCCAATTTTCTTTCATGATCTAGGTGTAGTATCGGCCTTCAATGACTATTTGGCAGCTACAACTCATTTAGATTTAGGAGTTTGGCCATTATTACTAGGATTCTTCTCCTTCGAAACAAATTCTTTAGGTCCACCCTTTTTGCCTCCATCAGTACCTTGATTTTGTGTTCCACCAGGTGTCACCTTTGCTTTCTTATCAGTACTAGGAGACTTAGTAGAGGAATCTGGAAAAAGGTCTTTCTTCCTAAAAGACTCAACATTGCGTGTCTTTTGGTTCTTATCCTCGTCACTTTCATCTTCGGATTCACCCTCTTCCTCATCCTCACTTGATCCTTCCATGATCTCATCATCGTCCTCATCATCCACATCATTTCCATCATCTTCTGCATCATCATCAGTGGATTCTTATTTTTCTTCTGGTTTATTGCTAGGAAGTGATTTTATTTTCCCTGACTTAGCCTTTGCAGCTACTTTATCAATTAGCATCAGTTCAGGCTTCACCTGTTTGACACCATCTTTCATTAACTGAGGCTTGGCAAGCCTCTCTAATTTTCATCCATTTTCCTTAACGCGATGCATCAAAGCTTGAGCATATCGATCATCATTAGAATCAGAGTCTGAGTCGTCATATCATCCCATTCCACCATCTGTTTCTTCTACAAACGTGGTATAACCAATGAAGATGACTTTTCCTATGGTGCAACTATGTGAAATCTTGAACGGTTTAGAAAACATAATATCCAATGCAAATTGGTCTCATTTCCCATATGTAAGTGCACCAAGCACAATTTTCTTGTTATCAACTGGAACATTGAGGAGAACTCTCTCACTTTATTTTTTGTTTTGAATCTCACCTAGGTCTGTGATCCAAGATCTTTTTCTTATAGATGCATAAAGAATTGAAATTTAATAGAGAATTTGAAAATCATGAAAAAAATTAAGTACATAAAACAAAGAGAAAAGAGAACATAAGATGCACGAGATCAAGACACCAAAATTTGATTATGGAGTTCATCCAATTTGGACTAGATCTCTGGGCCCTACTCAATAGTGGGGAGGCCTTCATTCATTAAGTGGCAACAAGAAGGAGTACAAGTAAAATTACATAAAGCATCCTTATACCTCCAATATGGAAAATTTCCCAAAAAAAAATGGAGAGCTCTGATGCAGAAATAGACATCACCATTGAGCTCCTATCGTCGAGAGGTGTAAAATAGACATAAAATTTATCCCAAACTAACACTGGTAAGTTTTGCACCCTAGGGAATATTTCCGATGCCCCTCAATATTCCCTAGGCATGGTTCCACCGCTCTGGCCCACTCATGGTTCCACTCCTTCTCGTGCTACTCTGCCCGGGCACACTGCAGAAATGAGGATTTTTTTATAAGGTGGAGGGTGGAGTGCATAAAGCACCTCTGATGGCATGGTGGTTAGCTCCTTCAATAGTGGACGAGGGGTCAGGGGATCAAATCCCACCCCTCCCATTAAGTTTGAATGTTATGCATATATGGTGTGGGTGGTGGGTGGGTAAGCTCCACATGGCCTGACCCAACTACACCCCATTACGCTTTGATTTGAATTTACATTTGGACCGCCCACTCGGGGGTCAGCCATGTGGGTCAGTCGGGTTCAATCCCCACCGGTCCCGTATTAAAGCTGCCTCCAGCGGTTTGTATAGATGTAGGTTGGCAGGTTCGGTAGGGTCATGGATGTAGAACCATATGGTGTTTGGTGGTTGTTTCAAGGGTGGCGAGGTTGACAGCCCACCCCCCAACAACATATATATATATATATATTACGGTTGTGGGGTGGCAGGGGTGTTGACCTACCACCCATTTTTTTATATATTTTTTTTGTTTTTATATAATTGTACCCCCAATTTTGAAAATTATAGAAATCGGACGTTATTAGGAAAATTTACTACCCAAAAAATTCGCCCACTTCTTGGGTGTTAGGTTTCTTCTTGGTTGACGGTGAAATTGCAGGACACTTAAACCCGAACCACTACCTAACTTTTACTGCAACTTTGACTTGCTCTAACTTCTTTATACAACCTCGGATTGAAGCATTGATTGCATAGTTGGATTCAGAACGGAGAGCACTTCGACATGGTCCTAGTCTTTTTTTCATCTGGTCAATTTGATTTTCGAGCAATTTTATAGCCATTTGTCCTCTGAGAACCTCCTCAATCAATTGTCCCCATTGAGGAGCTTTTGAACCACTAAAAGCATTCACACATCCATCACACTACCCGTGTCCTTGCCAAACCACACTCTTAATCACCTAAATGAAAATATGGTACATCCCTTGCAATCACATACAAACCATACATGACTCAATCAACCCCACACTTTCCAAGATTTTATAACACACTCTTTGGTGAAGGATTACATAATAGAAACCAATACTTCATCTACTCATAAGGAAAGGTAAAAAATATCGTCGTTGTATTTTGATGTGATGGAAGACACATCATCACTTTTACATTTATTGGAAATGCATGACTTACAAATTGTGGCCATAGAAAACTAATACCTATAAAAAACCATATTTTACTTAATAAATTAAATGGGTCAACTCCCTGTGGCAGATTTGACTATGGAATATCTTCGATGACTGGATTCTTCAAGCGTGCTTATTGGGCTTCAAGTGTTTGACATGAACATTTCTGGTGTTAATCCTTGTGCAATGATTCTTCCTCTTCCAGACATTCTGGATTGTCTTGGAATTCTTCCTCCTGATGTGCCTCTGATAAGTGTTCATGGATCCCTCATTGTCACTCGAATGTGATGAGGCACTCTCATCATCTATTGTTGGTGGGTCGCTAGCTATTTTCGAGCATTCCCAAACCTCCTTCCTAACATACCCAAGTCCTGCATGACGGGGTAATTCTTCTACTTTGATGGGGTTTGTGATTCCTTAGTCATTAATGCCAAGGCCCTTTCCCCGATACCCCATTTTCTTTAACAGTTTGGATCTAATACCTGTAGTATGTTTTTAAAAAGTAGAAAAATCATCATCATGAAAAGTATATGAAATCAAAGATTCACTTTTTACCTCAAGGGGGTTATGCTACAGCTTTTCCAAGGCCTCATCCTTAGCTTTAAACTAGTATAACAACCTTTGTTTCTCCTTTTCTGCTTCCTATAGGAGTCTCCTTAGCTCAGTATTCTCTTCTTGAATTCTTTGATTGATCTCCTCAAGTTCCTGGAGCCATGCAGCATTGGGTGACCTTTTCATCTTTGGCACATTATCTACTGAAATTTTTGTTTCATCGCCCGAATTTGAACCCAAATTGATGGGTCCATCTGTTGCGATTCTAAGAGCTGTAATCCTCCTTTCGTCACCGAAATATGATCCCAAATCAATTGGTATAACTCGTGAAACTCCCGCAACTGTGACCTTATCATCTTCCTCTGATTCAGACTTTTGATCTTATTGCATGGTGGCAGCTCTCTTCTGCCTCTCCTTTTTGTCATCCCTCTTAGGTCTCAGCTCAGGGTGCAGTTTCCAGCAATCCTCTTTGTCATGTCCCTATTTTTTACAGTGTGTACAAGAGGACTTTTCTCCTCTTCTCTTAGCTATTGCGGCTCTTTTTGGGTGGTAGTATTGTTCATGTGTCCCCTTGCTTTCAAGATGCATGGCCTTCACACTAGACTCATTGATAGCAGCAGGCTCAAACAATAATAATGAATGCCTTATGTAACCATTTAAAGAACTGATATACTTAGTTATAATCTCTAGTGAATCTAATGAAATGTCTAACTTCAATTCTTGTTTTCTAAATTCTTTAGTGAAGTTTTGCACATTTTGGAATTTTCCTTGCATTACGTGTTGCCATTCCATTAATTCCTTTTTATTATAGCCTAATGGGTAAAACTGATTCTTCAATGTAGAAATAAAATTTGACCATGAGGAGAGGAGTTTACCCATATTGTTTCTTCCTTGCAATTTTCTCTCCCACCAAACGAGAGTGGTGCCACCCAGTCGAAGGGATGCCAACTGGATCTTTGCCTCGTCTTTCTTGATCTCTTGAATCCGGTAGTAGACTTCAATCTATCTAATCCAATTATTGAGATTTTCCACATTACATTCTCCTATACACATAAGCCAGTCAAACTTTACATAGAAAGTCAAAGTTTTCTTATATGTATACCTATGACGTTTGTGAGAATGATGAGAAGAAGAAGAGGAACTATCACTAGAAGACGGAGATTGGAGGGGGGGTGGGGGTGGCATGCTTCTCCACCATCTCCATGATTTATTGATCCATGATCATCTGCATCTTTCTTCTTAGGCTTGATGATATTTTCATACTCTGCAAACAGTTTGTCTACTTTCTTTGCCATGTTATAGAATGCCTTGCGGTAATTATGCTCTTCTTCCTAACAAGCTTCTTCAACTATCACGTCTCTTCTTTGTGGTGCACATCCTACTTCGAGATCAAAGGAATTAAGCCTTCCTTCACCTCTTTGAAGCTTGTTTCTGATTAGCATGTACTCATGCAATTTGCATCAACAAAGACTTTCTCTGATACCAATTGATCCAAGATATTTTTCTTATAGATGCATAAAGAATTTACATGTAACAGAGCATTTGAAAATCATGAAAAAACTTAAGTACAAAAAATGAAGAGAAAAGAGAACATAATATGCATGAGATCAAGACAACAAACTTTTATTACAGATTTCATCCAATTTGGACTGCATCTCCAGGCACTGCTCAATAGTGGGGAGGCCTTCATTCATTAAGTGAAAACAAGAAGACAAAGTACAAGTAAAATTACATAAAGAACCCTTATACCTCCAATATGGAAAATTGCTAAAAATGGATAGATTCGATGTAGAAATGGACATCACCGTTGATTTCCTGTCGCTGAGAGGTGTAAAATCGACTTAAAATTTGTCCCAAACTAACACTCGAAAGTTCTGCACCCCAGTGAATCTTTTTGATGCCCCTCAATATTCCCTGGGCATGGTTCTGCCCCTCTAGCCTACTCGTAGTTCTGCACCTGCTCCTGCTGCTCTACCTGGGCGCACTACAGAAATGAGGATTTTTAAATAAGGTGGATGGGGGAGCGCACAAAGCACCTCCACTGGTGTAGTGGTTAACTCCTTCAATGGTGGAGGAAGGGTCGGGGGATCAAATCCCGCCCCTCCCTTTTTGGATGAACGTTATGCATATATGGTGTGGGCAGTGAACGAGTCCGCTCCACGCGGCCCGACCCAATCACACCCCATTGTGCTTTGATTTACATTTATTTTTGGATCGCCTGCTCGGGGGCCGACCACATGGGCTCGGTGGGTTTGACCCCCACCGGTCCCATATTAATGCTGCGTTCGATGGTTTTTGTAGATGTAGGTTGGCGGGTTCTGCGGGGTCATGTCTGCCAACCCATATGGTGTTTAGTGGCAACTCCTAGGGTGGCGAGGTTGACAGCCCGCCCCTCAAGAACATATATATATTATATGGTTGTCGGGTGGCGGTGGTGGTGGCCCTCCACCCATTTTTTTTATATTTTTTATATTTTAATATAACTATACCCCATTTTTGAAAATTCTTGAAACGAGAGGTTATCAGGAAAACTAGGTACCCAACAAATTTTCCCACTTCTCAAGTGTTGGGTTCCCTGCGGGTTGACGGTGAAATTGCAGGACACTTAAACTTGGCCCATTGCCTATCTTTGACCACAAATTTGACTTGGTCTAACTTCGTCATACGACCTCGGATTGAAGTGCCAATTGCAATGTTGGATTTTGAATGGAGAACACTTCGATATGGTCCTGGTCTTCTTGTCATCTGGCCACTTAGATTTTTGAGAAATTTTAAATCCACTTGTCGTCTAAGATCCTCCTGGATCAGTCTGCCTGCAATAAGTGGAGATATTTACCATCTTCAGGATCATAGTTGTGAATCTCCCCATGTTTTACCTCCACACCCCAAAACTCCATTTGATCTGTAAAATTAATTGTAACATGTGATATTTTAGTGCAAGATCAACGAAGAAAACCACACAATGTAAAACACTAAACCCTATTTTTTATACTGAGACCTATTTGAGAATTTCATGATGAAAAATGACTCCTGCACAATCTCACCCCTATGAGAAAAACACGATGTAGTATTGGAAGAAAATAAATGAACAAAGAGCCCTTGGCCTTTTCCTTCACCTGCATCTAACCCAACCATGCTTAGTTTTTAAATCATAATTGGAACTTGAACCAACCCCATTTGACACAAAGAATTTTCCATCATAGGATGCAGAGAATGGGAAATAATTTAAGATCGTTGGATTTGCTCAAGATTTTTAGTAGAATGAAATCTTATTAGGTTGAAAAAAAATTCAATCAAGGTATCATGGAGTTTGAAAAAGTGTTCATTCTATTATTATATTTATTTTTGTACATGTTTATTTCGAAGGGTGAAGGGTTACAAGGAGTTGAATAATTACAAAATGATTTATTTATTTTTTAAATAATATTTTATTGATTTTTATTTAGTGAAATATATTTAAAAATTGTCGAATCATATTTTTTTAATGTATATATATGATTAATTTATATTTTATATAATATTTTATTGAATTTTATTTAGTGAAATATATTTAAAAATTGTTAGAATCATTTTTTAAATGTATATAGAAATTTATCAGTATTAATTTTTTTTCAACAGTTAAATTATGAAATTTCCACCTAGATCGAGAAGCTCACCTGCCAACTGCACCTTAGTAACCAATTTAATGTTGACATGAACACCATCAACAAATGGAAACTATGCGACATCACTCCACCTGCTTATCAACATGTGAATAACTTAAATTTTCAAAAGAGTAATCGAGCCCTCAACCTGTGCACCCTCTCAATGCTAATTCTCATGTCGGCTTCACATGTAACTCAATGCTCGCCACCATGTTAACTCCTCTGCTTGATCACTACATCCTGCGTTCCTCCTTGTGACCCTTTGAAGCTCAGTGAAGTCGGATTTACCATGCTTCCATTATTTTTGTTATCTAAAGGCCACATCCCCAACATCGTTTTTCTCTAGCACATAGTCATGGTGAAGGAACGAGGCCATGTTCAACATGGTGGCAATGGCATAGGTTTCTCTCTCACCTCTCCATAGTGAAATGACCACATGAGTCTCTTTGACCATGACATCCCTAAGCATATCAAGCATAATGTAGTTATCCTAGAAGTAGCTGAGAGATGAATAGTTGGTGATGTGCTCTGGGTTGTACATAATCTACTTGCTAGGCATCTCTGGGACCTAGAGTTGGCTTGCACTGGTGTCGAACATCATGTGGTTGAATCTAATGCCTACACCAATCACATTAGAACAACGCTTCATCGTCTCTTGCAAAGATTGGTATCAGTTTTCCTCTGAACATGATGTCCTCCACTTCCTCCAACAATGCAGACAAGTCTACAGAGCAGCAACCAGAAGACTTTCTCTCACATAAAATATGTTCTCACACTATGATTTGAAATCAAATTCAATTCCATGATTACCCAAAAATTGTGTTTTTATCCTTCCATTGAAAAAGAAATCACTAGGCCTATTCCCTATGAAATATCTCTCATATGGTATAAAATTATCTAGGAATTGTAGATATTTTACTGTTATTTCCAAGGTATACTATTGAATCTTCAAAAAAAATCAAAGTTAGTGCCAATCATCTAGCTGGTCTAGGTATTCGTTGCATTGTCAAAATTCTCCAACTTGATATCAAATGTGGTAGGTTCAGGATTCTTTTCCTCAACTTTCGCTGCACCAAAGGACGAACTCGCCTGAGGGATCATTTCAGCAACCTCCACTGACAACATATCAATGCAACACACCTTCAAATTATCTGTCAAACAAGGGTCGATCTGCTTTCACTCTTCTGGTAAGAGGCTGGAAATGGATTCAAAAAGCTCAAGGATATTATCGGAGAGAGGAAGACTCAACCTATATGGATCACAGTGTGATGACAATTTTAGTTTTTGGGATTTTGTTTCCATAGAAAAATAGTATTTAGTGTCAGATTAGCCTCCAAATGGAATGTATAAAAGTGATCTTTACTATTTATCTATGACTTCATGTCTAGAAGCGAGAATGGTATAGTTTTTACAGTATAAATCAATCCCCAATATGTAGCAAAATTATAGGATCATGCTTTTAAATATGAAATAAAAGTTGGGAATGGGCTCACCAGGTTTTGAATATATCGAGAGGAGTACCACTGCTTGAGGGAGATAGATATTTCCAACCACAACGCGAATATATGCCTCCAAGGTTTTGAACCTGCAACCTCTAGACTTCATAAAACCTTGAACCTTAAGAGATTTTATTTGAATTAAACATCTACTCTTGCTCCTTTGATATGATAAATGGCCTCTCATACTCTTCAAATTCCAATGCCATCCCTTCAAATAGTAACAAAATGTAGCACAAAGATTAAAGCCTAAACATACAAGCTTGGCTGTAGAAAAAAATAATGGATTTTGAATGAGAGACCTGAGGTGTCTGTACACCTATATATTGGAAGACTAAATGTGGAGTGGAATTGCATTAAAGTTAAAAGTGAAACATAACTTTGTGCCATCAATGGATAGAATTTTTTATGGTGGCATTCAACATTGGATCTACTAGTGGTAAAACCATAATTCGCAACTCTCTGAGATGTCATTTTCACACCCTATGAAAATTTTGTGGTTGGGACATAATTAATATGTCATTTTCATGCCCTATGAAAAGTTGTGGTTAGGATGGGTATTGTAAAGAAAAATTAGAGCTTAAAATTTTAAAAAGTGTTAAAATTTTCCAATGTGAAAAAAAAGATACAATATTTTATTTTCACGTACATATGATTTTAGTTGTGCTTGAGAAACTAACATGCTTTTACATGTTTTTCATTGTGATATTAGGTGGTTTTTATTATAAAAATAAAAATAAAAATAATCTAATTGTAAGGTTAAGTTTCTATGCAATTATTTTGCTATTAAAGTTTATGGAGACAACATGTGAGATATTGGAAGGAAAAAAGTGCTTAATTTAACTTGGTTTTATTGAAAACATTTATGTGTTATTTCATATTAGATGGGTGCAAATAAAATAGAGTATATAGTAAATGGATTTAATAGTTAAAAAAAAAGTGTTACTTTCTTAAAACTCATATGTTAATTTTGGAAGGAGTAGGATACATATCCTTCTTTAGATTAAATATATTCAAATTGTTGCATGAATGGGGTTGTAAGACCTTATGTTTTCATCTTGAGAAAATGGAGTTCTCTCCTAATCACTCACATAGTTTAGGTTGTTATAAGAAAAGTAGGTGCTTTTCCTTAAGATGTGAACATTTCATTTTAAGAAGTGTGATAATGTGGTTTCAACGAGGCATTAAAAGAGGGAATGAGCATGCACATTCAAGATGTTATTGTTATGTTTCTCTTCAGGCATGAGTGGATGTATAAGAAGACTCTAATAAGGGTTGAAGAGTTTGAATAATTAGAGATGTTGGAGAGCTGTAGTCTCAATTAGAGGTTTAGACAAGTAACTTAAGCACCATGAGAAGTTATGTGAAGAAAACATAATACATTTGATAAGTTGCATGAAGTAAACTTGGTAGTGGTACTAACTAGTGAACATTCTTTATTCAAAGTTCATAACCTATACTTGGCATTACCACTTTGCAAGACGAAGAATAAATGTGAAATAGATGTGTAACCCACTAAATAAATTGGCAAGGTTGCTACAACATATATAGATGGTGTATTGAAAAAGGATGTGTTGGCCCACTCCCATTTTCGATAATCTCTCAACCTTTTAATTTGATTTCCTGTGAATGTGATCAAATTATATAACCCTAAGGATTATAAGAAGTTGCATAATTATAATCATCCTCTAATCCAATAAAGAAGTGTATAAGTAAGTATAACCTTTCATCTAATCTATAATAACCTTTGAATCCCCTATCACTTGTAAATTTTGGATAATTTGTTGAAGTGACACAATTAAAATGGAGAACATAAATGACTAATTCATATTACTGTAGTTCTCGTTAGGTAGTTGTATTTTTGTTCCTAGACTAACTTAGTCATTCACATTAATCATTTTTTGTAGTATTACTTATTATCTAGTCGTACATTTTAACTCGTGACTAAATTAGTAATTTATGTTAGCCATTTTTAGTTGGGTTTCTTAATATTGCTAATTTTTGGTAGTATTTCACTTGGAAAAGTTGAGGTGACTAACGTTTTTAGTCACCTAGTCACTAATTCCACCTTTTTCTACTAGTGAATCCTTGTTCAATTGTGTCTTTCACGGTGTTGGAAATTTGGATGCAGAAGAGAAGGTGGCAAGCACTATTTGTTAAATAGGAAGTAGCGGCCATGGAGGTGGATGTGAAGGGAACAACAAAGCCCTCAATTTTTAGTTCGTCTTCACTCTTCGTAGGAAAAACTCTTGTTCTAGGAGACATAGTGCTAGACCTACACAACTTAATAGTCAAACTTCAAAAATGGGAAGCAGTCTTCATCAGGACTATGAAATGTTACTGTAACTAAGGTTGGTATCCTTAGGTATACAATTCCAAGAAAATATTGGGTTAAAGAATTAAAAAAATGGTGGAATGAGGAAGAACATACTTAAGTTTGAGGTTGATCCATTGATCCACATGGAATGGTTAAAACAAATTGTGACATGAACCCAAATCTTTCATGCATTGATGCAGCAGTAAAGCATAAGAATTTGGATCTTTAATTAGTAGCTATATCTTTGAATGCTAATTTGGACTAGCACAATTGTTATCAAGCAAGGCTACTCATCCGAGTGATAAAAAATATGCTAAAAAATAAAATTACTCAAAAGAACTTGAAACTAATGCTAATTCCTAGTGCTCATCATTCTGATTCAAACGTAGCTTGAATCACCTCAATCTGACATTGTATGTGAAAGTTATCGTGTTATAAAAAAATTTCAAACAGCTAAAAGTTAACTTGCATGGTTGACTGGGCTGCTAACTAGGTAGCCCATACAATTATGTCATCAACTGAATGTGTAGGGTATGATGTTATATGGGCCAATCTCTTGGTGACATGTGGCAGGGTCATACCAGTTGGTTGGAAATTTGTGATTGGTTGTTGGTTGTTGAAGTGGCCCAATTATGAGGTGCCACATGACCCAATGAGAGGGCACCACATGGCCCTATGTGATTGGCCAAAATTTGTGTAACAAGGCCAAAGGTCCTTAGCAGGGTTCGACCCCAAGACCTCCTAGAGATCAATACCATTGTTTGCTTTCATGCCACACGAATAGTTCTTAATGAGTATTGAAGCCTGGTTATATTTAAATTCATACTATTGTCATGTTTAAGGAAGGGCGTGGGGCACTTGGCCCTAGCCCCAGGTTTCATGGAATTGACGTGACCAGGAGCGTAAGAAAGTGGGGCGAGGTAGGAATTTAGCCCTCGCTCCTATCCATATGGGAACCCACTTAACCAACGACGGGAGTTATGGCGGCGAGGGTGGGTGGATAGGCTTTGGCCCTCGGTCCTAACAAAAAATCAGAACCAATGACGAGATTTATGCAAAGGGGGCAGTTGCGTCGCTTGAACCCTCTCCACATGACGCCCACATGCCTGAGAGGGAGCTAAGAAATAAACACCTAAGTCCTATTTATTGCGCTTAAAAAGGAAACATTTTTCACTTTTATCGATAGGATTCACATCGAAAACATGCAAATTTGTCGCTTCACCCAATCACCAAAGGTAGGAAACATTTCTTGGTTAGAAAATTTTGTTTTTTGGTAGGACAAATAGCAAGGAAATGGATAAACATGCCTAACTTGGTCATTCTTCAACCTTTTTGAGCCCAAGAAGAGCCTAGATAGTGGTTTTTGGGTGTTCTTGACACAATGAAAATATATTTTTGGCAATTTGAGCTATGTAATTTCATATTTAAGCATATAATTTAAAAGCTCAATGGTGGAATTTGGACTCGGAGAGGTAGCTCAAGAGGGGTGAACTCCATCATCAAATTGTTGTTTGTGTGATGTGTAGAAAATCCACATAGATTTAACTGATATTGTAATATGCTAAATCAAAATACTTGAATCTATGTGGATTTTCTACATTGTATCATAGCAGGAATCATAATAGAGGAGAAGAAACAAATTTGTGTTGAATAGGTGAATCAAATTTGCAGATTTATTCTTCAGGACACGCAATAGATCATAATGTCTTTCTCTGGATTGAGACTCTAATATGCCATTGACGGTAATTCCAATTACATAGCATGGAAGGATAGGATGGAGGCAGTGTTAGAGGAAAAATGACTAAAGGAATTCATAGACTTTGATATTCCTTAGCTTGTAGAAATAGATGCTCAACTTCTTGATGCATGGAAGAATAATGCAGAAATGAGAGAAGGATTATGTTAGAAGGAGTTCGAGATCATATTGTCTCGAGCCTCCATGGAAAGGAAAATTCATATTCTATGTGGAATCCTTTAACATATATGTTTCAGAATATAAATGACCATAGGAATATGGCACTAAAGAACAAGCTTAGAAAGATAAATATGGAGAAGGGGAACACGATACCAAAATACTTGACGAAATTCACTCAATGTCAAGATGAGCTTAGAAGTATTGGTGTGATAGTTTCCCAGGATGATTTGGTCAGCCTAGCACTTCTAGGCCTTCTCAAGAGTTGGCATAGCTACCAAGACTTTGTGAATGGGAGGGAGAAGCTACTGGAGTGGGAGCGATTGTGGTCTAACTTGGTACAAGAAGATATTTGGTGGAACACTAGAGATGGATCCTCATCAAAGATGTATGGTGAGGATAATTGTGACTTGGCTAGAAAGGCTACGAAAGGGAAAGGGGAGGCATCCCATCCCAAATTGGATTTCGGTCAAGAAGGAAAGAAGCGAGACGTGTCAAAGTTAAAATGTTTTCACTGTCATGAGCTTGGACACTATGCTACAAAGTGTTCGCACAAGAATACCGATAAGAATCCCTTAGGAGGAGCGGTAGGTGAAGCACTTGCTTCGCAATTCAAGTTTTATTTCACCCACATCACATGCACGGTGTCATCAGTGATGGATTCTGTATAGCACATAGATAGTCGAGCTTTGTTCCATATGAACGAAAACAAAACTTTCTTCAGTATATTGGAGGAGAAGGATCTCTAGATGAACATCAAGATGGGAGATGACAAGAGGTATATCACTATCGGCATATGTACAGTTACCTTTTAGAGGGATTCAGGTACTCCTCTCACATTAAAATATGTCATGTATGTTCCTGGTTTAAAAAGGAATTTGGTTTATGTTTCTTTGTTAGAAGACTATGGATATGATGTGATATTTATAAAAGGAAAGGCATTCCTTCGTCACAAACATTGGGTATGTGTTATATTCTTTCAACCGGGGGGGGGGGTGGGTGTACAATAGCCTCCTGTGCAGGGTCCGTGGCAGTGCCCTGGAAATTTTTTTTTTCTTTATTTTTCATCTGGCGGACCCACTTATGGTTTTGTGCATGGTTTTGCACATGGTTTTAGGGCACGATGGTTTTCAACCCTTGGTATTTTGTAGATCTCATCAAGGGAACTATGGTTATGTTCTAATATAGGGTTAATGGATTGGGGTTTATGAACTCTTCTGCATGTATATATATGTGTTGTAACATGAAAAGGAATATAATGAAAAAGCAAGATGGTAGTCCTAGTTTTAGGATCCATGGGAGAAATATCTTTGTATATATGTTTTATGTTTTATGATCTCGCTATTGTTTCTTTTATATCTTTAAGGGTTAGTTTGTAGATAATTTCTGTACAGGGTTAAAAACTACAAAAAGGCCATGGGACAGGTGAAAAATATTGGGGTTCGAGTAAAAAACCTATACAAATTGGAAGTAGAAGACTGTGCTTTCTTGAGCATGAAAGCAAAGAAGGCAGAGAGCCGAGACATCGGTGAGTTATGGCACAGGAGAGTGGGCCATCTACACCATGGTGTTTTGATGATCATGCAACTGATTTCTACAAGACTTCCAAAGGGTGCACTTGAGTAGCGAGATACATGGAAAGGGTGTACATTGGGGAATTATACCAAATCCACCTTTCAAAATAAGGAAATACGAGAAAAGGTGATCCTTGAGAGAGCTCACTTAGACATGTGGACCATTCTCGATAGCTTCCACAAAAAAACATAGGTATTATGTGATCTTTGTAGATGATCTTTCACACAATTGTTGGATTTTATTCATGGAGAAGAAAGGTCAAATGTTCTCAAATTTTTATGAGTTCAAGGCACTTGTCAATAAAGATATAGGGAAGAAGGTGAATGCTCTGAGGAGCGACAATGGTGGAGAATATGTCTTTAATGAATTCAAGAACTTCTATGCATTAGAATGAATTCGAGGGGAATTGATAGCACCTCATAACCCACAACAGAATGGGGTTGCATGAAGGAAGAACATAACTATTGTGGTAGCATCACGAGCTATGTTGCATCATCAGGGCCTACCTTTATATTTGTGGGTGCAAGCATGAAATACAACAGTATTTGTGCAGAGCAAAATTTCACATCAGATACTTTGGATGAGTACACATGAGGAAGAATTTTCAAGTAAGAGACTAGATGTATCACATTTTTAAATTTTTGGTTCATCATTTTATTTCCATGTGACCAAATATGCCAGGAAGAAGCTAGAGCCAACAACTGAGTTGCAGATATTTTTGGGGTACATTGATACACCTCACAAATATTGGGTGTAATTTATAGAAAACAGGATGACAATGGTCAGAAGAGATGTGAAATTTGATGAAGAGAAGTCCATGTGAAATTCCCTTGAGAGGGAGCTTCAGTTGCATGAAATTGAGGAGCTCTTGGATCCAAAAGAAGAACCTAAAGATGTGGAGCAGACACAAGCAGATGAACAAATATTAGAAGCACTCACTCATGCAGGGCCATCCAGAGATGGAAAGAAGAGCACCAGATATTCTAACAAATTGGTTCTTGATTCTAGAGAGAACGTGGGAGCACCAACATCACAACGTGGGAAAAGAAGGTCCCAAGAGCAGTACATTGGCTACATGGCTCTTATTATCGAGAGTTTAGAGATAAAGCCATCATATTTCGAGTAAGAAATGAAACAACCATTTTGGGTTGATGCCATGGTTGAGGAGTATGACTCCATTATTAGAAACAATGCATTGGAAGTTGTCCCAAAATCGGAGGGGAAGTCAATTGTAGGATCCAGGTGGTTCTACAAGGTGAAGCAAACAATAGTTTGGAATGTGGAGAAACACAACGCAATATTTATGGCCAGAGGGTTCTCTTGGGTGGAGGGGATTGATTACGATGATAATTTTGCATGAGTATCAAGGTACTCATCTATTATATCCATCCTTGCACTTTCAACACAGATGGGATGGTAGATACATTAGATGGATTTAAATACAACCTTCCTCAATGGGGTTATTAATGAATAGTTGTACATCGAGCAGCCAAAAGGTTTTAAGACCTTTGATAGAGAGTTGCATGTGTGTAGACTGAAGAGAGAATTGTATGAGCTGAAGCAAGCACCTCGTGCTTGGTACACTAGGATCGACAGCTACTTCATCGGGTTTTGTTTCACCAAGAGTGAGGCAGATGTGAACCTTTACCATATTGTGGTATAAGGTAAAATTTTTATCATTGTACTTTATGTAGATGACTTGATACTTACACGTGATGAGCATCTCATCAAGTCTTGCAAATAGGATCTTGCAAGGGAATTTGAGATGAAGTTCATGGGGCTCTTGCACTATTTCCTGGGATTGGAAATTTGGAAAAGAGATGGGGATCTATTTGTATATCAGTGCAAGTATGCCAACGAGATTCTCAGGAAGTTCCACATGAAAGGAAACAAACCCATGGAGATTCCTCTAGCAGGAAACTGGAGGAAGGAGGATGATACTTTAGGCAAAGTAGTAGATGTTACCATCTACAGGAAGCTTGTGGGTTTACTCATCTATTTGGTGAACACCCAACCAAACATATTCTATGTGGGTAACCAACTTAGTCAATCTATGGTTAATCCTACCAAGATTTTCTAGAAGGTAGACAAGCATGTGTTGAGATACCTCAGAGGAAATACAGAGTATGGGATATGCTACAAATGGACATAGGGAGTGAAGCTTCAAGGCTTCACATATGCAGACTAAGTAGGGATTTGATCTAATAGCAATAGCACATCAGGGGGTATCTTTAGCATTGGATCAACAGTAGTTTCCTGGTACAACAGGAAATAAATATCAGTTGAACTCAGTTCAGCAGAGGTAGAGTACATGGCGGCTAGTCAGGAAGCATGCCTAGGGCATCTGGATGAGGAAGATACTTGTTGTTTTGTATGGTCGACATATGGATCCTATGTTGATTTATTGTGATAATAATAATAATTACATCAAACTCTCAGTTAATCAAGTTTTTCATGACTGGTCCAAGAATATTGATATCTGGTATCACCATCTCAAAGATTGTGTGCAGACGAAGATTATGTCATTAGAGTACATTCCCATGGAGGATTAGGATGAAAAAATATCCACGAAAGCACTTCCAAGAGGAAAATTTGAGTTCCACAAATGCAGGCTCAGGGTAGCAGACAATCCCTTTCTTGTTGAGAGGGAGTGTTGAAATTAGAAATAAGAAAGTCTTCTAATTTAATTTTCCCTTAATTAAATTAGAAATAAATTGTAATTCCACATCACATGACAACTTGTACAACTTAAATAATTCACGAAGACTTATTTAGCTCAATCAATTTGAGTTGAGGGTAAAACTAGAGGGATGTAGAGTTCTCCCTAAGTTTTAAGGGTTCTAGTTGCAGTTTTCTTTTGAGTTGTAATTAGTTAACTCAATTATTTGAGTTATAATTAGTTTAACTAGTTCTAACTGAGAGATGAGATAGTGAGAGGCCTAGAAAATCAAATATTATTTAATTCGTATGCAATGATCAATCAAATAACTGATAATTCGCTATAAATAGTTGTTACATGTCATTTCTAAGGAAGACCTAGTTGAGATTGGAGTTAAAGGGAAGAGAACTATCAGTTGTATAATTAGAAAATTATACAGGTCATGCCTGAGGTCAATAGGACACCTTAGATGAATTTCATAATCAATTGATGGGAATTCCCTAATTAATAGGGGCTCAACCCCCAAGAATGTGTAAGAAAGGCTGAGAAACCTAGAGCAGGAATTTGGTTAAGTATCAGACCATTCTTGTTGGGATCAATGTGAGATAGTCAGAGATAGTGCAGAGGTTTCTTAGGAAGGGAAATAATATTGTATTGTTTCATGTTATTGAATTTATGTAATATACACATAGCGAGATTTTTAGTTGAGTTTTTACCTAGATAAATATTTGGGTTGTTCGATTGATATTCTTTATATTTCTTGTTCATTTGATTGCGTGATCGTAATTGGTTTTCACAATTTGTAGAATTGATTCTATATTTTGTTTTAGCATATTACAAGATTAGTTGAATCTATTTAGATATTTCTACATAATGTTGTTTATGCTCTATTTTTATCTATTTTATTTATGAAAAATTAACTAAAAACACTCATTTTATGTGATTTTTCAAATTGATCCATTAGTCACGATACATAAACTTACTTGAAAACATTTTATGAAACCTTCAATTTTTAATTTCAAATTTGTTTGGTATCAGAGCATGGTTGTTTTGAAGGTTCGATTGTGCTTTCAAGTGTTTTCAAAGGATTTGATTGAAAGCTCAAGTATGAATTAGTTGAATATGTTAATACTTATGACGATATGTTTCAATAACCTGAAGGATTTCCTCCTAAAAGAGGAATCCAACATGAGATTCATTGGCAGCAGGATGCACCTCTCCAAAACATTGGCATGTAACAAATGTCATTTTTGGAGAATGCAAAACTCAAGAAGGAAATATAAGAGATACTTGAAAAAGGGGTCATAAGGCCTTGCACATATTCTTGTGGGTCTCCTATTGTCTTGGTTCCAAATAAGGATTGTACATGGCACATGTGTATGGATTTTAGAGCTTTGAACAAAATCACAGTAAATAATTGATATCTTCTTCCTTGCATTGATGATTTTCTAGATCAATTAAAGGATGTTGTTTCTTTCACTAAGTTAGATTTGAGAAGAATTTATCATCACATAAGGATTGCTGAAGATGATATGTTAGTGTGAATTATAATCACAAGCGTACGAAAAAATCTCACTTTAGTTGTGCATAAAAAACATCCCTAACATCAAATGTGGCTGTCAATTTTCTTAGATATGCAGTAGGTGATCAGAATAAATGCTACAAAAATCCATATCTATGCAGTTAAGGACATTAAACAACAAAAATAAGCAAGATTTTTATCCTTACATTCAATAGACAAGAAAATAATTTATAAAGACTTTGTATATTATGACACCTGGGAAGGGAACATAGAAAGATGTTCTCAGTCCCCCACAATGGGATGGGTTCTTGTATGGCTTCAGTGCTTTATATCCAAGATATCTCTCTCTTGACAGTGTAGAAAACCCAAACAAAATGGAACTCAAAGGGAGCTCACAAGCGAAAAGTAGAAAAATATGACAATGATGGAGGATCAAAGTCAGACAAAAAGTATAGATCAAAAGGTGATCTCAAGGCAAGAAAAGGTAGTGAATGAATGGAAAACCCTTCTATTTATAACAAAATATTGATTTAGTCGAGATATTGGTGCATAATTAAAATATTATTTACCAAATCTAGATCCAACTTTTATGAAATATTTTATTATTTTTGTTGGAGGGAAAAGAAATTTAAATTTAGTCAAATCCCTCTATTTAGAAATAATAAATAAATAAATGATTTATTTATTATTTTAAGAATGTGGTTATGTAATAATTAAATAAATAATGAATTATTCAATTATTTGTAAATGATTTAGTCAAATTTAACAAGGAATATTATTAAATAATGATTTAAATAATTATTCCTAGAAAATAATAAGATGAATAATGATTTACCTAATTAATTTTCCTATTTTGGGTTAAATATGACCAGGAATATTAATTAAATAGTGGTTTAGTTAATTATCCCTAGATTAAAATCAAACAGATAAGGATTTATTTAATTATTCTTCATGGGGTTTCGTGTTTAGACCAGAAAAAAATTAATAAACTATGGGTTATTAAGTTATTTCTCATAGTGGAAACAATTTTACTGTGGTAAAATTTTTCTGACATGGTGTACTTTAGTCCATCTAATAGTAACAGGTTAGATGACCAAAAATTGGTGTAACAGATTTCCCTCCAACATGCGAGCGTTAGGAGCTAATCGTATCACCGGAGTACATTATAAGAACACAATCACTACACACCGAAGGGGAGTCAGAGAAATATAAGGTGGATTGAAGTGACAGAGGCCAAGACACTGAGGAGGCGAGAATTACAAGTGTGAAAAGTCTCTTTTATGAGTGAGTACCTATTCTCAAAAGAGGTGGGGTAGGCATACCTATGCCTACCGAGATGAAAAAGTACAAAGAATAATGGTGCGCCCAAAAAACATGGAACTGAGATATATAGTACATGTTGGAATAAACATGGGCTAGATAAAAAAACATAATGGATCCCACATACATATTGTTCCTGGGACAACAAACAGGACTTGTACAATAATATATGAGTATATGAGATATAATAACAACCAAAGAGGCCCTGTAAAACAGGAAAGGGATCTAAAAATATGAATGATACATGCAAACTAAAAAGGTGTTTCAATTGGCTCAGGGCAGGAACATCAAATATGTAGAGATACATCCAAGGCTGTAGTAAAGAGGTCATCCGGGTATGTGGGGGGCTTCCTGAAGGGCCACCCCCTCATGAGGTTTGAAACATCTCACACACACTCGAGAATCATTGGTACAATCTGTTGCATCACTGAGCCATCAAGTATACAGATCTCGATTATTCCATAAGGAGATGGAACTGAGAAACAATCAAATCAGAGGGTAATAAAGGGTCCATTTGCCTAATCTAAGGCACCAAACAAGAGTGGAATTTGGAACCAAGGTACACTTCTCTCTATACCTGTCTTCTGGAATGAATAAGATGATGCCGACAGAAGGAGGTCCGCCATAGGTGAGGCAATAATGAATCGTCAGCTAAGGCATGCGGGATAATAGTAGAGTGAATGATAGACTGACACCAAGGATGATGGCAGAATGTGGGGTACTGAGTAGCGAGCTGACGATTTCCCTTGTTAGAGCATGAAGGGCATGGATGACCAAGAAACTACTGACTCGACTCGGGAGGGGATAGGGGACAGTATGACTGGAGGCCAAAATGTGAGACACGAGGGGGCTACAAAGAAATGAAGGATGGAAGACTATGATGGGATACAAAAGGAACTCGGAACATACTCCATGGATGCGATCATGACTCAACTCGAATGCTCTAAACAAGGGCGACTCGATGATGCTGCCAAATAGAATAGGCCCGGTGGTGACTTTAAAACATGAGTAATAGATGGTTACTCATGAAAAAAATCGACGCGAGTATAGATAAGTATAAAGGAAAAGTGGTGCCCCAATTACAAGTGTCGCAAGCGAAGAAATTCAATTTTGAGAAGCAGTGAAGTGACCCTTCGTGGAAAAAAGGCTTCCGGGTGAAGTATCAAATCACCAAAAATGAAAGGATACCCATTTGAGTGCTCTGTGAGATATTTCTAAAGGTGCTGATGGTTTTTCAAACCGAGCTACGGTTTGGTCACAATTGGCGAAAGAAAAATTGGGGTTTTTCTTTTAATAAGGCAATTTCCCTCTAATTTGATTCATTTTCAAGTGTAGTTGTGGTGAATGTGGAGAGGAGGAAAAGGATATAAATATTGCGGTGATTGTAGCAGACAAAACGACCATTGGAATTGAGATCCGTGACTTTCAGGTAGGTGACCTTACTTGTCTAAAGGTGGCCTTAATGCTTCTTGGAAGGATGGTCCTGGTGAAGAATCAAGGTAAGAAAATAATATGAGGATGAACTGCTAGACAAGGTATAGAATCATCCCCACCCACCAAGTCAAATAGAGGGACCAAGTGGTAAGCATGGTAGAACACAAAGTAGAATATTTTAAGATAGGGTATCAAACATCTACAATATATGGCTCGCCGAAGAGGCTGACAGGTCCAACTATCCAAGGAATGGGAGGAAAATCGACCATACCTAGATTGATGGGGTCTAGGCTGAGACTTAAGGTAATCATATGAGAATATTTCCAGGGGTGCCATCATGCCTCCAAGCATGGGATACTACCCCTAAGCATATGTGATGGAGGGGATTGATCTGGTATGTAGAGGTGGGAATGATGCCCCTAGCCAGAGGAGTTTAGGGAGCACCATATATGGACTGAATATACCAAAGAGTGCCTTTGGAGAAAATGAACTGGTGCTCACTGAGAAAATATAGAGGTTGGTCAAAAACAATGTCTACGGGACTGGGTTGTTGATGTAAGATGAAGGGATGATGAGGTAGATCATCCCTAGAGTGACCTGGAGTGATATGGGACTCTAGAGGTTCTTCTGAATGGGGAAGAATAATGGTACTGGAGTCGACACGACCAGATGCACTAGGAGGGTTGTGGATAATTGCTTCTCCTAGACTCTCAAATATGGGTGCCCCCTTACCTAAAAATTGGGTGTCAATGTAATGGCCACAAGGTGTATGTGTTTCGAAGGCTCCGTCATATTGATATCGAGAGGGGGAATTTCAATGGGAGTGGATGTGTCCTCTAGTTTTCCCAAAGCATAACGTGCAAGTAGGGGAGAGGCAGAATCGTTGCGCTCGGCCTCGTATTGGCGAACCACTTCCAAGGAGGTGTGGTAATCTGTGAGGCGGGGATAGAGGTGAGTATAGTGGCCATGGAGATCACACAAAGCACAAGGGTGATTTGTGTGTACAGTCTTGGGTTTCTTAGTTGAAGTCGGTAAAGTAACATGAACTTCTGGGACATCAGACTCAGGAAATGCGACATTGACCATGCATTTGATAGGAGACAATTCAGGACAATGATGGGTGGCATGACCATCAACATCACACAATGTACAAAGAGGTGTACGCTTTGGAGGCTTAGGAAGAGAAAACATTTTCTGGGCAACCTTGTCCTTAGGTTCCTTTTTGCGGGCTTTTCCCTCCTTACCCGAGACTTTCGCAACAGGAGTAGATTCCTGTAGAGGTGATTGAGGCATAAACACAAAGGGAGGGGCCATAGCGACCAGTTGGACCGGGGTTAAAGCAGTATAAGGTTTGAGCTGACCAGGCGGGGTATTGGCTGGGGGATCAATGTACCAGACTAGGATCCCCAGGGTCATGTTGGGAAGGGCAAGGTGGCCATAACAAGTACCGAAAATAATCCAGAAGGGGGAGCAAGAAATGATATTTGACCAAAGTGTTAATGGCCAAGCAGAACAACTCCCATATGGTTAAGGCTAGGGGGAATTGTTCCAAGAGAAAAAATAGGATCAGGGACACCAGATGCAGATGGAGGGCCTTGAGGAGGTGGTCTAGAAGGCTGAGTTGAAGTACTAGGTGTAGGTTGCAAAGGGAAATATTACTAACTAGTTGAACCATACCATTTGAGGTCAGACTGAGACGATTACATCACGTAAAAATTCGACGAGATAGGGTCAAAGATAGGAGGGGGGAGACCAAGGAATGAACCAAGAAAACATGAATATTTATAGACTCTGGGTGAGACACTGATCAGAGGTTCAACTTCTTATTTATTGGCCACCGAAGAAATAATGGACTCTGGAGAGGTCTGGGACTATGGTTCGTAATATGTCAGCTGATTGATTGTGACTATCTTTCCATTATGAGGAAAGAAAATCTTACAGTGAACCGCAAATGGGACAATAGAAATCACATAAGTGTAGCTATGACCCAGTAGAATGTTGTAGTCTAAGGGGGCATCAATGAATTCAACTTCAACACAAACAATCTTGTCCACAAGAGTAATAGGAAAAATATGGAACATGCCAAGTGGTTGGGAAGAGTGGCCATCCCATGCACGGAGGGTGATAGTGGAAGGGGCTAAACTGGGCGATCTGAGCTACTTCAAAAAAAAAGTGGACATCATGCAAGTGGATGTCCCCTCATCAATGATACATCGGGAGACATTGGCATTCTGAATCTCGACAGGTATTTGGAAGGTGACGGATGCAAGAAGGGGTCGATGCCCTGACTTGTCAACATAAAAGACAATCAAATGATCATCCGAAGGATTCACAGTGCCCGTAATGGTTAGTAGAGTTTTGTGTTTTGAAGGGCACGACTGGAGGAATTCTAGCGTTGACATGGTGACAGGGGAGTGCGCCAAGTCACCTACTATACTGTAGGTGTGGGTGGCTTTACCAGAAGCAGCATTTCAGTGTAACGGTCCTTTGGGGATCTTGGTATGCACCTTTGAATTAGGCTAAGGGATCTGTAAAGGACCATTGGGTGTCAAAATTGGCTCTATGGGACCTGAAGATGGGGGATCAGTTGCGGACGTAGCAGGGGGCTTGGTATACTAGCGTGACCGAGTCTAAAGTTTGAGATCAACGGTATTGGCCTGGTTAGAGTTCATTATGAGAATATGGTAATCAGAGGTACCATATGGAGGAGGTTGAGCAATCGCCTGACCTTCATGGGGTTGGGCAGCCATGTATCCTTGCTAGGGGAAAGGATTGATAAACACAGCCGGTTGTATAGGTGCAGCATTAGGAGGAACTTAATAAGAGGCTTGTTGTCCTCGAGACACTACTTGAGCTTCCCACATTTGACGCATATGAGTTAAAATGGGACAATCATGGGTATAGTGACCATGGAAACCACAACAAGAACAAGGTTTATTTGTGCGAAGAGGTTTGTCCTACTTGGGCTGAGCGCCCTATCGTTGGGTTTTAGTGTTAGATGTATTCCCTTATGGATTTTTTCCTATATTACCTAGAGTGGTTTGGTTCTAGTTGCCTTTCCTCTTCTTTTTGGAAGTGGGAGGATTAGTCGCACTATGCTGCACATACACCGTACCCTAAGGGGGGGTGGCTACTACTACGGAGTTTGAGAAGGCATGGGAGGAAAGGTTCTTATGATGGAGGAGCTGGAGCACTGAGCTACGGATACAAATAGTAAGGAGGTTGAGAAACATTGGGGTAAACAGGTTGGGAAAAATCAAGCCTTGGCATCAGAGGATGCGGTTGGGCAAAGGCGTGATGCATTCCATGTCTTGGATACATGCTTCCCAGAGGGGGAAAAGTGCTAGAGGAGTTGGCCCCTCCCTGAGGGAAACCATAACCCATGGGAGGATGAGTGTATGGATGTGAAAGGGATCCAACGATACCATCGGCAACATGAGATGCCCCTGGTGCATTGGCAGCACTATTTCTAGGGAGATCAGGTAAGACGGTATAAACATATCTAGATTGCGCATAGATAAGGCCATATTTCAACACAATTTGGAGGGATTCTTCCTCAGTTTGAGGAAAGTGAGAGGCGACATCTTTACCAATGGAGGGAAGAAGGGATATGAGAAACCAGCCCATGTAGACAAGATCTTCCAAAACAGGGGCTCAACATAGGTTCTTCCTTTTGTGCCATTCTTGAACATGATCAAATAGGCAGGTGGAAGAAGTTTGATGGAAATAGGTCAAAATTTTGGTACCGGTGTCATAGGGAAGGGGAAGTTGGAAGTAGGACAGAAATGCATTTGCCAGAGTCAGAAAAGTAGTATGAGAGGAGGAGGCCTGGTCAACATAGCACTTGGAAGCTTTTCCAGTAAGTGTACGCTAGAATAACCGAAGACAAATAAAGTCATCAATGATAGAGTTAGATGAACACCACATGTGGATAGAACAAACATGGTTGGTAGGATCCTCTCCATAATTTCCTTAAAACTTATGGATGTCTGAAGGAAGCTTGGTTGGCATAGCAGGCCAACCTGGATCATGGTGTATGGGGTCATTAATCAATTGGCTAAAATCGGGAAGGCTTAGGCCTTCCATATAAGGAAGCAAGGGAGCAGTCGAAATAGTTCCTGTTGCGGCACCACTAGTAGCATTTCCAGCATTAGGGCCAGGGCCACCACCAGCGTTAGTTCCTAAACTAGACATGATGAAGCTCAAAGGTGGAGGAGAGTCGGGGATAAAAACATAAGGGGAACCCGATGAACCAGGATCAAAGTCGGAATGGGGACTCAGCGAATGAAGAACTTGAACCCTACACGGTGGGGTAAGTCTTCCTAATGGAAACTAAGGATGAGGGCCTTGGAGTCTCCAGGATAAACGCCTTGGGGGCACAATGATGGGAAAGAGACACAAAACCCAATAAGGAAGAGAGGTAAATAAGGGTAGGGAGGTGCAGATCAATTGATTACAATTTTTAAGTCTTGGCATGGCAGTGTAAACCAGGCGCTCTTCGCTTTAGGTGTGCATGTATGTGATAAGTGTGTTAATTTTAATTAAGTGAAGAAATCTGTAGATAAAAAAGAAAAAATATGTTGTATAACTGTGAAATAAAACTCAAAGTGACAGTAAAAGGAACTGAAAGTGAAAGTAAAATAAACAGCTAAAGATGCATGAATTTAAACCCAAGGAGGAAGGCTTCCCAACAACTATTCTATGGGTGGGTGAAATCTACTCAAAACACACAAAATGGTGAATGGATCTAAGGTCAAGAGGGACAAGGATATAAAGGTCAGATCTGCTGGAAATAGGTGTAGAAAACAGCAAGAAACCAGAGGGAAAATTGTTGAAAAATAGGTGGCGAAAGGATACAATCTAAAGGGAAATGGAGGGGACCCTAAAGGAGGACCAAAAAAAACTAAAAAGAGGTGTTTTGGATGGATAAATAAACAATATTAAATGGATCTAAAAGTGCAGGTTCGAATCTGGAAAATGGCTGAAAAATACTGAAATCTCAAAAGACCTACTTCAGCTAAAATCCTCCTAAAAAGGTGGCAGCATACTAAAGCCCTAGGGGGCTTAGTTCCTACTTTGACAAGTAAAAATAAGAAATTATAGGTCCAAGCTGGGTAAAGACGAAGGTCTGACAACCCTGAATAGTGCCCTAGATAAACCTGAAAAATCACAGAAAAAATCCCGCAAAAAGTACAGTCGCAAGTTTTGACATGTTTTCCGCTGAGGTCGGAGTTTTTGGGTAGTTATCCACTACCTGAGAGTTGAGGTCACACGTTTTGGGCCAAAAAGTGTGACCTGCACTTTCGTCTATCTCGGGAGCAGGTTTCAGAAAAAAGTGTCATATCTATTGCGGCTAATACCTGTTACCTGCGCAGATGGCCCATAAACACACAAAAGTTAGAATTTTTACTATTTAGGGTTAAAAAGGTTGAAAACAACATCAAGGAATTAAAAATAAAAATTTGAAGAAAAACCATAGGGGTTTAAGCAGCTGGTCATGTAGGGATATGAAAAACGACAATGGTTGTAATTAAAAGCCCTTGTGGAGTCGCTAGTTCTTAGTCTAAATTCTAATCACAAGCGTATGAAAAAAGCTCACTTTAGTTGTGCATAAAAAACAACCCTAACATTAAATGTGGCTCTCAATTTCCTTAAATATACAGTAGTTGATCAGAATAAATGCTACAAAAATCCAGATATATGTAGCGAAAGACGTTAAATAGCAAAAATAAACAAGAGTTTGCTCCATACATCCAATAGACAAGACAAGAATTTATAAAGAATTTGTATATTATGACACCTGGGAAAGGAACATAGAAATATGTTAGCAATCCCCCTCAATGGGATGGGTTTTTCTATGTCCTCAGTGGTTCAAATCCAAGATCTCTCTCTCTTGATGGTGCAGAAAACCTAGACAAAATGGAACTCAAAGGGAGCTCACAAGAAAAAAGTAGAAAAATATGGCAATGATGGAGGATCAAAGTCAAGCCAAAAGTATAGACCAAAAGGTGATCTCAAGGCAACAAAAGGTAGTGAATGAATGGAAAACCCTTCTATTTATAACAAAATATTGAGTTAGTCTAGATATTGGTGCATAATTAAAATATTATTTACCAAATCTAGATCCAACTTTTATAGAATATTTTATTACTTTTGTTGGAGGGAAAAGGAATTTAAATTTGGTCAAATCACTTTATTTAGAAATAATAAATAAATAAATTATTTATTTATTATTTTAAGAATGTGGTTAAGTAATAATTAAATAAATAATGATTTATTCAATTATTTTTAAATGATTTTGTCAAATTTAACAAGGAATATTATTAAATAATGATTTAAATAATTATTCCTAGAAAATAATAAGATAAATAATGATTTATCTAATTAATTTTCATGTTTTGGGTTAAATATGACCAAGAATATTAATTAAACAGTGGTTTAGTTAATTATCCCTAGAGGAAAATCAAACAAATAAGGATTTGTTTAATTATTCCTCATGAAGTTTCCTATTTAGACAAGAAACAACTTAATAAACTATGGTTTATTAAGTTATTTTTCATAGTGAAAGAAATTTTATTGTGGTAAAATTGATCTTACATGGTTTACTTTAGTCCATCTAATAGTAACGGGTTAGATGACCAAAAATTGGTGTAACATGATATTTGGAAAACTTCTTTCAAGACAAAACATGGTTTGTTTGAGTGTTTAGTTATGTCGTTACAGTTTTGCAATGCACCTACAACATTCATGAGAGTTATGAAGGATGTGTTAAGACCATGGCTTGATTATTTTGTCATAGTATACTTAGATGATATTCTGATTTTCAGTGATACTCATGAAGAGAATGTCAAGCATGTGAAACATGTTTTAGATGTCTTAAAGAAAGATAAATTGTATTTGAATATGTATAAGTGTGAATTTTGGCAAACCTCTTTGGTTTATTTAGGTCATATTGTAGGAGGGGGTGAATTGAATATTGATCCCTTAAAAGTTGAATTCACTGTGAATTGGCCTAAACCCAACAATGTAACAAAAGTTAGGAGTTTTTTTTTGGGAGCAGCCCAATATTGGAGAAAATTTATAGCTAATTTCTCACTCATTACAACACCATTACATGCTTTGAAAAGTGTGAAACATGTTTTTCATTGGGGAGGAAAGAAGTAAAAATCCTTCGATACATTGAAAGATAAAATTAGTACAACACCAGTTCTAGCACTTCCAGATATTAAGAAACCATTTTAGATTCAAACTAAAGCTAGTGATTATGCCATGGGAGTAGTTTTGATGCAAATGGTAAGCCTACCTTTTATCATTATGAAACCTTTACCAATGTAGTAATTAACTATGAAACTTATGATAAAGAGTTGTATGCTTTGGTACAAAGCATGGAGAAATGGAAGCATTATTTGATGGGTAAGGAAATTATTATTCATACCGACCATCAACCTTTTCAATATTTAAAATCATAAACCAAGCTACAAGAAGCTCGAAATTTCAGGTGGATGGGATTCATACAAGAATTTCACTGTAACCACCCTCCTCCCACATTTACCCAAGTTAACGGGTCCGTTCGGGTAAACATGTGACGAGGAGATTCTATAATGTTATTCAGCCTCCTATGTCACCTTAAGGAAGTGGAAATAACATAACACCATCAAATTTACCTTCGACACATACTACAAAATCTTCAGGAACCAACCAACCCCTCCAAGTGGAAAACCAATGAGACAACTCATCATTTGACTGACTTGGATCCTTAGTCACTCCCATGAAAATAGATACAAGTGATTGAGGCCTTATAGTCGCTCCCACAACAAGGCATGCCAATGACTCTGGACTTTTCTAGCTAGCTCTGTGCCAATGACCCCTGATTCTGTGGCACTTTTTTAGGGCCAAGACTCAAGCCATTGCACATAACCTCATAAAAACTCTAGGAATGATAAAAAACATGGGGGAAATATACTAATAAAAACTTTGATACAAATACTTGATCTTATCCCTACTATCCATGACAGGCATTTCGTGAAACTTGTCACAAATATGAAATCTTTAAGTCATAACAACATATTTGAGCATAGGGGTCTCATACTTAACTAATAATCGGCAAGAAGCATTGGTGCCTTATCACAATAGTTTAATTATCATATATTAGGTCATATATATTGTTCATTCATTTTATAATAAAAACATGATGAGAACCATACACCAATTCTGTCATAAAATACACTCATAACCAACATATAACCAATAAAAAAAGGGATATAACAACCATAAAAACCACACATGAGAAAGTATATTTACCCATCAAATATAAGAGCGAAACATCTCTTATTAACATGTGTACAATGAAACTAGGTCTGGACTTCCGCATGCCACCCCACCATAGATTAGGCTAACTCAAATCTTTCTTTCATCTAGTCACCCTCATGCCATTTTCCCAGCATGATTATGGAATCTTTTTGGCTTACTTTGGGATGTATTAGGTTTAATCTATATTGCGCACCAACATAACCCTCAATCGCTGGCCCTTTCGGAAATGACCTCCATGCATATCGCAATCTCACCCGAAGTGACTATGGGAGGAAGCAAAACCAGGTTTATGTAGCCTTGAGGGACTATGGGATGTGGTATCATTATGTTTCTTATCCTTAACATCAATAATTTACTTCGCCACACTAGATAAAATACTTAAACATGCCATATAAAAGCATAAACCGTCATTGTTCCAAATTAAAATGCATCTATAATGACTGTTATGCTACAAAAACAAATATATTATACATCAAACACATGACAACACTGAATTACCGTGGTTCACCCCAGTGTGGGGCTCTGTCCACAGTAATTGTTTCTTATAATAATGAATTTGTTAACACTCTAATAATTCTCAAGTTGTGAGATTTTTTATTTTGTGTTAAAGAATATCAAAGGTAACCACAAACCTACTTTTAAGCTTTAGGATCTAGCCTTCCTAATGCTCAGAGAGAGCTCTCTATATAAGATTTAACTTTTTTGTTTATATATGCTTTTAGGCTAGTTATATGGAGCAAATTTGTTTTGGGGTTTTGATTTGGTTTGGTGGGAAAATCACTTACTTAGATGGATAGCTATAGATCTATATCCCATTGGCCAGATGGAGTCAATGTGTCAAGCAGTCAGATGAGGATCAAGGTCTAAAGGTAAATGTTCAAAGGGAAAGATAGCATAGTCACTTCAGATCTTCAAAGGCTGATGGTGAAATTGTTTTGATTGGGATAAAGAGAAATTAAGGGTTCTTAAATCTGGATAACGAGTGAAAAGGCCAAGGTCAATCAAAATCAGGGAAAAATTAAGGGTTCCCTAGACTGGATATCAGTAGAAAACATTTAAATTATAATCAGTCAATAACGGAGTTCTTTTAACAAATTCTGAAATAGCAATTCCTAGTTAGCATTAAAATTTAGAACACATTCATGAATGGATGGAAAACATAAGAAAATTGACAAGTTGACAAGTGAAATAATTCACTACAGTGGCCCAAAACATGAATCCTGTAATATGATGCTCTATTTCATGTGATCCAGTCTTCTAACTTGAACTTGATACAGAAAACCTTAGGTTCAGAACATTGCAGCTACAGAAAAGTTCAACAATTAATCCACACCTTAATACTTCAAATGATGAAGTACTTATACAAAGCCTAGTACAAAATATCCTAGAATAAACATAGGAATTTTTCTTGGAAAATAAATTATCTTCATGCAAGAAGATAGTGACAACTGGCTCACTAATTTCTAGTTGTCCTATTTATTGAAATCAAATAGCTTGCTATTTGGATTTGACTGCAGCTAGACAACTGAGGTGTCCCTCACGTTGGCAATTTTATCCTCAATCTGATTTTATCTTCATTCTTTCATTTGATACTATTTTAACTGATACACTTTGACTACAAAAATTGCTTACTGCTGATGTAAAAAAACAACATTGCTGGTGTAAAAAACAACAAACTCTATTTTTAATCTTTCATACTATGTCTTCAATGTAATTTGATATTACAGTAAATCTATTAACTTCTCCCAGAACTTAGCTTCTGGAAATTTAATCTTCGTTAACCTTTTGAAGTTTTCATCAGCTTCAGTGTATTTGGAAAATGTTGGTTTGTTGACAAAAAGTTGTTTTACTTCATGCTGCAAGTAAAACATATTTTCAAGATTCTTATGCAAAACTTTCCCTGTTTGGATTCCCTGCCAATCTGATTTGTTTACCTATTCCTTAGCAAACTCTCTCATATTTTTTTCATAATCCTCATGTTTCATCAATTTATCATTGATTACCAGTGGATTAGGAAGGCCTTTTTTCCTTAAAATATCAAACTTTATCATGAATCTTGTAATTTCCATTTCCATGTTTTGGCACTTTTCTTCTAATTGGTTCATCAAGTTCTTCTTAGATATTACCTTTCTTACCTCAAGTATGGTCTCTTTCTGTCTGTAATTCCAATTTCATCCAATTATTGTTTATTCTTGGAATTGAGAAATTTGATCATTTCCAAGGCCTCTTTAGGTTTTTTACCTAGCTCCTCTTTGGTCTTTTGTATTGCTTCTTTTTCTACTTTCAGTAAATATTTCTGCTCATAAATTACCTATATTGATGGCCAAGTATCATTGACTGATTCAATGATATTGGACCATAATTTATTCTTAACATGTGCCATAGGTTCTTTCAAATTCACTTCTGTTTCTAATTTCTTTAGTTGTTCATTCAACATTTTGGCATTTTGCTCTTCATTTTTGGCATTAATTTGTGCAAGCCTTTTGGCATCTTCCAAAATTTTAATCTATTATTTCAACCCATTTATATAATTGGTTTGTATGGACATGTTTTTCGTTTCCTTTACCAATTTACTAGCCTCATCTGATTGTTGGGTTGTTGTTGCTGAAGAATCAATGGTAGAAGTTGTTGATGAAGTTACTGGGACTGTTGTAGCCAGTGGAACATTTGGAGCTAGTGTTTCTGCCAGAGTAGATGGCACTATTTTTGTAACCATAGGAATTACAGTGGTAAGGATTTCCTGTGCTTTAGTGGCTTCTTTTTCTTGGACCAATTTTCCCATCTCAATCTTCATTTCTTTGATTTGAGGTGTAAGCTAAAAAATAAGACTCATCATTTCATCTTTTTTATTATACTCCTGCAAAATTTCCTTAGCTTTAGGATGCTCAGTGGGAGGGAGTTTTAATTGTTTCTTAAGTGAACCAATATCAACATTATTCTTTTTAATCAATTCCTCTACAAATTTTATGTTCTGAGGATCATACCCTACCTCAATCACCAATTCCTCCAAGGATTTTATTCTGATATCCTTTGCATATGATGAAGCTTTCTCCAATTTGAGTTGATCTCTTACATTAATCAAAGTATTTTGAAGTTTTTTAGCACTCATTTCTTTAGTAGTCATTATGGAATAAAGAATCTCTCCTTCTTGTTTATGGAATTCAATTTGGTCTAGTGGATGAATATCTTGGACTGGCACTTCAAAATCAACCTTTTTATAATCAGATTATGTTTTTAGAGTTGGTACTGTGGGCTAAAGCACTGTCATCAAAATTTTATTGTTTTTGTAATCAAATACTGAATGCAGCCTGTTCTGTATACTAGGAGTCTGTTTTAAGTATTGAGAGTATATTTCATTCTTCATTTCTTCATTTTTAGCTTTAATCTCCTTGTACCTTTCCTTGATGTCCATATCCTTTTCTTCTGTCTGCTTTGATGGTGACACTTCTATACTATGTTTTTTTGGATCAGTTGTGTATTAGAAGTAGTTGGCTGTTGTTCATTTTCAACTACTGTAGGAGGTACAGTATTTTTCTCTGGAATCTCTGTGTCAATGACCTCAACAGTCTCTTTTTCCTTGCTTGTAGGATTAATTTAGGCTTCTTGTTGTATCTGAGTTTAAATTTGGTTTCTATAGTGGTCTCGACTGTGTAAGACCCTTCTTCCCTGTTTGTTTTCATACCTCTGTTTTCATGAGATGGAGTCTGCAAAATGTGACTAGTATCACTTTTCTTATCAGCTTCTACCAGTGTATTCTCTAACCATTCTATTTGGTTTGAGAATTTCTCAATATTAGCCTTCTTTTCATGAATGTATGGATTTAATTTACATTTAACTCTCATTTAACTAATTATACCAAAGGGATCATAATACCAAAGAAAACTAGTGTTGAAATTGTACTCTAACAATTGGTTTTCTAACTCTGAACCTGCTTCTCTATTATTACAGATGAATGGACCAACTTGATTCTTCAATTTAAACTGGGTTTTCTTCTTTGCAGCCAAGAAATTCACAACATCTGAGTTCAAAATCTGTGTCTTATATACTCTAGAGAAAACAACCTCATGGCGAGGTATTTTGGAAACTTGTAAGGAATGAGGTTTGACCCATAAACCCTGATTTCAGTGTGATTTTGATATAAATACCAATCACCTGTTATGATTTTCTAAAACAACTATAAAAATTTCTTAATTTCATTGTTGATCCTAGGTTGCACACTTTTGTTTCGCATATTTACCAATGGATGAATAAAAGAATCTATAAACTCTACATCAGTAAACTCATCTGACTCCTTTTTTATCAAGGAAGTCCAGGATACAACAGATTTTGGATTTTCTTCCACATCAAGCTTTTGAACAGTTATAGGAAACTTTTCAGACTAAAAATAAAGGAACATGTGGAAAATAAATGAAGTATACCTAAAGACACCTTCAGTAGGTAATTTGACCAGTTGTTCATGGATGCTATCAGCAATATACTGGGAAAAATTAAAGATAACTGTAGGGGGCTGGCCATGTACAAAAATGGACAAGAAACCAAGTGTTGATGCATCAGAATGTTCATCAGTGAAATATCCAAGGATAAAAGACAACATGGAAATAATGTGTCTGGTTCTTTCTGAGAATTTAGAAGAGGAGTATGGAAGGCTGAGCTTAGGAATTTCCACATAGGATGGCATGAATGTTCGAAAAAATTGAAATCTCTTGGGAAAATCTAATTCCAAATAGAACTTAGTGAGGGATTCAATTGATAAAGGGTCTTCATTAGGCTCAAGCTGTAACTGAAGCATCTCGTTATTAGATTCAGCTGTAATGGTAAGCAATACTTCCTTTTCAGAATTCATAATGGCTCTTTTATCTAGAGAATAATAATATTGGCATAATCTGATAGCTTCTGGGCATTGATGGGTGTGAGGAATAACATACTGGGGAAATCTTGATTCCCAAATAAACACATCATTTTCTTGGTCCAACGATTTCTCTTGGCTCCAGCAGTGGAGCTCCAAGAGATTAAAATCTATCACAGGATATGTGATTTTGAAGTCTACATCTGCCAAGGCAATATGTTCTGCATCTACAATGGGAGGTTGCAGAGGGTTGATCACAATAATGCTTTTGGATGCCATTGTTAGGTTTGATTTATCAATTTAAACACTCTAGATTTTTAAAACTCTGTTTTTAGGCTTGTGAAACACTTTTGTAAGATTAAAAAGTTTACAGAAGGACTTTAAATATAACAGAGGTTCTATCTTTGACTGCAAAAGGTATAATTCTGGTTATTCTGACTCAAACTGTCAATTCTGTATCAAAAACCAATTTCCTAACCTTTATAGCCTCAAAAAATGATATTAAGGGTTTACAGTGAAATTTATGTGATGAAACAATCCTAAAACATCAAATTTTGTGCAAAAGGGGCTTCTGAGTACTGTAGAAAAGAAATTGGATGTCTCAGAGGTTTTTTTATGTCTGTAGATGGCTAAAATCACTCCAAATTTTCTTTAAAACAATTCAAAGACTTCAGAGCCTGTGAAAAATGCTCAGGGCTTAAAGAAAAGATGAATTTATGAGGAAATAGGGTTTCTTTTAAGCATGAAGGCTTATAAAGGATTTAATTAAGAGTATATTTCTTTCAGAATGATGGATAAGGTTCTCTTTCTCTGAGGAATACCTGTGAAATTCAAAAATTTGTTGTGAATAAGGGTTCTTTGGGGTTGAAAAGCTTTCGGTACTTCCTCTAGCCTTTATACACAATCTGGTGGTTCTTGCAGTGTTGTACCAGTGAATTTAGATGAATTATATTGGTTTTTGAGCTAAAACATAGGCAGCAACATATTTTCTTGGTTTGGTAAGGTTTTATGAGAAAAAAAAACTGCAACAGAAGGTTTAAAATGAATACGTTCATGCATTTTATAAGTAATCTGTTTGAACAGTGAACACATTTACTATAGGTCAATTCAAAACATGGGCAGTTTAGGCGCGGGGGAGGGAATTACTACTGAGTGGTTTTCACACCGTCGAAAGATGATAAATGGTATTAATTGAATCGATGCAATCCAACAAAAATGTGATGTGTGGAGGGGAGAGAAAGGATCAAAACAACTTATATCACAAGGTTTGGATTCATTATAGATCGCGCTATCAAATATGTGATGTTAGATCTGACGGAATGAAGCGAATGGCTGAGATCAAGTGATGAAGCTCTGGGGGTTGAAAGGCGTGGGGCCTAGGAAATGTACGCAGTGGGAGTGTAAAAAATATTAAGACATAAGGTTTAATATATATAGTTTAGGCATGATACGATAGGCGGGTTAAGGTTTTATAAACAAATGAAATGCATATGAGTGTAAGTTTAGCATTGGGCGGGGTTAATATACAATAGAACAGTTTTAACCTATGGGAGCGGGAATAATAATCACGTGGGGAATAACAAACCATAGGTTAGAACTATAATATGGGTTTGGGATATAATATTTAAAAGGTTTTAAATATAATACAGGGTAGAAAGGTTAATAAGGAGCCAATATATAAGTTAATGTATTAATAATAAAGTGTGATGAGGAAAATATACTAATCTTAGTATAAAACATGATATAGGAACGAATTTCATTGTTGTGGGTCCCTTCTTAATTTTTTTACACTTGGGATATAATATTTTTTGTGTTTTTTGGGTAAAAGGGAAATTAGTTAAAGGGATTTATTTTCCTTAAGTAAAATGAGTTTTATAGTTAGGAAAAAGGGGATTTTTTTGCAAAGGAAGATGAATGATGATGGGAAAAGGAAAAATGAAGGGGAAATAATGAAAATGGTGGGGATGAAGTATTTTTACAAGGGAATGAATTTTTGAAGGGAGTTAGTGACTGAATTGACCAATTTCTGCTTATCCATGAATATAAAAATTGCTTTTGCCTACCTATATTCTACCCACTACAATGAAACGACCCTCTAGCGGATGTTTTTGAGGAACCCCCTATAAAAATACCCCATACATTCGTTTCTAGCAGAGGTTACTAGAGGAGGTTGGCGGGCAGAGGGTTTTGCGGATGTTTTCCGCTCAGTGCGCTTATCATCCAACATTGCATTGGTGCTCACTACAAGAGAAAGCACCGCTGCGCACAAAACATTGGTACACTAGACACTGTGCGCTTTGTACACTCACCCGGTGTGTCATATTACTATAGAGCACCGGTGCTTCAAAAATTTTCCAGGTTAGTGCATCATAAAACACCACGCCAAAACAGAAACTGCCCGGTGTGATATTAAGAAGCCACACCGGTGCATCATAAAACAACGCGCCAAAACATAAACTAACTAGTGCATTCATAAGAAACAGCATTGATGTTCCTATAAACCACAGACACCAGCAAAGGGTTAAATAAAAAAAAAATTAGGGCAAAAAAACCAGATTTTCGACTTTTTTCAGTGCTCCAGAGCTCTCAATTACGAGTGTGCTCTACAAGAGAAAGCACTAATGCACACAAAACATTGGCACACCGGAAACCATGCTCTCCATACACACCCACCCGGTTCATCCTATTACTGTAAAGCACCAGTGCTTCACAACTCTTCCACATCGGTGCATCATAAAACACTACACGAAAATAGAAACTGCCCAGTGCGGTGTTAAGAAACTGCACCGGTGCATCATAAAATGTCGCGCCAAAAAAAAAACGGACCAGCACGTTCAAATGAAACAGCACATGTGTCCCTATAAACCCGCACACTGGAACAAGGTTAAATAAAAAAAAATTACGGCCAAAAAACCGCATTTTCACTTTTCTTAGTGCTCCAAAGCTCTCAATCACCGGTGCGCTCTACAAGAGAAATCACTGGTCACACAAAATATTGGCACACCGGACACTGTGCACTCCATACACACCTACCTGATGCGTCCTATTACTATAGAGCACCGGTGCTTCACAACTATTTTGCCCCGATGCATCATAAAACACCGCGCCAAAACAAAAACAGCCTGGTGTGGTATTAAGGAACCGTACCAAAACTGAAACTACCTGGTGCAGTCTTAAGTAACTGCACCGATGCACCTATAAAACCCTGCGCACCAGAACATGGTTAAATAAAAAAAAATTACGACCAAAAAATAACATTTTTCACTTTTCTCAGTGCTCCAGAGCTCTCAAGCACCGGTGCAATTTCTCCTTCTCTGAGCCGCCCTGACATTTGTGCTCCCATTGCACCAATTGCATGCATTGCCCACCAATCTCCAGCTTGCATTTTTCAAAATGGTGGGAAAATTTTCTTTTGAAAATTCTACAACCAATATGCCTCCTCGACGACGAAATGTATAGGTATCTTTCTTGTTTTTCCATAATTAAGATTTTTAGTAGATTATAATTTGAAATAACCTTAAAATTAACCATTTAAAAGGAAAAAAAAAAAATTTCGCGTGGTGCACATGAGCTGTTCAGCTCACACCGGTAAGTGGAGCTGCCTGTAAAATTTATAGCTGCACCGAAACTGGTGCTAACGGTATCCACACCGTGTTCGGGGCGGTATCAAAAGGCACCCCACGTTATTTTAAAATTTAAAAAGAAAAGTGCAGTGCAGTCATTTAGCCGGTCGCACCGTTGACCATGGGAATAGCAACGCGGTGCGTTGATGGAAATATCCACCCCGATGTCTGCCAGTGCACTGCATTCGACATTCCGACAGGGTCAACGGTGCAGCCTGGTAAAATACCGCACTATTGACTATGTAATTTGTCAAGAATTTGGTGCACTGACACAACTATGTACGTCAAGGCATATATTTTAGTTAGTGCACCGCTCTTCTGACACCATATATATTCAATGGTGCTTTAAAAAAATTTAGGTGCACCTCATACAGTGCATTTTATGTCATCTGGGGCACCACCTCTGGTGCGCTAAAAACAAACATTGCATCGGAACTGGTGCATGACTGCTTTTTTGGTACACCGACTAGTCTGTTTTTCTTTTCAAAAAAAATTATATATTTATATTCCTAAATACATGTTTGATTTAATAAAAAAACATTATTTAATATGTCATTGATTCAGAGATAAGAGGATGAACAACAATAACAATAGGCAGAGTAGTATGACATGGTTCTCGAATGGGAGGTGTTATCACTCAGATTTTCCTTGAAGTTGTTGGAAGAGGAAAGGGGTCCGAGGTAACCACAAACCAACTTTTAGGTACAAAATCTAGCCAATTTGTACCCAGAGAGGGCTCTCTCTTCAATTTTTAGCTTTGTTTTGAAAGATATTAGGCTAGTTATGAAAGTACAAGGATTTTGATTTTGTTTGTTTGGGTGTTGAAATTCATTAGCAGAGGAGTATGACTGAGTAGTTTTAGTCCATTGGGCTAATGGAGTCAAAGAATATGGCTTAACTGGATGTAGTTTCTTAACAAGAGATGGTTTCACAGGGCAAGGTAATCAAATAGGGAACAATTAAAGATCTAAAATGAATGGAATGAACACGAAATGGGTGAAGGGAAATTAAGAATCCTTCAAAATTTTCGAAAGAGGGAACCTGAATGATTATTAACAAAGAGCAATTAAGAATTCTTTCTCAAATAATCATAATGGATAAACTAGAAAACATGAGCAATTAAGAATTCACTGTTCATACTAGTTCAGAGGAAAACATTAAGAATGACAACGATTGAAAATAGATTGCACTTAAGCACTTTCTGAATTATTCTTTTTCGTTTATCATTCAAATATCAAACACAGATGATATAATAAACAAGTATAAAACTCTAAAACATAAGAGATAGATGACTTATTGATCCGTTTTCTAACTCAAGAATCCTGTGAAAAGTATTTTGCATCAATTCTTTATCCAGCTAACCATACGAAATTTATCCAACAATAATTTATTCCAAAATAATCAGTATTACAGCAAAGTCTAAGAATCCACCCCCCTCAATACTCCAATTGAGGGAGTATTTATACAAAGAATTATAAAAAATATCTCGTAACAAAATGAGATATAATCTAGGATGACTCATGGATATATTACAAGAAAATAGAGACATATGGTCTCATAGATAAGAGAAAGGATAACCGATGTTGTGTTGTTTCCTTCTTTTGAGAATGTGCTGGAGGTAGGCCCTATGATTGGGCTTGATGTTGTCCTCTTTAGTAATTCTATGCTGGCTGCTTTGTTTCACTGATACTCTTTACCTGTACTGATACACTTTGACTCCTGTTTGATCTTTGTTTATCCTTTTATCATGTCTTACTGTAGTAAATAATCAAAATTCATACCAGGATAATATTTCCAAAAAGTCTGACATTTCTTCCCACCATTCTATTTCTGGTATTCTTGTTCTTTGAAGCTTCCTCAGAGTTTCATCAGTCTCTGTATATCTAAAGAAAGTAGGTTGAATTGGGAATAAGTGTTTTACCTCATGTTCGAGATAAAACAAATTTTCCAGATTGTCATGAAGAATATTTCCTGTAGATAATGCTTTTGTTACTGATGAACTAGTTGATGAACTAGCCTAGTTGTCAGCATATTTATTCAATTTCTCAACATTGTTTTCCAGGCTCATAAGTTTATCCTCTGAAATTAAAGGACTTGGCAATCCTTTACTCTGCAAAATATTGAATCTCTTTGTAAAGGCATTAACTTCTTCCTGCATATCAGAGCATCTTCTTTCTAGATTCTACATCAGAGTTCTTTTAGTAAAAAATCTTTTAATCTCCAAAATTGTTCCTGTTCTGTCTTGGATGCCTAGTTCTTCAAGTTGATATCTGTTCTTGGTATTCAAAAATTGTATAAGATCATTGGCTTCTTCAGGCATGTTTCCTAATTCTTCTCTTGCCTTTAAAATTTCTTCCAGAGCCAATTTAATTAAATCATTCTGCTCATACATTATTTGGATTGATGGCCAGAAATATTTTATTGACTGAATGATGTTGGTCCAAAGAATTTCTTTCATTTCTCCCAAATGTTTCTCCAATGTGAGATCCCTTTCTAATGCTCTCACCAATTTCTCTAATCTATTAATCTCTCTTGTCTTTTCTGCAACACTCATTTTTGAGAGATCATATTTTTTATCTAAGGAGATAAATTGTACCTTTGTTTTCTGAAGCTCTATCACTTGGAGTTTCAATTCCTCCATTAATTTTATTAATTCTTCAGTGCTTAAATTGGAAGTGTTGACCTGAGATAATTATGTTGGCTAACTTGTTGTTGTTGTACCTGTAATTAGTTCTGCTGTAGATGCTAGAATGTTTGTCTGCTTGTCCTTTAATGCCTTTTCAAGTTCTTTTTCAGTCTCATTTAGTTTCTCATTCAGTTTCAAGAGCAAATCCATCAATTCTTCTTCAGAGTTTTGCTTTATGATTTATGCAGTTTGTGGATGCCTTGAAGATGGCAACTTCAACTGTTTCCTTAAGGCTGCAATATCATCATCTTTCTTTTTAATCAAGGCTTCTATACCTTTGACATATTTGGGATTATGACCCAATCCAATAATTATTTCTTCCAAAGTCTTTATTCTGTTGTCCTTAGCCTGGGAAGAGGCTTTCTCAAGATGCAATTGAGCAGTAGTATTATTCAAGGAATCCTGTAATCTTTGGGTCATCATTGATTTATCAGTCAAAGTTGAATAAATCATTTCTCCTGTTTGTTTGTGCAGTTCAATCTAATCCAAAGGATGAATATCCTTTGCCATGACTTCAAAATTGGTTCTAACATAATCTGCAGCTGCTTGAGGCTGCCGCACTTTGGGCTTGAAATGACTCATCACCATTTTACCTTGCTGGATGTCATAGGCTGACATCAATCTTTGTTGATTTTTGGGAGCCATCTTCAAATATTGATTATAGATTTGAAGTCTTAATGGATCATTTCTGGCCTTTACATTTATAAATGTTTTCTTAATATCCTAGGCATCCTTCATTGGTGGTTTGAAGGAAGATACTTCTGTACTTTGCTGTCTTTGTAGCTCTTTTCTCTGTGAATTAGTGGATGTTCCACTAATTGTGCATGTTTGCTGGCTATCTAATTCTTCTCTCCGCTGACTATCAGGGGTTTCTTGAATAAATTATCCTTCTGTAAGAGGATTTAATTTTTTATTTTGACATCAGGTTGTTCTGAAGATCCACTGATAGGGGTAGCTATTTCTGCATCTCTCTTCTTACCTTTTTCTTCATTGAGAGAAGTTTGCAAAATTGAAATTCCTGTCACATTAATCTGAGTGGGGGAAGTCTGTATTTGGCCCTGTTCCTTAGAAGTTTCAGGCTATTCTGTCATTGAGAATTTCTCTGTAACCTGTGTAGCAGTCTCTTTTTCCTTCCCTTTGGATGCTAATCTGGCTAATGCACTGATTTCCTGCAAATTTTGCTGAGAGGTTCTAGCAGAGGAAGGACCAATTCCTAGTATTTGCACATTTCCAAAAGAATCCAGGTCAAGCATTTTCTCAATATCTTTCATAACATTTTCAACACTGACCTGTTCACTATCTTGTTCTATTAAGGTCCCTTCCATCCATTCATCCATATTGGCAAATTGTTCAATCTCTGGAATTCTATGATGAAGGTATGGTGAAAATTTGTTTTTCATTCTCCTATCACAAATAAATTTGTTTTGGGTCATAAGGTACCCAGTGGAAACTTTTTTGCAATTTGAGATAATATTCTAGGATTCTTTCAGCTTCTTTTCCTGCATCCCTAGAATTGCAAACAAAAGGACCTAATTCACTCTTGATTCTGAGCTGAGCTTTCTTCTTTGCATTACAAAAATGGACTATGTCTAAATTTATCATCTGTCTGAAATATTCCAAGGCAAAGAGCCTCATTGGAGCATACTTTGGTAGCTTGAAAGGACATAGCTCATTGCCATATATTCTAATTTCTATATGATTCTTGTATAGGTACCAATCACCTATATTGTATTTCTTGGATAGTTGGAGAATTTTCTTAATGTCATTTTGACCCTAGGAGGAGAGATTCCTGCTAATAAAGTTGTTGCAGGGTACACAAATAGGTCAATGAACTCATTTTAAGAATAAGGAGAATCAGAGGAATTATGGAAGATTGCAGACCAAAAGATGACAGACCTAGGATTTCCTTTGGCATCAAGTTTCATGACATGGAAAGGGAAACTTTGTGATTGATAGAAAAACATAAGATGGTATATAACAGTGGAATATTTAAAAACTCTTTCATCTTCTAATCTCATGAACTGGTCATGAATTTTATCAGCAATATAGGAAGCAAAATCATATTTGACAGCAGGGGGCTGTCCAGGGGTAAAAATGGACAACAATACTAGGGTTAACTGATCAACATATTCGATAGTATTGAAACCCATTACAGAGGATATAATATTCAAAATGAGTGCCCATATCTGTGAAAAATGTATATCCATAAGGAGGTGGGCCTTTGGGTTTATGTTCCAACAACATGAAAGTTTGGCAGAGATGATTCAGCTCTTCTTGAGATAAATTGGTCGATTTTTCAAGTAAATCTCCCATGGAAAGGGGAGTCAGGGCTTGACCAGGCTTAAACTGCAACATTTCATTGATAGACTGAGCAGTTATTGGGAAAAGGACGGTTTGACTCGGGGAAATGACTGCTCGTTGATTGGGATCATAATTGGCATGGCAGTAATAGATTATTTCAGGAAAAATGTGGACAGAGGGAAGAATATACATTGGAAGATTGGATTCCCATAATCCAAAAATGTCAGAGCCATCTAGGTAGCTATCTCTGCAGTGGAAAAAAATTCGGAGAGGATATTCACTGAGGACGAGGTCTTTAATTTGGAAATCCCTATCTGCTAGAGGCAGATAGTATAAATCTCTGCGAGGGGCATTCAGGGGTGTGACATTGAAAGCCACGGGAATTTTCATTTCTGGTTCTTGTGGATTCAGAAATGAATTCGAGTTTTGATGAAAAAAAGGCACCGTCACAGATTTAGGAATACAATTGCAATTCTGGGAATTAAGGAATGAAATAAAGACCAACTTGTTCTCTCTTTTTTCTTTTTCCTATGGAATTAGAACAAAAACCAAGATTTGCAGAGCTTAGTGGGAAATTGGGTAAATACCTGTTTTCTGGAAAATAAACAGTGATGAAAATAGTTGCATGCAACGGTGGATGGTTTCTGGATTGTTCGTCTGCAACTTTCCTCAGTCAAGGTGGCAGTTGACAGTCTTCACATTTGGTTTTTGAAGTTTTTGCATGGGACACTGGTCACTGCACAGGATAGTGAAAATGACGCGAGTTTTTGTTTTTAATTGCAAAGTCAAAGGCTGGTGGGATTATATTTTTTAAGTGGATGACGTCAGCAAGTATGGTTGTTTTGTCATAGGCATAAAGGCGGTAAGCGATATACATCACACTGCTCTTGGGGACAGGTGGTTTTCAACGGAGGGTGAGCGATTCCATAGGACTCACGACACATGGCACATCAATGTTCAGAAAACCGCTTGGCCATCGCGCGTTATCGTTCGGATGGGGAGGCGCAACGATATGGTTGACAACTGTAGATCTTAGACTGGTTGATCGAACGGTCATCGGGAAAGGGAGATGACGGAAAGATAAGGAGAGGGCCCAATACAATCAAACATAATTCAAATTACATCGGGGGTGATTTTATTGGTGGAATAGGTTGTTAATTAACCATGAGGGTTAATTAATCCCTTTTTTATACGGCAGGGTGTTAGGATTTTAATTAGTTGGCAATTCAACTAATTAATCAAAATTAATCAGATTTATATGGTTATTTTTCAACCAAAGGGGCAGGATAATAATAATTTGGAATTTTAATAATTAAAATAATATGGGAAAGGGTTGAGTCATATAGAGAATTAAATAATAAGTTCGAAATTGATATGAAAATAAAATAAAAGCGCTAAGTATAAAAACATTAGGTTCATGTAATTAACTTATGCTTGAATGAAAAGGGTTTTTATGAAATATTGTGAAATTTCCCTAAGTAAAATAGGATTTTAGTTAGGAAAAGATTATCTTGTGGAAGTGAATGAATGATTTATGAATGCTTTTAAGTACTTAGGCTTTTCCAATTATTGGGCCGAGGGTCCGGTCCCTCCAAAAGTCAAGGAAATGCCTTGAGCCCCTCTAATTTTCAAATGCCTTAGTACTTAGGGGAAATTAGTGAAATTCTTAGGGAAAAATGAGAAAGGAAGTTAATAATTTGACTTTTCTTTGCTTGAAATTCTTCCAGTGTAGTTTCTGTCTTTGCACTTGTGATTAAAGTAAATATTTAACACATATAGAGTCATTATCCATCACATGTAATTCCGCAACAACATCTACCTACCCTACCTACTTTACCCTACCATTTTTCTTCTTTATTAGGGTGCACTTAGACTGGCAAACCCTTATCACACTTTTTCTTTTACATGTGGAAATCTATCTAATTCTAACCTTATTACATCCAAGGGCTCAGATTAAACTATTGAGCTTCTTTTATTTACTCTACCTATCTACTTATCTGCCAATATTGAATAGTTTGGTCAGATTTTATTCTCTATCTCTAAAACATAAAATTGAAAAATGAACTAGCCAAGCTTAAACTGTTTGATTGTTCATAAATTGTGGCATAAGATACAAGTTGCACACAATTTGTTTATTTACATAAGAGAAAAAAGTAGTGGCATTTGGATGCGCACACTTTCCTTGGCCTTTCTTTTGGTGGGGTTCATTTTCTTTTACTTTTTTGGCCATTTTTATTTTTTTTCCCTTTGATTTTTCTTTTAGCGTATACCCTCTTTACATTTTTTAAATTTTTTTGATTTTTTTTGACAATATGGAAAACCTTTGCAACAAGGAAAGGTATGAACATATTACATAGCCCATCAAGTCAATCATAATATATGACACCTATTGGTATAGGATTCTAACACTGGCTCCACTTGGGGATGGCTTTTCCTGGTGAAAAGTCAAGAACAGCAGGTCAGTTGCCCTCAAAATGATTTCGACTGAACTATGGAATCTTTTTTTTCTTGTTGCTTTATTGTATGTATGACAGTAATACTTTTGAAGCTTAGGGCCTTCTCTTCGGGCTTCAACTCCAAAAATTTACTATCCATTCAAAGCTCTGACATTACAAAGGATATAATATGTACATGTTAAAATCAGGATATACTAATAAATAGGATCAAAGTAATGTTTCAACCTTCGACCATTAACGGGCCCATCCTCATTTTCTGTACCATCCAAGCTTTTCAAAAAATATGTATTTTTTCCTTGTAAAGCATGGATAACATAAGGTCCTTTCCATAGGAAGTCAAACTTCCAATGTTTTCCCTTATCCTCCCTTCTGGAATCCCATCTTAAAACTTTGTTTCCAATTTGGAAATCTTTTGCCTTGGTCCTTTTATCAAATATCTTCTTTAGTTTCTCCTGCAATACTTGAGATCTCTGATATACTTCCTCTCTGGTCTGCTGCAAATTGATAGTCTGATTTATTCTCCTTTGAATATCATTAGGTTCAACCTGAGCTTCTTGAAGTAATTTCATTACAGGAACTCCTAAAGATGAAGGAAATACAGCCTCAATGCCATAAACTAACTCATAAGGACTGGTCCCAATAGATTTTTTGGTGGTTAATATGTCTGCCCATAGTGCATTTGTAAGTTTCTTGTGCCAATTTTCCTTGTTTTCCTCCAATAATTTTTTAATAATATTGATGAGACTCTTGTTGGAAGACCCAGCTATTCCATTACCTTGAGGGTAATAGGCTATGGAATGGCTTAAGGTGATATGATATTTGTTACAGAAACTTATCATCTTCTTGGATTTGAAGGCAGCAACATTATCAGTTATAATTTTCTCAGGGCAACCAAAGCTTGATAATATATTGGTTTCTAGGAATCCTATAATCACAGTGTCATTGGCTTGTCTAGAAGGAATTGCTTCTATCCATTTGGTGAAATAATATGTAGCAGTGAGGATCCATTTATGTTGGTCAGAATAAGGAGGATGGATTTCTCCAATGAAATCCAGGCCCCATTGTTGGAAAGTTTTTTCGGTGGAAATTGGTTTCAGGGGTAAAGGTAATAGTTTTCTCTTGCCTTCAAAGATTTGACATTTATGGCAAGCAATGACAAATTTATTTACATCAGAAAACAAGGTTGGCCAATAAAATCCAGCCCTTAGGATCTTGTCTATGGTTGATTTCCAATAAAGGTGTCCACCATAGTCTCCTGCATGAAATTCATGGAGAGCCTTGTCAGCTTCATCTTTTAACAAACAATTCAATAGAATGCCTTCATGATTTTTCCAAAAAATAACATTATCTAGAATACAAAACTTTGAAGATCTCATCTTTAAAAACCTTTTCTTTGTTCTGGATAACCCTGGAGGAGCTTGCAGGTTTAATAGTACATAAATTATATCAACATACCAAGGTGAATCTAAGAAGGCCTGGCTGATTTGTGGAGTCGCCATCTCTTGTTCGTCATCCAGTTGATTAATATCCAGGGCTTGACAATTTGTTTCTATCATGAGTTGAGCCAATCCCTGTCCCTTTATAAAATTTGTAGGTTTTATTTCAATATCATACTCTAATATGATAGCAATCCATTTACCTCTCTTGCCCTCAATTCCATCTTGAGTTAAGATGTCTTTGACAACAACATTTGGTACATAGGATATCACATGGGAATACAATATGTAGATTCTAAAATCTTTAATGGCTTTTACAAGTGAAAAAGCTTGTTTTTCCATGATGTTGTATTTTAAAGATGCATCCCTTAGTGCTTTACTAAAAAAGGCTATAGTTTTTTCACATCCTTGATCATCCTTTTGTAATAAAACAACTGCTACAGTGTGTTCTGATGCAAATGAAAATATTATGAAGTCTCTATCAAATTGTGGACTGGTAAGAATTGGTGTTCTAGTCAAAGCCATTTTAATTTCTTCAAATGCTTGTTTGGCTTCTACTGTCCATTTAATACTTGAATCCTTTCTTAACATGTTATTAAGCAATCTAATCAGTTTAGCTAAAATAGATACGAATCTTCTCAAAAAAATTATTTTTCCTAGGAAAGCTTTAAGTTCTTTGACATTTCTGGGATGAGGTATCTGCAGTATAGCTTCTATTCGAGAAGGAACAATTCTAATACCATCTTTAGAGATGATATGGCCCAAAAGTTTACCTTATTCCAGACCAAATAAGGATTTTTTTGGATTCAAAGAGATACCATATTTTCTGCATTTTATGAATACTTGTCTGAGATGGTCCAAATGTTGTTGATCTGATTTAGAGAAAACAATTATATCATCCAAATAAATGGCAAGAAAATCATGAATTTATTTTGCAAATGTGATTTCCATTGCTCTTTGGAAAGTTTCTCCTACATTTTTAAGTCCAAATGGTATTTTAACATACTTGAATGTGCCCCATGGTGTTGTAAAAGTTGTTTTTTCCTGGTCATCAGGATGAACCAGAATCTGGTTATATCCTGAGAACCCATCTAGAAGAGAAATCCTAGAAGCACCTACTACCCTTTGTAAAATGTGATCCATTTTGGGCAAAGGGTAATTATCCTTCAAAGAAAACTTATTTACATTTCTTAAATCAACACATAATCTGATCTCTCCAGTTTTCTTCCTAGTAGGGACTAAATTAGACACCCACTCTGAAAATCTAATAGGAGCAATTATCCCTGCTTCATACATTCATTTGATTTCTTTTTCAATTAAAGGTAGCAGTACAGGGTTTATTCTTCTAAGTTTCTGTTTAAATGGTTTCTGATCTTCTTTCAGAGGTATGGTATGCTGAATTATAGAGGTATCATATGATTTCAAGTCTTCATTACTCCAGGAAAAGACATCCTGGAATTCTCTTATTAGTTCAACATATTTTAGTTTTTTTGATAAGGAGACAAAGATTTAGATAACTTTAACATTTTAGGATTTTCTTCAGTTCCCAAATTATATTCCTCAATATTTGCTTTCAACGGTTCCATCTTGGGTTTCTTTGGAATATCGTTAGAATAGAAAAGATTTTCTAGAGGAGTTAATCCCTTAGGCAAATGATTATCTTTTAAATTAACGATCTCAGATTCTTCTTCTATAATCTCGTCAACCTCCATTTGTTTGAGGTCCTGTATTTCTTTTTTGGAGAACTTTGTTGGATGAAGCATTTGAATTACACTTTCTTTTGAAATGTCTATTTATTATTCATTTATTTGATCAGATTCAATGACTGTATCTTCATCTATGTTACTGTTAGAAAATTCATTCTCTAAAGTCAGGAAATTGTTAATCTGCTCATTGCTTGCAAACACTTGCCAGTTCTTAAAATTGTCCGGTATGGCTGGTCTGTGTCTAATCTCAGCTGTGAACTGATGATTAGTTTCGAATGGTAACTTACAAGTGATGGAAAACATTGCTAAGCTATGGGCATGCAAATTCTGTTTTCTTGGGATTTTTGCAAGCTGAGTTTGTAGAAAAGTATTGAGAATCGCTACAACTATTCCTCTATATTCTCTCAGTCTGGGATCATTTTTTAGAAAGTGTCCTTTGATCTATTGAATGATTAAATCAAAATCCCCTATGATAGATACTCTAATTTCTCCTAATCTTTTGATCAGTTTAAGACCTAGCAAAAGAGCTTCATATTCTGCCATATTATTGGTGCACTTAAAATTTAATCTGTAGGCATGGCCTTTATCATGATCATTTTCAAGATTATGCACCCAAACTCTAGCTCCTACTCCTAATTTATTAACGGAACCATCAAATTCTAAATGCCAAAGAATTTCATGTTCATAATTAGTATCGGGAGTTTTAGGAACTTTCTTAACAGTGAAATCTGGTTTTTTACTTTCTTCGGGTTTTTCTTGGGTATGTGATTTTTTATTGTCCTCGGGGATTTCCTAGATTTGAAAACTAGATTTTTCATTTACAATTTCTTTTGGTTCTGTTGCTGGAACTTCTAATTCAGTAGGAGAACCAATTTCAGCATTGTAAAGAATAAATGAGTCCATATCAGAGTGTACTGAGTATATGGGAAAATTTTCATGTTTCTCCTGACTACTAACCACATATTTCATTAAAGTTTCTCAGTATAATCTCTTAGGTTGTCCGAACACTGAAATAGTAGCGTATGACATGTCCAATTGAAGAGATCCTTGAAGTTTTTCACCTGAAGATCTAGATAATAACATACCATATTTTGGAGGAATATCTGCTACTACTATGTCCATCAAAATTATTTTTGCAAGGTATTGAACCAGTGAAACACACAAGTCTTTGACTAATCCTAAACATCTCACCTGACTTGAATAAAAAGAAAAGAGATCTTTGTATGGTCTGGTGATATCTAGGTTCAATTTCTCCATTACAGACTCGTGCATTAGATTGTGAGATGCCCCAGAATCAAGCATGGCATTATGAAGTATTTTATCATGTATATTTAAACTTACATAGACTGGAGGAGTTCCTCCACTTCCTGGTTTTCCATTAACTTCAGGGCCAAAGAGAAATCTGGGTTGGTCATCAAAAACATTTACTGAATCATCACTTCCAGTGATATTGAGTGATTTATTGATTTGACTTTGGTAGACATCATGTTTAGCTAATTCAGACAATGGAACAACTATTTTTATTTTTCCTACTTCAGCCTCCAAATTAAAAGGTTTTTCAGTCTAAGTTCTTGTCTTTCTGAAAGTTGGATTCTCTTTATCTTCTGTGTTTTTGGTATTTTTCTCCTTCTCTGGAGTGGGGTTGTGGGCTGAAGTTGTTTCCGAATCAACTTCTGGAGGTTCCTCTACATTTCCTTTAGGAGGAAGAGTATTGGAAATTTCTCTATTATTTAGTTGAGTATCGGATACATCTTCAATTAATGGGTTGGTAGGATTAGGATCTGATTTAGAAAGAATATGTACAGGGGTAGTATTGGTTTTACCTTTGAGGGGTTGTTTTGTAGCTTTCTGTTTACTTGTTTCCGGGACATCGATTCTTCTGCTTCTCAAATTATATTTCTTGTGGACTTCGTAAATGGTTGTGTCATATCCCTCCTTGAACTCAAATGATTCTCCTGAATGAGTTTGGAAAGGTTCAATAATGTGAGCTTCTTGATCATCTTGGGTAAAAAAAACTTCTGGTTTGTTGTTGTGTTCAGTCAAGTTATTTATTTGAGCATCTTCTGTTGGTTCATCAGAAGTTGAGGCTTCAATATAATTTTCCTGGAATGGGGGCCTAATATTTTGGTGAGGACCAGTTTTTCCAGTATTTTGGTTTTGGTTCTTTCTAAAATTTGGATTTCTCCCAGTATTGCTTGGTTGACTATCCCAAGGAGATTTATTTTCAATTGTTTCTACTCTATCTCCTAGCCTTTCCATCCCTTTAATAATATCATTTAGTTTCTTTTCAAAAGCTGAGGGTTCTTCATTTAAAGGCATTCTCCTTTCAGCTCTGGCTCTAGCTTGTTTCTCTATCAGGTTGGCTTCAACACTAACAGCTATACTTTGCATATCTTCTAAAGTTTGAGGAGCTCTATCCCTAAGCTGATATGCCATATCAGAATCAAATCCATCAGGGAATTTAATTAATACTGAATCTGGAGGAGGTCTAAGGTTTTGAGGAATAACATAGTAAACATCATTGAACCTGGTTTAGTAATCTTGCACAGTCTCTTTTGGTCCTCTTTTTAAATTTCCAAATTTTGATAAGATTTAAAGAGGATATTTCTTCTTTTCCCATCTGTTTAAAAATGTTCTATAAAGATCTTGTAAGTCAGTAACATTGTTTGCAGGAAGGGCTCTAAACCAAGTTCTAACTTCTCCAGTAAGACTTTGGACAAATATTCTCATTCTCACATCATCAGCATCTATTTCATAAATTTCAAAATAATCGGTCATATTTTTAGTATGATGTTGTGTAGTGTAGGTACCAGAACCATCAAAAGGAGTGATTTTAATTTGGTAGTCTTGGGGCATAGCCTCCATTTTATGCTGGTAATACTAAAGGAGCATATCTATTTGCCATTGCAGGAGGTAGTGATGAAATAACAGGTGAGGTTGTTCTGTGAGTGGTGGGTGGAGGAGTAGAAGGGGTAATTTGAGGTTGAGATGTTTGAGGAAATGTTGATGAACTTGGAGAGGCTGAAGTGATCACAGAAATATTTGATGTTCCTTCAGAGGTAAGCTCAGATTGCATGGAATTTTTCAAATTTTTATCAAGATGTGAAGTAACAAATTCAAATTGTAAATCTTCAATAAATACTGGGTCTGGAACCAAATTAGACAACTCAGATTCAGAAAAATTTACAAATAAAGAGGTTTCAAATTGCTCATCAAAAGTTTCGTCCTCAAGGTAAGTCCACTTCACAGGACAGGATATTGATGTATAGAGAGGCCGAGAACTAGCATAACTTTCTTGGATTTCATGTCTCCTAAGAATCCTGGAGATCAGATTCGGATTTTCAAACACAGGCAGGGGATTTGGATCAGGATTAGACCTGGTGTAATGAGTGCTCTTTGAAGCCAGGTTTCTAGATGATTCTCTTTTTCGGTTTTTTGTCTAAATGGAATGAACAATACAAATTCTACACTCTCTTTAAGAGGTATAATATTTTGGATCTAATTTTTCTTAAAGATTTATTTGAATAGAGGAACTGATCAAATGTTTGAAACTGAATGTTCAGTTCATAAAATAGACCAGAGATAGACTAAAGAAACACTTATTTACTTATGCAATTGCAGAGCAAAAGCAGTTCAAAGGCTACCTAGCTAACTTCAGGCTCCGTCTGTAGTTTATAAAGTAAACAATAGTAACAATAAAATTATTCAAGTCCCCAATGGAGTCGCCACTATGTTATCACTCAGATTTTCCTTGAAGTTGTTGGAAGAGGAAAGGGGTCCGAGGTAACCACAAACCAACTTTTAGATACAGAATCTAGCCAATCTGTACCCAGAGAGGGCTCTCTCTTTATGTTTTAGCTTTGTTTTGAAAGATATTAGGCTAGCTATGAAAGTACAAGGATTTTGATTTTGTTTGTTAGGGTGATGAAATTCATTAGCAGAGGGGTATGACTGAGTAGTTTTAGTCCATTGGGATAATGGAGTCAAAGAATATGGCTTAACTAGATGTAGTTTCTTAACAAGAGATGGTTTCACAGGGCAAGGTAATAAAATAGGGAACAATTAAAGATCTAAAATGAATGGAATGAACTCAAAATGGGTGAATGGAAATTAAGAATCCTTCAATATTTTCGAAAGAGGGAACCTGAATGATTATTAACAAAGAGCAATTAAGAATTCTTTATCAAATAATTAGAATGGATAAACTAGAAAACATGAGCAATTAAGAATTCACTGTTCTTACTAGTTCAGAGGAAAACATTAAGAATTAAAATGATTGAAAACAGATTGCACTTAAGCACTTTTTGAATTATCCCTTTTCGTTTATCATTCAGATATGAAACATAGATGGTATAATAAACAAGTATAAAACTCTAAAACATAAGAGATAGATGACTTATTGATCCGTTGTCTTACTCAAGAATCTTGTGAAAAGTATTTTGCATCAATTCTTTATCCAGCTAGCCATATGAAATTTATCCAATAGCACTTTATTCCAAAATAATCAGTATTACAGCAAAGTCTAAGAATCCACCCCCCTCAATACTCCAATTTAGGGAGTATTTATACAAAGAATTATAAAAAATATCTCCTAACAAAATGAGATATAATCTAGGATGACTCATGGATATATTACAAGAAAATAGAGACAGATGGTCTCGTAGATAAGAGAAAGGATAAACGATGTTGTGCTGTTTCCTTCTTTTGAGAATGTGCTGGAGGCAGGCCCTATTATTGGGCTTGCTGCTGTCCCATTTAGTAATTCTGTGTTGGCTGCTCTGTTTTACTGATACTCTTTACCTATACTGATACACTTTGAATTTTTTTTTATCTTTGTTTATCCTTTTATCATGTCTTACTATAGTAAATAATCAAAATTCATACAAGGATAATATTTACAAAAATTCTAACATTTCTTCCAACCATTCTATTTCTGGTATTCTTGTTCTTTGAAGCTTCCTCAGAGTTTCAGCAGTCTCTGTATATCTGAAGAAAGTAGGCTGAATTGGGAATAAGTGTTTTACCTCATGTTCGAGATAAAGCAAATTTTCCAGATTGTCATGAAGAATCTTTCCTGTAGGCAATGCTTTTGTTACTGATGAACTAGTTAATGAATTGGCCTAGTTGTCAGCATATTTATTCAATTTCTCAACATAGTTTTCCAGACTCATAAGTTTATCCTCTGAAATTAAAGGACTTGGAAATCCTTTACTCTCAAAAATATTGAATCTCTTTGTAAAGGCATTGACTTCTTCCTACATATCAGAGCATCTTCTTTCTAGATTCTTCATCAGAGTTCTTTTAGTAAAAACTCTTTTAATCTCCAAAATTGTTCCTGTTCTGTCTTGGATGCCTAGTTCTTCAAGTTGATATTTGTTCTTGGTATTCAAAAACTGTATAAGATCATTGGCTTCTTTAGGCATGTTTCATAATTCTTCTCTTCCCTTTAAAATTTCTTCCAGAGCCAATTTAATTAAATCATTCTGCTCATACATTATTTGGATTGATGGCCAGACATATTCTATTGACTGAATGATGTTGGTCCAAAGAATTTCTTTGATTTCTCCCAAAGGTTTCTCCAATGTGAGATCCCTTTCTAATGCTCTCACCAATTTTTCTAATCTGTTAATATCTCTTGTCTTTTCTTCAGCACTCATTTTTTAGAGATCATATCTTTTCTCTAAGGAGATAAATTGTACCTTTGTTTTCTAAAGCTCTGTCACTTGGAGTTTCAATTCCTCCATTGAGTTTATTAATTCTTCAGTGCTTAAATTGGAAGTGTTGACCTGAGATAATTCTGTTGGCTGACCTGTTGTTGTTGTACCTGTAACTACTTCTGCTGTAGATGCTAGACTGTTTGTTTGCTTGTCCTTTAATGCCTTTTCAAGTTCTTTTTCAGTCTCATTTAGTTTCTCATTCAGTTTCAAGAGCAAATCCGTCAATTCTTCTTCAGAGTTTTGCTTTATGATTTCTGCAATTTGTTGATGCCTTGAAGATGGAAACTTTAGCTGTTTCCTTAAGGCGGCAATATCATCATCTTTATTTTTAATCAAGGCTTCTATACCTTTGACATCTTTGGGATTATGACCCAATCCAATAATTATTTCTTCCAAAGTCTTTATTCTGTTGTCCTTAGCCTGGGAAGAGGCTTTCTCAAGATGCAATTGAGCAGTAGTATTATTCAAGGAATCCTGTAATCTTTGGGTCATCATTGATTTATCAGTCAAAGTTGAATAAATCATTTCTCCTGTTTGTTTGTGCTGTTCAATATGATCCAAAGGATGAATATCCTTTTTCATGACTTCAAAATTGGTTCTAACATAATTTGCAGCTGTTTGAGGCTGTTTCACTTTGGGCTTGAAATGACTCATCACCATTTTACGTTGCTAGATGTCATAGGCTGACATCTATCTTTGTTGATTTTTGGGAGCCATCTTCAAATATTGATTATAAATTTGAAGTCTTAATGGATCATTTTTGGCCTTTATATTTATAAATGTTTTCTTAATATCCTAGGCATCCTTCACTGGTGGTTTGAAGGAAGATAATTTTGTACTTTGTTGTCTTCGTAGCTCTTTTCTCTGTGAATTAGTGGATGTTCAACTGATTGTGCATGTTTGCTGGCTATCTAATTCTTCTCTCCGCTGACTATCAGGGGTTTCTTGAATAAATTCTGCTTCTATAAGAGGATTTAATTTTTGTCTTTTCACATCAGTTTGTTCTGAAGATCCACTGATAGGGGTAGCTGTTTCTGCATCTCTCTTCTTACCTTTTTATTCATTGAGAGGAGTTTGCAAAATTGAAATTCCTGTCACATTAATCTGAGTGGGGGGAGTCTGTATTTGGCACTTTTCCTTAGAAGTTTTAGGTTGTTCTGTCATTGCGAATTTCTCTGTAACCTGTGTAGCAGTCTCTTTTTCCTTCCCTTTGGATGCTACTGTGGCTAATGCACTGATTTCCTGCAACTTTTGCTGAGAGGTTGTAGTAGAGGAAGGACCAATTCCTAGTCTTTGCACCTGTCCAAAATAATCCAGGTCAAGTATTTTCTCAAGATATTTCATAACATTTTCAACACTGACCTGTTCACTATCTTGTTCTATTAAGGCCCCTTCCATCCATTCATCCATATTGGCAAATTTTTCAATCTCTGGAATTCTATGATGAAGGTATGGTGACAATTTGTTTTTCATTCTCCTATCACAAATAAAGCTGTTTGGGTCATAAGGTATCCAATGGAAGCTTTTTTGCAATTTGAGATAATCTTCTAGGATTATTTTAGCTTCTTTTCCTGCATCCCTAGAATTTTAGATAAAATGACCTAATTGACTCTTGATTCTGAGCTGAGCTTTCTTTTTTGCATTACAAAAATGGACTATGTCTAAATTTATCATCTGTCTAAAATATTCCAAGGTAAAGAGCCTCATTGGAACATACTTTGGTAGCTTGAAACGACCTAGCTCACTGCCATATATTCTAATTTCTGTATGATTCATGTATAGCTACCAATCACCTATCTTGTATTGCTCGGATAGTTGGAGAATTTTCTTAATGTCATTATTGACCCTAGGAGGAGAGATTCCTGTTAATAAAGTTGTTGCAGGGTACACAAATAGGTCAATGAACTCATTGTAAGAATAAGGAGAATCCGAGGAATTATGGAAGATTGCAGACCAAAAGATGATAGACCTAGGATTTCCTTTGGCATCAAGTTTCATGACATGGAAAGGGAAACTCTCTGATTGATAGAAAAGCATAAGATGGTATATAAAAATGGAATATTTAAAAACTCTCTCATATTCTAATCTCATGAACTGGTCATGAATTTTATCAGCAATATAGGAAGCAAAATCATATTTGACAGCAGGGGGCTGTCCAGGGGTAAAAATGGACAACAATATTAGGGTTAACTGATCAACATATTCGCTAGTATTGAAACACATTACAGAGGATATCATATTCAAAATGAGTCTTCCCATATCTGTGAAAAAGGTATATCCATAAGGAGGTGGGCCTTTGGGTTGATGTTCTGGCAACATGAAAGTTTGGCAGAGACGATTCAACTCTTCTTGAGATAAATTGGTTGTTTTTTCAAGTAAATCTCCCATGGAAAGGGGAGTCAGGGCTTGAATAGGCTTAAACTGCAACATTTCATTGATAGACTGAGCAGTTATTGGGAAAAGGACGGTTTGACTTAGGGACATGACTGTTCATTGATTGGGATCATAATTGGCATGGCAGTAATATATTATTTTAGGAAAAATGTGGACTGAGGGAAGAAGATACATTGGAAGATTGGATTCTCACAGTCCAAAAATGTCAGAGCCGTTCAGGTAGTTATCTCTGTAGTGGAAAAAAATTTGGAGAGGATTTTCACTGAGGACGAGGTCTTTAATTCGGAAATCCCAGGCAGATAGTATAAATCTTTGTGAGGGGAATTCGGCGGTGCGACATTCAAAGCCACAGGAATTTCCATTTCTGGTTCTTGTGGATTCAGAAATGAATTCAGGTTTTGATGAAAAAAAGGCATCGTCATAGATTTAGGAATACAATTGCAATTCTGAGAATTAAGGAATGAAATAAAGACCACCTTGTTCTTTGTTTTTTCTTTTTCCTATCGAATTAGAACAGAAACCAAGATTTTCAGAGCTCAGCGGGAAATTGGGTAAATACCCGTTTTCCGGAAAATAAACAGTGTTGAAAACAGGTGCAGGCAACGGTGGATGATTTCTGGATTGTTTGTCTGCAACTTTCCTCAGGCAAGGTGGCAATCGACAGTCTTCACAGTTGGTTTTTGAAGTTTTTGCATGGGACACTGGTCACTGCACAGGATAGTGAAAATGACGCGAGTTGGTGTTTTTAATTGCAAAGTCAAAGGTTGGTGGGATTATATTTTTTAAGCGGATGACGTCAGCAAGTACGATTGTTTTGACATAGGCATAAAGGCGGTAAGTGGTATACATCGCACCGCTCTTGGGGAGAGGAGGTTTTCAATGGATGGCGAGCAATTCCATAAGACTCACGACACGTGGCACAACATTATTCAGAAAATCACTTGGCCATCGCGTGTTATCTTTCGGACGGGGAGGTGCAACGATATGGTTGACAACTGTAGATCTTAAACTGGTTGATCGAAAGGTCGTCGGGAAAGGGAGATGTTGGAAAGATAAAGAGCGGGCCCAATACAATCAAACATAATTTAAATTACATCGGGGGTGATTTGATTTGTGGAATAGAATGTTAATTAACCATGAGGGTTAATTAATCCCTTTTTTATACGGCAGGGTGTCGAGCTTTCAATCAGTTGGAAATTCAACTAATTAATCAAAATTAATCAGATTTATATGGTTATTTTTCAACCAAAGGGGTGGGATAATAATAATTTGGAATTTTAATAATTAAAATAATACGGGAAATGGTTGAGTCATAGGGAATTAAATAATAAAGTTAGAAATTAATATGAAAATAAAATAAAAGCACTAAGTATTAAAACATTAGGTTCATGTAATTAACTTATGCTTGAATGAAAAGGGTTTTTATGAAATATTGTGAAATTTCTCTAAGTAAAATAGGATTTTACTTAGGAAAATATTATCTTGTGGAAGTGAATGAATGATTTATGAATGCTTTTAAGTACTTAGGCTTTTCCAATTATTGGGCTGAGGGTCCGGTCCCTCCAAAAGTCAAGTAAATTCCTTGAGCCCCTCTAATTTTCAAATTCCTTAGTACTTAGTGGAAATTAGTGAAATTCTTAGGAAAAAATGAGAAAGGAAGTTAATAATTTGACTTTGCTTTTCTTGAAATTCTTCCAGTGTAGTGTCTGCCTTTGCACTTGTGATGAAAGTAAAGATTTAACACATCTAGAGTCATTATCCATCACATGTAATTCTGCAACAACATCTACCTACCCTACCTACTTTATCCTACCATTTTTTCTTCTTTATTAGGGTGCACTTAGATTGGCAAACCCTTATCACACTTTTTCTTTTTACATATAGAAATATATCTAACTCTAACCTTATTACATCCAAGGGCTCAGATTAAGCTGTTGAGCTCCTTTTATTTACTCTACCTATCTACTTATCTGCCAAGATTAAACAGTTTGGTCAGATTTTATTCTCTATCTCTAAAACATAAAATTGAAAAATGAACTAGCCAAGCTTAAACTGTTTGACTGTTCATCAATTGTGGCATAAGATACAAGTTTCACACAATTTTTTTATTTACATAAGAGCAAAAAGTAGTGGCATTTGGACTTGCACACTTTCCTTGGCCTTTCTTTTGGTGGGGTTCATTTTTCACTTTTTTATTTATTTTGTTTTTGCCCTTTGATTTTTTAACTTTTGGTGTCTCTCTTTACATTTTTTAATTTTTTGATTTTTTAATGTGGAAAACCTTTTATGAGGAAAGGTATGAACATATTACACTGTATCAGATCCAATCATGATATATGACACCTATTGGTATAGGAGTCTAGAGGCTTTATTGCCGAGAGAGAGATGTGTACCCTCGCCCTATTACAGCAGATACCCAGGGGCTCCTAAGGCAGGTAGGCCTCCTCAAGTTCTATGAGGAGGATACTTCCCTAAAGGCCTATATTATGTTTTTCAGACATCTTATCCATAGGTGGAATGCCCACCGACAAGCTTTCCAAGTTGATCTTCACCAGTGGTACACACCCACTAAGGAGGATATATATTTCATTATAGGGCTATCGAGGAGAGGGGTGGATTTTCCCTCATTCCCAGAGGTTCTAGTTGGTTTTGTAGCAGGGAGTCAGTTAGTTTACTCCCAGAAATACATTGGAGCATTAATACTGTCTCCTGCAGAGTTTCAGGTCGCTAGAGGTCAGTTACGTATTGGTGCATTTGGTAGTGAGGACGTGCAGTGCCTCTCACTTCTCATTTTGACCATTTCACACGACACCAGTGACAGGAAATGCATTAGTTGCTCGCTTCTATATTATGTTGATTCTTTAGTATAGGAGCCACGTCTTTTCAGGTGGTCTTCCATTTTTTTGCGGGAGTTCTAAGCAGCCCTAGATAGATGTCATGCTCATGCACAAGGGAGGGTCAACTTCCCTTTTGCTTCAGATATTTTTTGTTTATTTTTTGAGAGGTTTCCAGAGATGAGGCCTAATTTTTTTCGGAAGCCTCGTAGACCGAAGTTGGAGGCACGTATGCACATGTGGGGGCAGATGATGCCCAAGAGGGGAGAGACTATGTTTCCAGCCAAGATATCGCATGATGCACTAGACTTACTATCCAATGTTGACGACCTGCATCCCTTCATTATGGTCCCCTGTCCTTATGTTGGATTGGATTGGCGAGGGTGTGCCAACATCCTCTTCATAGATGATGAGCCACCAGATGATAGATGTAATATTATTGTTTTATTTATATTTATTCTAACATGTTCTTTAACTTGTTTTTATTAAATTGTGTAATGAAATTGTCTAATTATTGTTGTGTACTTGTATATATTTTGCAGACATTGGCTCTTTTGATAGCGATCGTCGTCTCGGCACACCACATGATCCGGACAGCTGGATCTGAGTGACGATCGGGCATGGCAGATGTGAGATCATGATCGGCCAGTCTTTGAAGTACGTACTCTTCTTTGGTGCAGCAGTCGCCTTTTTCTAGGTGCGGTCGACCTGATACTAGATACGGGATGGAGTTGGGTGACTAACTCAATGCATTTATTGTTGAGGTGAGCATTAGGCCCGCTCATTATAGAGACATACAAGTCGATGATAGGTTATTACGAATGTATAGGCTATTACGAATGTCGAGAGGCATGTCATGTGACATATTTTAAAATGTTTGTATGTCGTGGGGAGCTACGACAATTATTGGCAATGGGGAGGATTGTTGCACATTATGAGGCGTGTTAGAAGCAACAACACGTAATGGACACTCGCGAGCAGAAACTCATAATCTCGTGATTTTTCACCTCATGTTGCACCTCATGAGCATGAAGTTTCACTAGCATCCTAGTAGTCATCATGGAATGAGGTTGGACAGCCACATCTGTTCGATAACACCAACATCCATCGATATAGTCATGATCATGAGCAAGCTAGACCATCGGCATTCAGAAACATGACATTGGCCCAGCGAGGCCTCCACTAGTACGCTGTCGATGTTGTACTACACCAGCTTCGATCACGGCAGGCACATATTACGGTTGTATATTTTTAACATTATTCGATTATATATATATATATATATATATATGGTCCATGTATTTTATGTTCATGTTGCAGTTGTACTTAATTTACATGTTGGTGATCATCATGATGTGTATATTGTTAGGTCATGTTAGATATGTTCATTTAATGTGCAGCTTGCAGATAGATGTGTATGCGATAGCATGAGTTATTTGACATGAGATGTATATTTGATGTTTGTATTGTGATGATGTTAATATATAATTTTAATTTGATGTTTGATTGTGTTTTTTAGTCAAATATGATGTTTGTACGATGGTTATAATGATCTTGATGTTTATTAATTAATTTAATATTAAATGACCATGATATTTATTAAATATTATGTCGCGATCGTAATTGAAATTGAAATTTTAATTGCATGTAAAATTGTAAAATTGTATTTGTATTTGTAATTGTAATTGTATGTAAAATATTTAATGTAAAATTTTAATTGTAATTGTAATTTTTAATTTATTGTGAAATGATTGTAATTGTAATTTTATATATGACAAATTGTAAAATTGTAATTGTAATTGTAATTGTATGTAAAATTCTAAAATTGTATTTGTAATTGTAATTGTAATTGTATGTAAAATATTTATTAATGTAAAATCTTAATTGTAATTGTAATATTTAATTTATTGTGAAATGATTGTAATTGTAATTTTAATTGTAATTGTATATATGACAAATTGTAAAATTGTAATTGTAATTCTAATTGTATGTAAAATTATAAATTTGTAATTGTATTTGTAATTGTAATTTTAATTATAATTGTATGTAAAAATTTGTAAAATTGTAATTGTAATTGTAAATGTAATTCTAATTCTAATTCTAATTGTATGTAAAATATTTGTAAAATTTTAATTGTATTATTGTGAAATGATTGTAATTGTAAAATTTTAATTGTAAATGTAATTGTATATAAAATTCTAATTCTAATTCTAATTGTATGTGAAATTGTAAAATTGTAATTGTATTAATGTGAAAATTTTAATTGTATTAATGTGAAATGATTTATTAAAATATTTAAATTTGTAAATAATGGTAAAATAATAAATCTAGAATAATATGAATTTTTGTAACATAATAAAGTTTGGAAAATAATGCAAATAAATTCATGTACTTTAGAATTATCATTATTTTATTATGATCTTACATACAAAAAAAATAACTTTATACAATCTAGTGCGCTTATCATCATAACACGCACTGGTGCGTCTTAGTACAAAGACGCACCGGTGCTTCACAACTCTTCCGCACCGGTGCATCATAAAACACTACGCCAAAACATAAACCTCGATCTTACAAACTGCACCGGTGTGCCTATAAAACCCCACAGACTGGAATAGGGTTATTCTGTAAAGTGCATTATTGGAGTAGCGAAGGGTTAAAATCATGGGCAAGAATTTTTTTGAGGAAGGGAAGGATTCTCATTCCCTTGAGGATAACAGAGAAAGATCAACTAAGGTTGTTGATCGGGCTAGTAGGTCCCATGAAGGGAAAGATTCCCCAACGTGCATTTAAAAGCTGCTGGGAGTATTGTCCGAGCTTCGGTTGGCTTACATAAACTTTTACTGACAGCGGCTAACGTCACATAAAATCACATCTTCGGCTTTCAATTGAACCTGAATGGCATCTCTAACTTGTCTGAGCTGTGGTCATGTGGATGAAACCAGTAAAAAGTCTTCTTGTACTATAAATGGAAATCCAGTGACCATTTATGTGGGAAGAAAAAAATAGATACCTGCAGCTACCATATCTCCACCTGCAAATCGGTTTCCCATTGGAAAAGCTAATGTAATAGCCCATTTTGCAATGTCTTTCCTCTACTCAATGCTATACTCATTTTCTATGGGAAACCATTGCCTCCACATGTAATAACTACATCGTCTAGTAAAAAAACAGTCTTATTCTACTAACAAATGCAGAATGAAGGACTCGTTATCATTTCTCCCAGAACATTCAAGGTCAGTTTCTCGTAAAACAGAGATTGTATAATTTTTTTTAAGATCAAGATGGAAAGCACAAAGGAGAAAAGAGGAAATTGGATGCCAAGATGGAGGAGGAACTTACAAATGAGCAAGCAGATCAGGGGTTAGCATGCAAATCATGGGGCATCTTTTCTTGTTGCAGGTTATGGAAAGGTTCAAGTTTCTTTTTCTAAAATAAGAAGAGTTGTAGTTTTGAAAAGAAATGGCACAAATATTTTCATAGCAAAATGTATATTTGCAACATGTGTAAAAACTGAAATATCTCCAACTTCAATAAAATTCTCAGAAACAAAACTTTCCCAACCTTTTGTGAAAACTGCCCACGCCTTAGCATATAATAGGTTCACATGCCACAATTTCCCACTTGGGCCCTATAGTATTACATCTTCACATGCCCCACATTGCATTCTCTCCACATAATCAGTGGGGACCTCCTGCAATAAACAAAATGCATTGGAAGAATAGTTATTTCCATCAAGAATTTATCCAATTCCAATTCTCAATTCTAATTCTAATTCTAATTCTCAAAAATAAACAAAATTAAATTCTCAATTTCTATGGTTGGAGTTCACTAAATTTCGGTTTACACAACTAAAAGAAATTTCGGTGCCTTAACCGCAAATTGGTGCTACTATACATATAACCGCACTAATGCAATGCATTTTAGTTACTACGCACCAGTGTCAGTGTTACCTAAGGACGCATTGGTGTGGTGCTATTAGTGATGCACTAGTGACGAATAAACACAAATAAAAAAAGTGTAACTCTATTTTCTTTAAGTGAAAAAAAGCGGCAAATTAAAAAATGAGCGGAAAAATATTTTTGAAAATCGAATTTCATAAAATAATTCTTTAAATAATAAACACTTTTCAATATTTCACTATTTTTTCTAAAATTTTCAGCGAGAGATTTGCAGGAGACATACTTGGAGCAAGAGAGCACGAGAGCATTGTGGAGCAGTGAAATACGTTTGAACAGAAGTATTCAGATAATTAGAAACCAAACCTCTGGCGATTCAAACCCTATATCATAAAATTTCAAACCATCTCGTGATTAAATTTGATTTTTTTTTTTACTTTTTCTGCAGTTTTTTTACTTTTTCCGCAATTTTATCATTTTTTACCCTAAACCCTTCATTTTTTTTGTTTTCTTTCTCTTTCTTCTCCCTATTTCTGTGATTTCAGAATTAGGGTTTTTCATTTTAGATTGACATCCAACCCAAGGGACAAATTGCATAGTCGAATCCCAATCCATTCAGCCATTGCATGAATTTTTGGAAAAAATGGATCTTTTTTTTTTTTTTAATCGGTGTGCCCTACGTAACCTAGTGCACCACTGCAATGTATTATACAGTGCACTACGCAAGTACTATAATCAAACATTTGAATTTTTTTTTTTAAATCAGTGCGCCATATCATAAATAGGCCACCGGTGCTCCATGTTACGAGGATAGCACCATACGGTCTATTACAATGTTTGTGCAGTGCGTTTATAATACCCCCACGCACTGTACGATCTTTTGTATTTTTTTTTCGGTGCATTTTTAATACCCCCACGCACCGACGGCAGTGCGTACATCATGAAAGGCGCATCGGTTTTTTGAGATTTATTTTTTACCTAAAAATTTGACAATTTATTTATAAATATATTAATGAATGATATAGTACGAGTTTTAGATTGATAAAGAAATGACTGACAAGAGATCAAGTAATAAAAATACTGATAACACATCAGAAAGAAAAAAACACAAGTTCTTTGTAAATTATTTATAAAAATATTATTTTTGAACTATATGTAAGTTTAACTAATATGTATTGTTTACTGTGTATCATGCAGAGCCACAAAATGATGAAGCTTGATAAGATTATTTCTGATCTAGGACAGGAAAAGGCGTAAATCTTGATGGAAAAAGAAGTACCAAAAGCATGAATCAGGTGAATAAAAAAATACTATCGATCCAATATGAGTTTCTTTTTTTAATTATCATTAATAATATACTTAAAATTATTAGATAACATGTGTCAAACAGTCTATTAATTCACATCTGTTTAATGTTCTATAGGGACAAACAACCCAGAAAATGAATGTTGTTCTAAGAAAAGAAAAAAAATAGAACATGCAAATGAAAATGAATTTATCCTTAGCTCATTTGGAGTGGTGTTGGAGGTTAACGAAAGGGGGAAAAACTTTTACAAAAGTTTGAGGGATCTAGTGGAACAAATGTATAGACGGTCTTTCCACTTACAATACAAAAATCAATCCAATGATTCCAAGAACCAAACTTTATCTAAACTACAAGACAATTTTCCAGAGAATTGGTCAATGAGACATGTGAGACTTTTAATAGAAAAAACGTACAAAAACAAAAAATAAGGAATGAAAAAATAATATTCCTTTAAATATTTGTCTAGAATTATTTATAAATATCACTTTTGTTATATTTAATTTTCATATATCAAAATAAAAATTAAATATTTTATTGTCATGTTACATTTTCAGGAAGATTGTGAAAATCTCAAAAGATGAACGAGCTGATATCAGGAATATGCCAGTAGGAATGTCCAAAAAGGTGTACAAGGAGATGGTCAAAGTAATGGACAAAATTGAATTGCAGGAGGAGCCATCTCAACAACAATGTGCTTCAAATGTAATATTTAATCATTGAATTTTTCGATCATTAGGTACAATAAATAAACAATTTAGCATTAAATATTAATTTTCAAGAATTTTCTTGCAGAAAAGAAAAGAAAATTCAACCCATTCAGCACATAAAACAGGATGACGAGGAAGAAAAGGGTTGATATCTAAGTTTGTGAGTAATTGTTACTTCCTTATACTGGATTTCATTTCTGTATTTTTTAAGTTGTTTTACAAAAATCCTCATTGAATGTCTTCAAACAGCTGCTAACATACAAAGAAGAACCCTCAGACAAATTGATTGAAATTGGGTTAAATATGGGTTGTGAGTATATGTTGGCATATCAGAAATTAATTGTGGAATTTGTAAGAATCTATCGATCTTGTTTTACTTAGCTCCGTCTATAATTAAGAGAACAAAAAATTCTTTTATATTAAATATATGATTCATTATGGGGTATAAAACTTGCAGGAAACAAAGTATGGAACTGTGCCAACAGATGAAATTTTGAAAGATGGCATAATACATGGTTTTGAAAGAGTGTGTGTAGTTTATGAGTCAATTGTTGTTATGGTACGTCATTTTTATTTTTGATTTACATTGATTTATATTATTTAATATGTCAATTTTCATTATTCTCACCAATGTATATACCCTCATTTCAGTTTATTTTTATGTTTGTAGATGGAAGGTGAAGAAGAAGAAAACAATCAACACTGTAAACAAAACATTCCTGAAAATAACCCAAGTCATGGAAGTAGCTCTAGCAGTGACACCAGTTCAAGCGAATAATGATGATCACTATGTTTGGATATCAAAGCAAGGCGTTGTATTTTTTGAAATATGTCTGTGAAATCAGACATTTTGTTTAATGTAATGGACATAGTGTCCCAATTGAAAGACAAAGGGATACCAATAACTATCCCATTTTGTATGATAAAGACTATCTTATTCATATATATTATATATATATATATATATATATATATATATATATGATAAAATATCTTTAATTTATTCTATGCATTATTTACAATATTTCTATAGTTCTTTTCATAAAAATTTAATTCATATGAATATTGTTATAAGATATATATGTGTCTTCTTTTGATGAATAATGAAGTTTAAGAAACCACAATAATTATGATATGATATAGAAAATTAATCCAAACATCACATTCAAATGCATTAATAAAAATTTAATTAATATGAATATTGTTATAAGATGTGTCGACTTTTGATGAATAATGAATTTAAAACAATTACAATAATTGCACTGTGACAGGTCGATGATTCTAAAAAATACAAAATGAAAATTGATGCGTGTCAGTTACTGTACACCTGTGTGTTTGTATTATGAAGCACACCCATGCATTTATATGACCTATGGGCACCGAAAAAATACCAAAACCAATTAAAAATATCGTTGCATTTGTGTTGTATGACGCACCGGTGCGTTTATGTCTCTATACGCACCGATGCCATTGTATGATCTATGGGCACCACAGGAATACCGATACCAATTATAAATCTCGGTGCATTTTTGTGATACTGCACACCGGGGTGTTTATGTGTCTATAAGCACCGATGCATTTGTACAACCTATGGGCATTGCACGAACACCGATACCAATTATAAATCTCGGTGCATTTGTGTGATACTGCGCACCGGTGTGTTTCTATAATTCTACGCACTGGTGCATTGATACGACCTATGGGCACAACACAAATCCCAAGACCAATTAGAACGACCCCATGCATTGTATCACCAAAACTACGCCCAGTGTAGTTTTATACCTTAACGACCCATTGCATTCTCCTTCAACCACCTCGGGGCACCTTCTACATGTACACACTGATGCGTTAAAGCCAGAGTAGCGCACCGATGAAAAAAAACATCTGTAATAACCTCTGGCCGCCCATTTTTTTTAGCTGTGTTGAATTTCCGTTAAAGCTCCGCCAAAACCTCCGTAACCATAAATGGATGTTGTACCAAATGTTTTTTTGACAATTTTGGCCAATTTTATAACACTAAAAACCTCCTTTATAACCTCCGCTAGAGGGTTTTTTCCTTGTAGTGACCTTAACATTTTTTCTTCATTTATTTGGGTGCATTTGAGCTTGCAAACCCTGGTTCATTTTATTTTAAAACAACAAACTAACTAATTCTATCCTTATTTCTTCTAAGGGCTCAAATTAAACTGTTGAGCTCCTTATTTATTCTCTACCTAACTACTGATCTAGCAAGATTAAACTGTTTGGCTAGATCTTTATTCTATATCTAATAACATGAAATTTAAAGCATGAAAAAATCAAGATTAAGCTATTTGACTTATCATGGATTATGGCATTGTAACAAGCCGCACATAATCATTTATTTTTGCAGTAAAATTAACAGTAGTGGCATTTGGATTTGCATCATTTTCATGTTTTATTTTTATCTCATTTTTTTGTTTGGGGTCCATTTTTCTATCCTTTTTTGATATTTTTATTTCAAGTCCTTTTATCTTTCTTTTAGGAGTTTTACCCTCTTTACATTTTTATTTTATTTTTCTGATATGGGAAAACAATTTTCAGAAAGAAAAGTATGTACATATTACAAGAATAATCAGAGTAAATTAGAAAATTATGAATCCTATTATTATAGGACCCTAACAGAATATTCATCCAACAAACAATTCTTGCCCTATGCACTAAGCTACAAGCTGTCTGTGCACTAAGCTGCAGACTCAAGCCTCTTTGCACTTAGATGTAGAGCCTCTCCTTCGCTACAAAACTAAAAATCACGATAATACAACCATAACATTGATTTAGATCATATCGATAATTTTATACTTCTCTTCTTATTATTTCACCCTATTTATGCTATTACATCGTAGGGATACATCATTGTAATACCATAGTAAAAATACCATGGACTTCCCAAAAAAAGAAACTATAACCCAAAACCATTTACAAAATTGTGCACTTAACAAAAAGGAGGAGCTTCGACCCACCTTGAAGCCCCTATGTCATCGCGCGGTATATTTGAAATGGTCCACTTCAGGCCCCGTTGTGCACTCCACTACATGCTCCACCCCACAAAATTTGGAGTCTTTGCCAAAATATAGGCTAAGTTGGATTGTGCCCAACAGGCCCCCAACACTTACATGTGACTCATCCTAAGTCACTCATCTGATTTTCCTTTGATCTTCTCTCCAATGTTGTTGTAGGTTCTATTGAACTACTACAGAATGTATGTGATCTAATTTTCTTCATTGTGCACTTCTTCTAATAGTGCTTTTGTCACTAGTTATGTAGCTTTCTACATTAATGCCTCCTCTCTGTGTCAAAACTCTTGAAGCTTCTCATCCACTTCCTGAGACATATGGAGAGCCTAATCATTCCATGGCTAAGTTCTCTTTGTCAAAAAATTCTCTTCTTTCCTTAGCTCCTATATTTTCCTCTGGAGGGCAGTTGCTTCATTGATCTTGGTGAGCTTTAGAGAGATTGGTAAGGTCTTCACAGTTGCCCAAATATCCTCCAGTTGTTGTTGATTTTGTTGAATGTCCTCTTGTAGATTTTGTACATTTGGATATTCCTACAACAAAGTCCAAATCTGTAAAGTCTCATCCAATAGCTTACCACGATCTGCCACCGTTGGGGATATGGTGACCACTGTAGTATTTAGGTCGACCTCACTCTACTCCCGCACTTACTTTAGTGTGGTAGGATATAACTTCAGCTACAGTTCACGAATATTCTTCTCATATGAAAATTTCACTTCTACAATTTTCTCCTTGCATCCTTTTACCACAAGGTCAAGATTCACTACCTTATCCTCCACTGGCTCCTCTTCATGGACATCGATGTATGGATCTTCACGGCTTGTTGCTTCGACCACCTATTTCAAATTCTGTTGTTGCTGCACTTCTTGATCCTTCTCTTGGATCTCCTAGTCAAGCTTCCATTTTAGTGAAACTTGCTCTTGCTCTACTTGAATGTTCAAATTTTAAGTGATTTGTTCACACTACTTCAGCTCATCTATGATTACTTTATGCAGCTCGTGTAATCTCTAAAGTGGCACTACTGCAATATTCATGTTCACGTGCTTCCATCCTTTCACCTGCTTCTATACCTCGGCGGAGTCAAACTATAGGGCTCCGGAAGGTATATGCACCCCAAATGTGGGCTCTACTAGTCTTTCCTCTCTAATATTCTCCACTATCTGCACTGGTTGTCTAACTGTTTCTGCCAGTATTTTAAGTTATACGATGCACTTTTCGACACCTATTAGAAGTGCACCATAGCGATCTTCCAACATGTTCCATGAATCTGTCATTGCCTCCTAAATTCTATCCCCAATCTCATCCATGTCCCCATTAGTAAGGACCAATGGAATTACATCCTTTGATTTATCCGCCTTCTTCTTGTTTTTTCTCCTCGTGGAAGCTTCATTGTGTTCCTTTCTCTTTTATGTCACAAATTGGCTTGTCTCTATCTTCTCAAACTCCTTATTATGTTCATCACCTCCAAGAGGATTTTAATGGCCCTCGTCGTGTTGCTTCTCTTGTTCTACCTATTTATCATCCTTATCTTTATCCTTCCCACACGCTTCCCCATGAAGTGATGTGTCCTCCTTCATCTGACTATCTTCTGCCTCTTTCTTCAGCATAGTCATCCATTTTGAGGGTCACTATTGTACTTTTGTAAGGACATCATCTTCTATTACCAACTATGGCAGGGCTTTCCATTTCTTACTTGTGTCTCTGCGAGCCTGTATATAAATTTTGGGAAATCAACATTAAACTTCACAACACAGCTATACTAATCATATAGGCTTGGCGAAAGGCAAGGGTGATGGTACACCAACATGTGTAAGCCCATATGGTGTAACAAAAAAAACATCATGTTTTCCTATTCTCTCGATGGATTATTGGTATACCACAGTAAGGAACATCACGTGGCTTCACATACATTTGAAGCTACTAGATGAAACTGGGAATCCTCTAGCTCTCTCCATGCCAACATGTTTATTATCAGGATTAACCATGCATAACGAAATGTAGTACCTTTATCTCGAACGTCACAGTAGTCGTCTAGTAATTATTTAAAAAATTATGCGACCCAGTTGTACTGAACCTTGTTGTCACACTTCGTAGCTAATCAAACTATTATTGCAGGTACTTCATTATTCTAACACTTTCTCATGATGTTTCTAGCTAACATGTGTACTACGAAGTGAAATCCCTAGTCATTTATTGATTTAATATCATACTCTTACTTCCCTTTTGTTAGTTCAAACTTCTTCTTCATGTTTTCAGCTATTGCTTTGTCCCATTATTTCCAACAAATTTGTCTATGAGGTTCCATCCTTCGTATGACTATCTCGTGATTCTCCATATTAAAATTTCATCTATAGTGATCCTCTTTCCCATCCATAGGCATCCATCGCGCACTAGCATGATATATGGTCTGACACAGGTTGTGCTTCCCAGACTTCTACCTAAGTGCAGTGCATTCAACATACTCAATAAACTTGACTATGCTAATCCAACCACACATTGTTGTGCTTTGAACCTCATCACACCACTATCAGGGTAGTGTACCTTCTTAAGATATATGTCTAGTGTGAACTTTGCGCACTTCTTCCTGTCATTAAAATCATAGTCTCCGGCCTTCAGCTGTAGAATTTTCCCAAGGATTTCTCCAAAAAATGGAACTAACTCTGGAAATAAGGGTGTGAAGGTGCCATAATTTACATCCTTCGAATATTTTACCAGTTTCACATTTGGTTTTATAGGTGGAATATATGGTGGGATAGGTGATGGAAACACTATTCCCTCAGTTTCCATTTTCCCTTACTCTGCTTCTTCCTCACTATCTCTGTCTTGTTCGGGTTTTTTCTGCGGCTCGACGGGTCTCTTGTCCTATTTGTTCTTTTTTCTCTTTTCTTTGGTCGGTTGGATTCGCAAAGATATCCAGTCTCTAGTTTTTGGTGATCTTGTTGCAGGCATCTCAATTGATGCTATGGGTGTATCAAATGTGGCTTCTTTTCTATGCACTTAGAAATATTCGAGTTCTTAGGACAAAAAGGTTCTAAATCTGGGTGGAACGCGGATTTTTATAACAATTTTGAACTTCTAAGCTCATCATTAGCTCAAATCATGTTCATATTATGTTCCTTAATTTCATATATGTCGTTAGATCCTGCCAATTTGTCCTCATAAATGCAACTTTCTGTGTGCTTTAACATTAACTTTTCCTTTTAACATTCATATTTTTCCAGTGAACTTCTATGCATCCCAAATTGTAGAGAACAACCCTTCTTACATCATGACTCCTATGAACTTCGATATAATCTAGGTTGTAGTGAAATAACTTCCTACGTCAAAGATATTTCTGTAGCGTAGTTTATAGTCCAGTGCCCACTTTCAACTATAGGTGGCACTAAGAATTTTCCTCTTTCTTCTTCAGAGTGAATTTGTAGGGGCAGGGTTGTCCATGTAAAGCTTCAATATACTACCATTTAATCCTCCTTGAATCAATTCTCTATTTAAATTTTCTAATTGAACTGGGCCTCAATCATTAATATGCTTGATAATGTATGGGCCCAACCAATGCATCTTGAAGTTTCCTGGAAATTTTACAAACTTACTATCATAAAGGAGAACAAGGTATCCTACTTGGAACTTCTTTTTCTTAATATATATATTATGCTAGGACTTTTCTTCTACTTTATGTACGTGATTATGGAAGCCTACTATAAATATGTCTTCTTCCAAATCAAGAAACTGTGACATTATTTCCTTTATTATATCATGGTATGCCATATCTATAAAAGTTGTAATCCTCAAACTCGGAACAATGTACTCCATCGGCATCACAACTTCTTGGCCATAAACTAACCTGAAGGGTGACTGACCTGTCAACTTCTTAGATGTGGTCATATAAGCCCATAATAATGCTGGAATTCTAAGGTCCCAATCATCTCTATTGAAATTCCATACCTTAGTAAGTGCATTCTCCAAAGTATGTTAGGATATTCTGACACATAGGAAATAGTTAAGTATAACTTGGTCTAGTGTAGAGTTAGGTAAAGTGTGTTTCTTTACTATGTACATTTGTAACTTATAATCCGACGGTCACGATTTGTAGTGATCCGACGGCTCACTCTCTCCTCGGTATTAATGACACTTGATCCGTGGGTTAGCACCTGATAGGTCCATGATCTTTATTTAAAGAGCATGGAGCGTCATTTTTCCGGTAACTGTTTATGAGAGAAAAATATGTAGATTTTCTTTTTATATTAATAAATTGCCTAAAGTGGCCGCGTTGGCTTAGGTTGTGGACTGTTTCCCCCTTCGAGGATTTTAACCACGTGATATACTAGTGTATTGAGTTGTGATATGTTTGTGGGTGGTGACCTTTGGTGTTTGATCTAAAAAACTTAACCTGTAAATTCCTACATGGTATTAGAGCTATTTTGAGGGTCGCATCCATTCTTGATCCAAATCCGAAGTCGATTTGACTACATCCGACTCTCATTTTCTAGATCTACTATTTTTGAAAAATTTTGGGCCTGGAGAACTACTCTGTTGTGTCTGGAGCGTCTGTTACAGTGAGGAACCCCTTTTTTTTCATACGAAAAGGTTTTCGGTTGCCTAAGTTATGTCAGTTTAGATCTAGAGGTATAAAGTATCTTCTTTGCAGTTATATCTGTTAATCGTTCTGCTTATTTCAGTTCCCTTTATTTATTTCGGTTTATATTTTTTATTTTTTTTCCAGATCTATACCCTCTTCCATGTGTATTCTCTTTGCTCTGCATTGTATGCGATCTCGGCAAATCAGAAACAGGAAGAAGGGATTTTTTTTCTACGTATGCTCTTTCCCTATGTCTTTGTGCGATCTCGGGAAATTAGAAATAGCGAAAAAAAGGATAGTTGTCAGTAAGGCTAACCGAAAATCTAACATATTTCCATAAGGCTTGCATTTCATTTTTTTGTGCATGGATTTCTGTGCTTTTTTTTGGAGGAAAAATCATGCACACCAAAGAGTAAAAAAAAAAACAACCCTTCCTCCTTTCAAACAATTACAGAATATTTTTACTAGCTCACTTGGTGAGAAGTTAGTTTATGGGAATAGAGGTCTTGGGTTCAAGTCTCTTTCTGAAGCTTATTATTCTAAAAAGGTTTTTGTTAAAGGGGTGGGATTTTTTTTTGAAAGTAGAACTTCATCATAAAATTTCAACCATTCCCATAACTATTCGGCATCTGCAACTCAGTTTTTTCAACAAGGCAAAACTTGTTCATCCAAAAGCCGTTTTTCGAGCCGTTTTTTTAAACTGGCCTAATTTTTGAAGACCTTTCCATTGGAGCAGTTAGTTTCATCTCTTTTCAGCTTCAGTTTTTTTTTTTAAATGGACAGTGCGTACCTAATTATTCTTAATAGCACCAATTATTTCCAATGGCTACTTCACATGGTAGATTTACTAGAAGTAAAGGACTTTATAGAATAGTCATAGGACAATAAACTAAACCTTCCGATGATGATAAAGCCGCTAAATGGGAAAATAAACAAGATCAAGCATGAGGGTTGATAGGAATGTCCATTTATCAAGATCTTTGATTTCATATCCTTGAAATTGACACCCCTCATGAAGCTCTGAAAAATCTAAATACTGTTTTTGGCATTCAAAATCAAATCAGGGCCCACTAGCTTGAAAATGAGTTGCTTACTCTGGACCCCAATAATTTCTCCACCATTGAATATGTTTTGTCCAAATTCAAGACCCTTCGACTTCTTTTAGAAGGTTGTAAGGTCAAAAAGGAAGATGGTAACCTTATCTATTCCATTCTTGCTAAGCTTGGCCCTGCATACTCTGTATTTGTTTCCACCTTCCATTCCACTAGAGAAGCCATCATTTCTAAAGGAACAACCTACAAGAACTCCTCTTTTGATGCCTTCTGCGATTCTTTGATAAGAGAACAAGAAAAACTCTTATACCTTGGTCTTATCACTTCTGGAAACTTTTCTAAGAAAGCCTTATCAAGCCAACAAAAAACATATCAAAAGAATCCCAAGAAGCAGTATCCTAAAAAGTATGGTCCTAAACCAAACAAGGGTCTTGAGCAATTTCATCCGCAAACTGATAAAGAAACTCACCAAACTGATAAGGCAACTAAAAACAAAGGGAAGAAAACAAATAGACATTGCAACTTTTGTAATCATGATGGCCATGTAGAGTCCAAGAAACTCACCAAACTGATAAGGCAACTAAAAACAAAGGGAAGAAAACAAATAGACATTGCAAATTTTGTAATCATGATGGCCATGTAGAGTCCAAATTTTTTAAGAAGATTGAAGCCTTGTAAGCAACAATGACGAAGCACCACATCAATTTGGAGACCTCTTCAACTTCATCTTCAGTAATGGCTCTTTTGGCTTGTGGTCGTCAAGCATCTGGTTATGCATTAAATGTATCTTCTTCTTCTCATTCTCATGAGTGGCTCATTTATTCTGGAGCTTCTTACCACATGGCCAAAAATAAAGCCATGTTTTCTTATTTAAATGATTGTAACAGAAAACATATTTATGTTGGTGATGATAGATCTCTTAGTGTTGTAGGATCTAGAACCATTCATCTAGATAATGGTCAGTTTAATGATGTACTATGTGTTCCCACCTTGTCATGCAACCTTCTATCTGTTTATCAAATAACTCATTCAGGTGAAGGGAAAATAGTTCAATTCTCACCTCATGATGTTGTAATCATGGACCTCAAATATCCTAGACATATTTAAGCTACTGGAATTTTTTACGATTCCACAAGGTTGTATAAGTTTGACAACTTTGGGTGATCATGTCTTCCCTCTATTTTTGTTGTTCATAATGATGAAGTGAGAAAACTTTGGCATGAATGATTTGGTCACTTAAACTATCGCTCTCTTCAAACTCTATGTAAAGAAAATATGGTGATAGGTCTTCATATGGTATCTTTCCAAGATGGTGTTTGCTTCGGATGTGTACTCGGAAAACATCATCGGGATAGTTTGAAAAACGTGCCTCCTGGCATGCTTCAACCCCTTTGTAGCTTGTGCATAGTGATTTATGTGGTCCACTTCCTGTTGTTTCTTTCTTTGGTTGCAAGTACTTCTTAACTTTCATTGATGATTTTTCTAGATGCACTTGGGTATACTTCTTAAAACTCAAGAGTGAAGTTTTTAACATGCTATTAGCCTTTAAGGCCTTTGTTGAGAAACAATTTGGACATCAAATTCTTAATTCAAGATCAAACAATGGAGGATAATACGTTAACAACAAATTTATCAACTTTTGCATTGAGCATGGAATTAAACTGCAACATAATGTTCCATATACTCCACAACAATATGATCTAGCTAAAAGGAAGAATCGCACCTTAAAAGAAATGGCTAATTGCATGCTTCAATCTAAAGGACATAGTCTCAATTTTTGGGCAGAAGAAATTAACTATGAAAATTAAATTGTAAATCACACTCCTACTAAGGTTTTAAGGAATGTAATTCCAAAAGAAGCCTGGAGCTCAATCAAAATAGATGTAAGTCACTTTCGTGTTTTTGGAAGCGGTGCTTGGGCCCATATTCTAGATGCGAAACATAAAGCCTTAGAACCTAAGAGTGAAAAATTCATTTTTGTTGGATATTCCAAAGATGTCAAAGGATATAGAGTTCTTCAACCAGAATCCAAAAATATAATCCTTAGAAGAGGTAAAATTTGATGAAAATATATCAGCCTAGGAGCCTAGTTTGGCAAGTGTGCCACCTTTGGCTTGCGAGCCTCATTCGGCATATATGACACCTCTCTTTATCTCTTCTATTATTTTAGCATTCCCTCTCATTCAGATGATGGCAGCGAGGACGAAAATCCTCCTCCACCTCTTAAAGAAATTCCTTCAGCTCCACAGCTTCCAATATGGGTCCGCTCTACTCGAGATGCAGCAGGTTCTCTTGTAGGTGACCCTGCAGATCGATGACCTACATGTTCTTAGTTCGAAAGAGCCTCTTCCTTATTAGCTCAATTTCCAGAAAATCTTGATCCTGACACCTTTGAAGAAGATTTCGTTCATCCAGATTGGGATGAAGCTATGGATGAAGAATATTGTTCCTTATTGGCAAAAAATACTTGGGATCTTGTCCCTCTTCCAAAAGGAAGAAAGCTTGTCAAATGCAGATGGGTTTACAAAACAAAGTTTGGCCCCAATGGAAAATTGGATAGGCATAAATCTCATCATGTTACTAAAGGATTTTCAAAAGTTGAAGGCATTGACTATACTAAAACCTTCTCCCATGTTGCCAAAATGAATTATATCCACCTTGTTCTCTCCCTTGCTGCCTCCTTTAAGTGGGAAGCTCATCAGATGGATGTTGCATCCACCTTCTTACATGGAATGAAGAAATATACATGGAACAACCCCCTGGATTTATCCAAAACGACTCTAACCTTGTTTTTTGCCTTAGGAATTCTCTCTATGGTCTCAAACAAGCTCCTTGGGCTTGGTATGCCAAAATGGTAGATTTATATTAGATAATGGCTTTTCTAGGTGTCATTCTGATAAAACTGTCTACACGAAGAAAATGGGTAAGTCCTTCACCATCCTAGTTCTTTATGTTAATGATATTATCCTTACTGGTAGTGATCCCAACCATATAAACCATGTGAAGTCTAGCCTCAAAAGAAAGTTTGAAATTAAACACTTAGGACACTTGCATTATTTCCTTGGTCTTCAAGTCTTGCAATCCAAAGAAGGTATTACCCTTTCTCAGTCCAAGTACGCCGGTGATATTCTACGCCACTTTCACATGGAATATTGTAAGCCAACCCCTTCTCCCTTTCAATTTGGATTCAAGCTTTCAATCACTTTTACTACCCCTGAAGTTGTTGCTACCTTATACCATAAAATTTTTAGTAAAATTATGTATCTAACCCATACCCATCCTGACCTTTCCTTTGTCGTTGGTCTTGTTGCTCAGCTTATGCACCAATCTCATGAAAGTGACTAGAAAGCAGCTAAAATAATACTTCAATATATTCGAGGTACAGTTCAGTTCGGGATTCATTACAGTACATGAGCCTCTCCACTGTTGATTGGTTTCACTGATTCAGATTGGGTTGGTGACCCTGATGATCGAAAGTATACTACAGGATATGTATTCATTCTTGTTTCAGGACCTATTACATGGTTTTGTAAGAAACAAAGTGTCATCTCTCTTTCTTCAACAAAAGAAGAGTATCGTGGTGAAGTTAAAGCTAGCAAGGAAGCCATGTGGCTTTGTTAGATCCTGTCTAAATTTGGTCTTCATCAGCAACATCCAACTACACTTTGGTGCAATAATTAGAGTGCCATTCAACTATGTAAAGATCCAAATCAGCATCAGCATATGAAACACATTGAGCTCCACATACAATTCATAAGAAAGCTTATTCATGATCGTGTTCTTGAAGTTCATTGTTTTCCAACCAATGATAAAGTAGCTAATATCTTTACAAAGGCTCTCATAGAAGTGAAGTTTACCAAAATTCGATCCATACTTAGAGTTCAAAAAATTTATCATTAAGGCGGGATAGGCTCTAATGCCTCCTTCCTTCTCCTATTGTGTCACCTTTTTAATTCCTTCAATCCTATCCCAAGTTGTTCTTAAGGTGGGATGTTAGGATATTTAGACACATAGGAAATAGGCTCCTTTTGTGTCACCTTTGTAAATCCTTCAATCCTATCCAAAGTTGTTCTTAAGGGGGGATGTTAGGATATTCCGACACATAGGAAATAGTTAAGTATAAATTGGCCTAGTGTAGAGTTAGGTAAAGTGTGTTTCTTTACTATGTACATTTGTAAATTATAATTCAATGGTCATGATTTGTAGTGATCTGACGGTTCACTCTCTCCTTGATATTAATGACACTTGATCTGTGGCTTAACACCCGATTGGTCCATGATCTCTATTCAAAGAGAATGGAGGGTCATTTTTCCGATAATCGTTTATGAGAGAAACATATGTAACTTTTCTTTTTATATTAATAAATTTCCTGAGGTGGTTGTGTTGGCTCAGGCCGTGGACTGTTTCCCTCTTCGAGGATTTTAACCACGTGATATACTGGTGTACTGATTTATGATATTTTTGTGGGTGATGACCTTTGGTGTTTGATCTAATAAACTTAACCTGTAAATTCTTACAAAGTATTATTAAATGCTTCCAATGTTCCATTGGCCTAAGGGTGATAAGGGGCACTCTTCTGATGATAAACTTGGAACTCCTCAGTAAATGATTCAATAGTATTATTTAAGAATTTTGAACCTTTTTCTCTCATCAAAAACTTCATACATCCAAATCTGAACAATATGTACTAAAAAATGAACTTCGCAGCAGCCTTTGTGCTGCAGTCCCTTATTGTTTGTGCTTCAACCCATCTTGTCAAGTAATTAGTCCTTGTAATTATGTACCTTGCATCAATCCTCTTTCCAAGTGGGTTGATAGGTCCAAAAAAATCAATGGCTTGCAGTTTAAGTTGCGGTACCAATGGCATCTCATCTCTTCTGGAAGGCTTCCTTGTTCTTTGACACATATCACATGCTCTACATTACTCCTTGGCATCTTTATGTAGTGTAGGCCACCACAATACTTCTCTCAAAAGCTTCTACACATTAGCTTTTCCTGCATAATGTCCACCAGCTGCACCCTCATGAACCTATACTAGAATCATTTGTCTTTCATGTTCAGGAACATATCTACGTAGTATCTCATCTAGTCCCATATTATATAATTGTCTCGCTATTAATGGAAAATTGGCTACCTTAACCATTAATTCTTTATTTTTTTTCATGGTTATTCTTAAGGGGCCATTTCTGTACTCAAAAGCTTAATTATATCTACAAAATGGTCATTTTCCACTTTGATTGCAAATAGTTACACATTAGGGAGATTCCCCTCTATACTAGTTGGTTCTTCCCTTGTTTCCAGTATTGACATATGGTTAGGCCCTACATTCATTCTTCCTTGTTTAACAATGATATCAAAGTCATATTCCTAGAATAATAGTAACCATCTGCAAATATTTCCTCCTAAGACAGGCTTATTGACCAAATACTTTAGTGCAGAATGATATGTAAACATTTTAGTGTGCTCCCAGAAAATAGTGTCTAAAGTTCTCCAAAGCATACACCATGGCCAACCCTTCCCTTTCTATAGTGGTTTAATTATTTTCTTCTTTAGATAAATTTGTACTTGCAAAAGCTATATGATGATCAATCTCTCTTGCACTAGGTTGTGCTAGTACTACTCCCAAATCTATACAAGAGGCATCCACATGCACATGGAATTCCTTATTCCAATTAGAGAACACTACTATAGATGCAACTACCATTTTTTTTCAATATGTCGAGGCTCTTCTGACATTCTTCATTCCATTGAAAAGTTACATCCTTCTTCAACAATTTCTCCATAGGCATAGGAATCTGAGCATACCCCTTGATGCATTTCCAGTAATACCCAATATTTCCCAACGTAGTTTGAAGTTGTCTTACTGTCTTAGGTGGATGCAAGTTCACAACGATAACAATATTATTAGGGTCCACCATTAATCATTGCTTATAGATAACACATCCCAAAAATATGCCAAAAGGTACAAAAAATATTCACTTATTTATGTTTAGAGAGATTTGATATTGTCTACATGTGTCAAGCATAAGTCTTAAACTTCCAACATGTTTTCTTAACAACCCAAATATTGTCCAATCATCAAAGTATACCTCTAAAAACTTGTGGATGCACTCCTTAAAAGCTGCAAGGACCACCCTAGAAAATATAGCAGGGGCATTTTTTAATCCAAAAGGCATTACTGTGTATTGATATGATCCCGATTCTGTAGAAAATTTGGTCATGTGTCGATCTTTAGGTGCAATTATAATCTAATGATAACGTGAGAATACATCTACAAATGAGTAGGATTCCTAACCTCCTAACTTGTCTATCACTTCATCTATGAAAGGGGTAGGGAAAGGATCATCCTATAGACATGCATCATTGATCTTTCTTAAACCAATACAAATCCTAATTTCTTCTTGAGTATTCTTTTCTTGCACCACCATAGGACTCAACCATTCTTATTCTTCTACAGGTTCAATAATTCTTGTTGCTATCATCTTATCAAGCTCTACTTTCGATTTTTTCTTATTCTTTGGGTTTATCCTGTAAGGGATTTGTTTGACTGGCTTCACATCAAGTTTAAGGGGAATATTCATGACTCCTAGATATCCTATTATACCCTTCATATTTTAACACTTGGTGGGAAATAGTTATTGATATTCATGAAGTAATTTTTTAACTTTAATGACTGTCTCCTCATCCCAGTAGTATCCTATTTTTGCAAACTTTGGTTCCTTCTCCGATCCTATGTTCACCTTCTTGGTTTTCAGTGGCTTCGTTATGTCTGGTATCTCTAGTTGAGGTCCATTTACTTCACGGTATCCTTCTAATTATTATATGTTGATGTTTCAATGGTATTATTCTTCATCTGCAGTAAGGTTATAACATTCTAGTGAATTTTCTATTTACAAAACCCAATCAGGTTGTTGCTATGTTAGCGGGGTTACATTCTCAAATATCTTATTCTTGACTATCTAAAGGGCCAAATCTATGTTTGGGAAAACATCCTCAAAGCTGAATGTTAATATGAAGTCATCCACCATGTCTTCCCAGTTCATGATACCATGCCAAAGCTCTGTTTATAGGTACCAGTTCTTAGACATTGTCTCAAGTGTATGAAATAATCCATGTACACATTCCTGCCGTGGAATCTCCTTCCATGATATAGTGCATAGATGGATATACTTCCTATTATTAATTTCACCATCATATTTTATCTCCATCTATGTTTCTATCTGTCCAAACATTACCCACATTAGTCTTTGACATTCCTGCCAAACTTCTATTTTCTTCTTGTGTTCATTCCACCATCTCGCGGGAGTAGATTTTAGGGCTATATCTAAGGCTGAAAACCTTTTTTTCTTTGGAACTTGTTCCTCATAATCATTATTAAAATTATTTATATAACCTAGACCATCATAATAAGGCATGTTACATACGCCATATATTATACATCGAAGTTGATTGGTCATTCTTGCACAACGCCTTGTGGACACTTCATGCAACCTATTTTTCTAGTTCTCCAACTCTTCTTTTGATTCTAAGGTATAATAACTATCATGCTACCAACTCAACTTGCCCTCTGCATTAGGGTTAACATAATCTTGTTCCTCTGTTTCTATTTGATAGATATGATCTATGCGAGATACACAATATCCTTCTTTGATTGGTTCTGTGTATCTTACTCCTGATGGATCCAAGGGAACAATTACCATCATATTGTTTCCTTCAAATATCATATGTCTCTTCTTCAGATTAATTATGGAAAAATTATCAAATGGAAAATCAATTCCAAGAAATTTTGGATAAGGGCTATTTTCATCAACGATCTATATTACTTCAAAATAATCAATAGTGCAAACTCCTTCAATATCTACTGTGACACCTAGAAATCTTCCCATAGAGAAGATATTTTATTGATTTTCCATTCTTAACTGAATAGGTGACCACTGTAGCTTCGGCTTACCCATTAATTCACATGTCTACTTTGTCAAGACATTAACATAAGAACCCAAATGCATAATAGTTTGATCCATTGCATATTGTAGTTTTTAGCCTTGTACAGAAATCATCTGCAAAATAAATCTTAAAACACAAAACAAACAATAGCGAGAGCATTAAACATAAAAAAAATATACAGAGACATCTTCCCCTAGATCCCAAAACTAAGACTACAATATTCATTTTTCATTATATTCCTTTGAACATTACAACACATACATATACATGTTGAAGCATTCATAAACCCCAATCCATTAACCCTTGATTAGAACATTACTGTAGTTCCCTTGACCATATATACCAAATACCATGGGAATATAACCATCATGCCCAAAACCATGTGTAAACCCATACACAAAACCATAGGTATGTCCGCCCACCTAATAGAGGGTCCAAAAAACTCTCTTTTTTCCGAGGGGCTACCTACCCCCTGCAAACCCCACGACAGGTGGGGTTCCCCCCCCCCCCCCTTGTGGGCCCCCTACTAGAATATAAAACACACCCAACATTCTCCCACTTGTTTTTTTCATTCCACAGGGGGCCACAGGAGAGCTTAGTCATTGGTTCAGCCCTACAATGCCAATTGTTATCTACACCAAGAGAACTTCTGAGTGATAGCATATTTCGTCAATGCATCTGTAGCATTCTTCAAAGTGTCCACCTTTACTAGAAAAACCATTTTTTCCTTAATCATATATCTCACAAAGTGATACTGAACATCAATGTTCTTTGTCTTTTAATGATAACCAGGGTTCTTAGCCAATAAAATTTCACTTTCGCTATCACAGTATATCCTTATAGCTCATTGCACCAACCCCATACCTAAACAAAATATATGCAGCCAAATTACTTCCTTCCTTACATGAGTGGCTACCATGTATTCCTCCTCTATTGTTGAAAGAGCCAATAAAGGCTATCTTTTTCTCATCCAACTAACTACACCTCCAAATAAGCTAAACACATATCCACTGGTAGATATTATTTTATCCAAATCTCCAACTTAGTCTACATCAACAAAGCCACAAATATCCAAAATAAAATCCAATCCTGGTGCTCCTTGTTAGCACATACCATAGTCACTAGTGCCACGTAAATATTTGGAAACCCCCTTCACTACTCTCCAATGTCCCTTCCCTAGTTTTGACATAAAACTGCTCAATATTCCCACTACACGTACAATGTATGGTCTAGTACAAACCATTTCATACATCAGGCTACCCATTGCACTTGCATATGGAACACAGGAAATTTCCCCTTCCTCTTCTTGTGTATTGGGACATTGTTCAACAGATAAATTTACACCTACAGGAATAAGAACCTTCATCAGTTTATTATCCTTCATATTAAATCTCTACAATATTGTCTTGAAATACTTTCTCCAGTTTAACAAAATATTCCTCTTTGCCCGATCTCATTTAATTTCCATTCCTAAAATACAGTTTGCAGCACCAATATCCTTCATGTCAAATTTGGAGGACAATTGGGTCTTCAAATCCTTGATAATTTCTTTGTCATTTCCAATCAACAACATATCATTCACATACAAGAAAAAATAAGTAACACAGTCAGAAATCAATTTAAAATGCACATAGTGATCCACTTTTCTTCCTGTGAATCCAATTCCCTATATATATGTATCAAATTTCCGATACCACATCCTTGGTGACTATTTTAAACCATACAAATAATTTTTAACCTGCATACTAGTTATTTCTTACCCTTCATCACAAATCCTTTAGGTTGCATCATGTAGATCCCTTCTTCCATATCCCCATGAAGAAATGTTGTCTTCACATCCATGTGTTCTACCTCAAAAAAAAATTAAGGAGAAATAGATAAAAGTAATCTAATAGAAGTTAACTTATAAAGAGGAGAAAAAATATCACCAAAATCAATTCTCGACACCTCGGAATAACATTTTTCTACCAATAAAGCTTTGTATTTCTCCACCCTGCCTTCTGCATTCATCTTCTTCTTAAACACCAATTTTCTTCCAATGGGTTTCCTTCCAGCCGACAACTCCACTAGATCCCATGCCTCATTTTTTTTCAAGGATGCCATTTCATCAACCATTTCCTACTTCGAGAGTTTTCCATCCTCTAAAGTCACTCCCCCCCAACAGTTTTGGGATCATCATCAGTCATACATAAAGAAAAATTTGAATAGAAGGAATATGGACTATACCTTTTTGTTTGCCTTCTTTATAGAACTAATCTTCTCAAAGTTGGAGTTTGTGGCTCTTCCTCTTCAAAATATTGTTATGTTGTAGAGGTTGATTCTTCCTCCTTTAGCTGAAACTCTATCTTATCAGGTTCCTTTGGTAGGAATTCATGTTTAACAACATATATCACTTCTCTAAAGACCACATCTCGACTGTAGACAACCTTCCTTGTTTATGGGTTCGAAAACTTATAACCTTTTAAACCATCCTTATACCCAATAAAGATGCACCTTTCAGATTTACTATCCAACTTGGTTCTTTTCCCCTTTGGAACATGTACATATGCATCACATCCAAATACCCTCAAATGTGTAAGAGAGGGTTTCTTACCATTCCATAACTCATGTTGAGTTTTATCCTCCAACACAAAAGAAGGTGATCCATTAACCAGGTAACATGCAGTATCCACTGCCTCCACCCAAAATTCCTATCCTAACCCGACACCACTGAGCATGCTTCTTGCCTTTTCCATCAACGTCCTGTTCATTTTTTCTACAAATTTGTTTGGCTGAGGTGTTTATGGTGTACTCTTATGTTGTGCTATACCACACTTTGCACAAAAACCTTCAAATTCATTCTTGCAAAACTCTCCACCATTATCTTTCCTCAACACTTTTGTCTTCTTCTCTCTCTGGTTTTCCACCAGAGCCTTAAATTCTTTAAACCTGTCAAAATTTGCATATTTCTTCCTAAATAATTTTATCCATGAATTACTCGAGAATTTATATATAAATGAAATATAGTACACAAACTTACCCAGTGATGGAACCGGCAGAGGTCCAAACACATCACTGTGCACAAGCTCTAATATCTTGTTCACCCTCTTAGCACCATAAGGGAAACTCACCATATTTTTCTTCCCATATACACAATGTTAATAGAAACAAAAACCCAAAGAGGAATTAGACATACCTTATACCATACCATTACCATGTAGTATTCTATGGACCTTCTCTCCAATATGCCCAAGCCTTTGATTCCATAGCATGATATTTTCTCCAGAGACCACTAGCATTTCTGCTCCACTTCCAAGAACCACTGAACTATTGCATCCATCAATAGTAGTGCTACCCAGAAGCTTGTACAAAGTTGCAATCCGAACTCCTCGCATCATACTAGTTCTCCCCCAACCATCTGGCATGTATCATCCAACTTTCTTACAGAAATCATATTTATGGCCAATGTAGGAATATGCATAACACCAAGAAATGTTATAATCCTTCCACCTTGCCACTTCAGCTTGAATTTTCCATGTCCAATGATTCTGGCCTTCCTTTCATCCCCTAAGAATACATCACCACCATCATATTTCTCATACTCGCAAGACCAATCCTTATGGGGAGTGAAGTGAAAGGATGAACCTTAGTCAATCAACCATGCCTTATGATCTACATGTGTATTTGAATAAGAAGCCAAGTACACATCCCCAACTTCATCTGAGGTGGTTTTTGCCTCTGTATAAGGAGCATCATTATATCCATTTCCTTTCTCAGGAGATTTAGATCTATAATCCTTTTTGAACTGCCCTTCATTTTTGAATTTCTAGCAAACTTTTATAGGCTTTCCTGGAGATTTAGATCTCCCTCTAGATTTACATCTCCCACTCAAGGACTTATTTTTGTTTCTATTATAAGACCAACCCCGTATAGACAAGGCATCTCCATTATAGCCCTCCATATTTTTCCGCCTCATTTCCTCCTACAACAAGGCTGAGTCAATTTCATCAAACTTCAAGGTAGTTGTATTGCCACCTATTGTAACCAACAGAATATACCACGAATCTGGTAGAGAACACAATAAACAGATGCACTTATCTTCATATGAGATTTTAATATCAACAAATAAAAAATGAATTACCACAGTATTGAAGGCATTCAGATGCTCTGTCACCGAGTCTCCATCCTTCATCATTAGGTTATACATCTTTTTCCGCAGGAAAAAAAATTTTAGAAGAGATTTAGATTGGTAAAAAGTCCCTAACTTGTCCCACAAAAAATTCATCATAGCTTCCCAAGATACATTCAAAAATACAAAATCTGAGATACACAATCATATTTTTCTTTTTTCTTTCTGATCCAACTTCTCCACTCTTCTTCTGACATTGCCATTGGTTTAGTACTTGGATCTACCGCAATCCACGGAACTTTATCTACCACCAGATCCTCCATCTTGAGCCTCCACAAATCAAAACTCTGACCATTAAATTTCTCAATCTCTACCTTTCTTTTTCTCACCATCTTCTTTCACTTAAAGAATCAATCCTGCAGACCCCCCACTGAATAGGGTCGACCATAAGCCCAAGAAGAAAACCCTTCAGCAGCAAAGGCATCCCCTTGAAGCCAAAACAACTCTAATACCAAATGTAGGTTTTAACCCTATTCATAAATTATCTACAATCGAACTCTTAAAGAAAAAAACAAACAATAAGCGAGAGCATACACCATAAAACATATATACACAAATATTTTTCGCTAGATCAAAAAACTGGGACTACCAAATTGGTTTTTCATTATATTCCTTTCTATGTTACAACACATATATATAAATGCCTAAGAATTCATAAAACCCAATCCATTAGCCCTAGATTAGAACATAATCATACTTCCCTTAACCGTATCTACAAAATACCATGGGAAAAAAACCATGATGCCCAAAACCATGTGCAAACCCATGCACAAAAAAATAGGTAGGTCTGCCCACCTAATATAGCATAAAAAAAAAAAATCAGGACGCTTCCCTGAACCCTGTGCAAGGGGGTTGGCCACCCCCCTCTTCGTGGAAAAAATATAACACACATCCAAAACACATTCTTCTATATGTGCACTAAGCCTTATTTCTCTTCAGGTTCTCTTCTCTCGAAGCAAATTATTGACTACGTGCATCTCACTTCATAGTGTTTCTTTGGAAGTAGAAGAATCTATCAACTCCGAAAACCTTTATACAACCTTATGATCTCTTAAGAATTTCATACAAGTATATATAAAATATTTTAAAATTCCTACTTGGTTTTTTTTATCTTGTTCTTATGTCGGAGCTCGGTTATGTATCGAAGTTGATGACACATCGTAATTACTGGGATTTAGTTGTGCACTAGAGGTCGAAGCTCCAACATCCATAAAACTTCTCTTTTCTTCCATAAATACTTCTTTTTATTTCTGAATATAAAAAGTAGGAGCATTCTCAGCAATCTTTCTGAGCCATGCACTTTCATATTCTTTCTTTTCATCCTCTTTATCACTATCGGTCGCATCTCCACTTCTAGAAACAATACTAATTCAAGGTTCATCAATCCTCCTTTTGGCAGTCATCATTTTAATATTATATGTCGGTTGTGGATTCCTCTTTTCTTGCATATTCACCATAAGTACAAGAAAATATTCAAATACATGGTCAAAGGATTTATAGTACTTACATTTCGTTGTGGGGTTCTGGAACTCTCTCGCAAAATGACCTGGCTAGCCGCATTTATAAAACATGAACTATCCACGTCCTCGACCAACTCCACCACCTCGAACTCTTCCCTGGTAATTAACCTCCTTGACCACTATGTTTTCCATTGTCCTCATGTCCATGCTCTTCTGCTTTCATTCTATAAGTACCAGTACTACCCTCCATCATTAGTTTGTAAGCCCAAAAATTATTCTCATCATGTCCTACTGATTTACAGAATTTTCAATATATATTTCTCAAAGTATATACATATTTGTGTAATAAGTAACAATCTTGTGAACAAATTTTCCTCTAGGCTTACATATTTCGCACCATAGGTTCAATCCTACATTCAAGGTATTTGGTGCCCCACAAGCCATGTAACCCTGAAGATATGGCATTATTATTTAGAATGGCCCTCCAATCTACACTTTGTACATCATACATCTTCTCTAAATTATTTTCCTTTATTGATGTCTTTTATCTGTAAGGTTAGGTTCACTAGCTGATTCTAAATCTGTTGCATTCCTGCATTAGTATCTCCTATAGGTGAGGCTTCCAACTTCATCTCAATCTCTAGGGCTTCAGCTTGACTTCCTATATTTTGTTGCATCAATGGTAATTTGATATACTATCGCAGCATAGACATAAACCATTCTTGATGTTGCTGTGGAGCTATGTCGAATCTTACCTAATCCAATAACAAATTAAATCTATGATCAAACTCCCAAATAGACTTAGTAAGGTTCTGTTTTATTTATTTCAACTTGGTGATGCACTGTGACTTGAACTTCGACTTCTTAAACTCTCTTACCAGTGATATTTTAATATCTACAAATGTTATGTTATGATTAATTGAATACTTCATATACTAAGTAAATGCTTTATCTCAAATTTGTCTTCTCATCATTGATATGCTTCGTTGTTCATACAACTTTGCATAAGAAAAAAAAAAATTTGGATCCTCAAATCTAGTTCCTTTGAAAACAGGTAACTTAATATCGTCGGCCACACTTCTTCTGGGAAGGGGGAGGGGATGGGGGGTAGGAGGGGTAGAAGGGAGGGAAAGCCACAAACACCCTTGCTATTAATGGATTCTTGTTTGTGCAAAATTTCGTGCCAGGAGGGAGAATATTGTGAAGTTACCTAGGGTTTATCAGGGTGGCTTTCTTATCTTTCTATTTCATATCCACTCAAAGGAGGACTATAATTATTGTCTGCAAAGGTCTTCGAGTATTTTCCATGAAATGTCTTTCTCGTATCTACTCTATATCTCTTTCCACTTAGTGTTGCGTCGGTCTCTTTCTTAGATTTATTCTCTCTTCTTCCAAACATAAGTAAGCTAACAATATGATTACATTCATAAAACTCCCATTTCAAAAAGAAGCATCTTAATCCAAAGTTTCAGAGATTTTAAATACTTACCCCAGAATCCTTTGAAGAATCGTTGTTCACTTCGTTATAGGACATGTTCGAGTCTACAGCAAACTTAGTAATGAATCCTCCCAATATGCTATCAATCCAGAAATCAACAGCCCTTGAAATCCTATTGTCAGTGCTCTTGAGTCATTGTATTAGCTCAAGAGTCCATACCATAGGAAATACATTATTTGATTCAACCTCGATATCCACTCATACAACTCAATAGAAAATGAAGCGAAGAAAAATTCATATTGCTTTGAAAAAAAATACTTTTGTAACTAATATTCGAATGTCAGACAAAGATTTTCGTTTTCTTGATCTACAAATTCTCACTCTTTTAGGTCTCTCTGGTCTTGAATCTCCAGCTTCGACAGGTGCCACACTGACATATCCATCAAATAGATCTCGGTCCCGACAACAAAACCATTTGTTGGCTTGGTTTGGGGTTGACCTAGGTTCGGTCTATATTGCGCACCAAAAAAAACCTCAATCACTAACCCTTTCGGAAATAACCTACAAACCAATCACGGTCTCACTCGAAGTGACTATGGGAGGATGCATAACCAGGTTTCTACAGCCTTGAGGGACTAGGGGATGTGGGATTATTATTTTTTCATATCCTCAACATTCATAAATTACTTTGCAACACTAGATAAAATAATTAAACATACCATATAAAACCATAAACAATCATTGTGCAAAATTAGAATGCATCTTTAATAACTGCTATGCTACAAAAAATATATATATACATCAAACACTTTACAACAACTAATTACCATGGTTCACCCTAGTGTGGGCCTAGTTCCACAAGAACTATTTCTTATAATAATGAATCTTCGTACAACAAACAGTTCTTGGCCAGTGCACTAAGCTGTAGGCTGTCTGCGGATGAAGCCACAGACACAGGCCTTTTTCCACTCAGTTGCAAAGCCTCCCCTTCGCTACAAAACTAAAGATCACAATAATACAACCATAACAATGATCTTGATCAAATTGATACTTTTATACTTCTCTTCTTATTATTTCACCCTATTTATGCTATTACATCATAGGGCTAGATCATTCCAATACCATGGTCCAAATACCATGGACTCCCCAAAACAAGTAATTATAACCCAAAACCATTTACGAAATTGTGCACTTTACAAACAGGAGGGGCTTCAACCCACCATGAAGCCCCTATGACACCACACAATATATTTGAAATGGTCCAGTTCATGCTTTGTTGCATGCTCCACTGTGCATTCTGCCCCACAAAATGTAGAGTCTTTGCCAATATATAGGCCAAGTTGGGTCGTGCCCAATAGATCTCATGGATAAACCAAACAAAACCAAAACAGGGATTACAGAACCCAAACCACCTCAACCCTCAACTAATGATTCCACGTCATGGTCAGACATCAATAAAAATCACCATATTGGTCTCTTCCCAAGTTGTCCAGGGCTCTCGAGTGTTTGTTAAAACTAGGGCTTCTAGGACTAGTAACTCAACCCACAACTTCCACTAAGATTCCAAAACATTTTTCCAACCAGAGCTTCCAATATTAACTCAAACCACTATGGGTTTCCCATTTTTTTTTTCAGCCAAGGATTCAAGGACTATTAAATAAACCAAAGTTGTCACATGGATTCTATAGTTTTTTTTCCAACTAAGGTTTCCAAGAAATAGTAACTCAACCCACAGCCAAAGGAACATGAGAACCAACTAGAAAATAGAAGGAGAGGAACCCACAACAACAAGGCTATCTATGAAATGGAAAGGCTAGGAAAAACCACTTTCAACCCGGTAATCCTCCATCTCAATGACAAATCATAAATAAGAAATCACATGCATATGCCATGCATGCCAAAACTATCAAGAAAATCATGCATGTAACTCGATACTTGCAATAAAACCTCAATGTAGTTGTTGATGTTGATGTCCTCTTGTGCTTTCCTACTCGTATTTTTCATTCTTTCTCCAAATCCCAATTATTCCACACTCCTCTAAGATTTATCCAAGAAAAATCCAAGTGTCCAAGAGTATGAGAGAGAGAGAGAATAGATGAGAGCTCCAAAACTGGACTGATCAAAAGCTAAACCAACAAAAGACATGAACTGATCCTCATAAGTATTTTTATTAATGAGGCCTTTATTTTATTCAACTTTCCATTATTTTCCTTCATTTTCCTCCTCACATGCAACCTGTGACCTTTCACCTTTCTTTTTTCCTATTTTCCATTACTTTCATAAATAAAATGCCAACAAATTACTCATATCTTTCCAACCATTTTTTATTTCCTTTTCCAATATCCATGACCATTAATTAATCATAAGTGATCCCTCTCATTATTATTTTCCCAACATTCATATTGGAATACATGTCATATGACCATGGTCTTATTTTACCTTTATTAACTTTATTACATTTTTTAACCAGGGTTGTTACAAAACACTCCCCCTTGGGCGAACACCATTCTCAGTGTTCAATGACACCTACAACCAACAAGACTGTTGAAAGAAAAACATACTTCCCATGGAGCTTTTTAACTTAGCTCGTTGCAATATTTAAAATGATCAACCTACTAAGAAGCAAAGGTCCAACATGACAACATAACAACATGACAACCATAACGACACGACACCCATATTTCTTATTGGAGCTTCATAAAACAACTCATGGCGGTATTTACATCCATATATATATGTACATAAACCAAAATATCACCCAAAACATAAACCAAAAACATTTTATTAACCAACCAATAAATAAGAATACATAGCATGCATCTGATCCACCATCTTCCATGCAACTTTATCAGGCCCAAATTTCTTACATTCCACTTCAATCTACTCGATTTCTCGGTTTTGGAGCATGATCATATTTCTCTACAAAATACGTTGAGATTCTGGCTAGAATTCTCCTTCTGGATCCACTTGCACTATTGGCCAATCAATCACATGATCAACATATTTTAAATACTTCTTAAGTAATGACACATGGAAAACATCATATATTTTCACTATCGGACGTAGTGCAAGTCGATAGGCTACTAGTCCAATCCATTGAAGGATCTCAAAAGGTCCACAATAATGAGGTGCCAATTTGGCACATGATCCAATCCTCAAGGAGATCTTCTTGGTCTTAATGCGCATGTACACATGTTTCCCAACCTAAAACTCCTTAAACAACCTGTTTTGATCTGCATAAATTTTTTTTTCTATCATGTGTTAGCCTCACATTTTTGTTGATTACCTTCATTTCCTATTCTATCTCTGACAACATGTTGGGTCAAATCAATATATTTTTAACTAGATCACTCCAACTTGTATGAATATTAAAACTCTGCCCATATAATACCTCAAACAGACTCATCCTCGGTGACTCCTTATACCCATTGTTGTAAGAAAACTCAAATAACGGAAAGTAATACTGCCATATATTCTACTAATGCATCACATACATCCTCAACATGTCCTCCAGTATCCTGTTGACCCTCTTTATCTTTCCACCTATCTATGGATGATAAGTTGTGTTGAAGGCCAACTCTGTACCCAAACCTAAAAATAACTCTTTTCAGAAACTAAAAGTTAACTCGGCATCCATGTATGACACAGTCTTATTTGGTACACCATGCAAACTCACCACATCTTTGATGAATACCTGTGCCACATCACTACATGAATACATAGACTTCACTAGAATGAATTGTGCTACCTTTGTCAACCTATCCACCAAAATCATGATAGAATCATGTTTTCTAGATGTCCTCGGAAAACCTATGATAAAATACATAGAAATGACCTCCCACTTCCACTTTGGAATAAAAATAGGCTATAGTAGTCCATCTATATGCTTGCATTCTTATTTTACCTATTTACAATCCAAGCATATAGCCATAAACTCTGCCACATTTTTCTTCATATTTGACTAATAATAAAACTTCTTCATTCCTGTCAATGTATTATCATATCCTGGGTTACCTCAATGTGACTTATCATGAAATTACCTCAAGATAATATATTTGAGCTCACTGCTATCTGACACATATATCTTGTCCCTAAACCTGGCCAAGCCATCTGCTATGAGGCAAGATTCCACATCCTGATCACCTGTACCCTGTTATAACTTGTGCATAGTCTCTCTATACATATCACACTATTGTCGTTCCTATAATATTTTATCATGTAAATATTTCCCATAGTAAATCATAGCTTCTATATCATTTACCTGTATCCACATGCCAACAGCATCCACAACCCTCTTCTCTTTACCTTTAATGTACCTGATCTCAATCTCAAATTCACTCATCATTTCCAACCATCTAGCTTGTCTCGCATTCAAATTCAATTGGTCAAATAGATACATCAATCCACTGTGATCTCTCATCATTATAAACCTCCTCCCAAGTATACAAGGCCTCCACATCTTCATTGCATGAATGATCACTCCCAACTCAATATCATGTATCAGATAATTTTGTACGTGCTCATTCATTTTACATGACTCATAGGATGCTACCTTTCATTCCTTCATAATGAATCCACCAACTCTTTATCTGGATCTGAAATATTTAATACTAGAACATTTTTCAACAACTTCTTCAATTGTTCAAATGTGGTTGCACATTCCTTTGTCCTTTCGAATTTATTACCTTTCCTTTGCAATGATGTAATAGGATAAGAAATATGTTAGTTCCTAATGAACTTCCTATAATATCTTTCTAGTCCCATGAATCATCTTACCTAATCCACATTCCTAGGAAATTCTCATTCCATGATAGCCCGTATCTCTTTTGGATCCACTGCTATGCCTTCCTTAGAAACAACATGTCCCAAGTAATGTACCTTTGTCTGAAAGAAACTTCATTTATTGAACTTAGCATACAAATGATCCTCTCTAAACAATCTCGATACCACCGTTAAGTGTTCAACATGTTATTCCTCATTCTTAGAATATACCAATATATCATCAATGAATACAATAACAAAATTTTTCAAATAAGGACACAACACACTATTCATCAAGCACATAAAATTAGCTGGAGCATTATTCAAACCAAAAGGAACTACAAAAAACTCATAATTTCAATACTTGGTTTTGAAATTTGCCTTGTAAATATCATTTTCTTTGATGCGTACTTGATGGTATCCTGATCTCAAATCAATCTTCGATAACATTGTTTCTCCCTTCAACCGATCAAAAAAGTAATAAATCCTCGACAGAAAATGCCTAGTCTTGATGGCTACCTTGATCAAATTCCTTTAATCAATGCATAGCTTGAGAGTACCATCCTTTTTCTTCCCAAAAAACACTGGTGCACCCCATGGTGACACACTTGGCCTAATCTACCCCTTGTCAAGCATTTCGTTCAACTATAACTTCCATTCCAATAACTATGGAGTACTCATCATGTATGGTGCCTTTGATTTTGGTGTTCACCCTAGTACCAACTCAATAGAAATTCCACTTCCCTATGAGGTGGAAACTAGGAAATCTCTAATTGGAATAAATCCCAGAATTGTTGTAGAACTAGTTAGTTGCTCAAAACATCTACATCCTCAACTTCCTTATTTTTTTCACTGGAAATATGCATTGCAAATAACACACACCCTTTCTTGCAACTGCACTTGGCCTGCATAGTTTTCACCATTCTAACTGATGTTGCCTTTTTCTTAACCTGCAAGACTCTTTGTTCCCCATTTTCATCCAAACACTCAATATCCTTGTCATTAACAATCCACCTTAGTCCTGTGAAGATAAAACCATTCCATACCCAAAATATCACTGTATGATCCCAATGGAATTACATTAAAATGTGTCGATGTATACATACCATTCAATTCAAATGCACAAGGTTTTATCCAATGATGAAATATTTTCTTAGTACCTGTATCCAACTGCACTAACCAAGAATCTGCATGCACCTCCTTACTAAAACCACACTTATCTGCCAATTTAAGATTAACATAGCTCTAATTAGATCCAAGCTCAATCAAAATAGAAACAACTTGATCAAAAATATTACTGTCCATATCAATAGTATATTCTTGGTGATCTCCTTTCCTGTTATGCAATGTTGTGTAAATCTAGGGAACACTCTCTCCAACATCCCCCACTATATGTGCCTTCTGAGCACTGTAAATATGTGATCTACCACCTTGATGTTGTGGAAAATATCGCTTGTGATGATCCTTGCCACATGTCCAAAATTGTAAAGGCTTCCAACCTAAACAGTTTTTTTGTTCATCAGACTGAAATTCTTGTCCTTTTTCTAATGCGTTGAACTTATTAGTTGGTGCTAAATTCTCTTTGTTACCTATGTCCTGAGGCATTTCCCACTTCTTATCCCATTTCCCCTTAATATTTGCATTACCTCTCCAATCCTTCTTAGTCTCATATTTATGCTTCGATTTCTCATAATAATGCTTTAGCTTCCTAATGAATTCCTCCAATGATATAGGCTCATCAAACTCAATCATGTCTTTGAATGCTATCGAAAACCAACTGGTGAATCTATTAATCTCTGATTTATCTTCCTTGAAATAATGTTCATACCTCAATAACTCCAAGTATGTTCTAGTGTACTCCTCATCGGTCATAGATCCCATCTTTAGCTCATATAACTCCTTCTCTTTTTCATCATGAAATGTATATGATAGGTACTTCTTCCTTGATAGTCTCTCGAACTCACACAAAGTCAGTTCCTCTTGATGAATATATTTGAAATTATTTACACCTTTCCACCAATTATGTGATTTAACTAAAATATTGAATGTAGCTATTATGGCCTTCTTTTTCTCCGATTAAACATGAAACCAAAAGAACTTATTCATCCCAAGTAACCAAGCTTTTGAATCTTATGACTTCTTCATCTCACCATCAAATGTAGGTGGCTTTGCTTTCTTGAATTCATCCAGCAAATATCCCCTATCATTCCTTCTATAAGGATGATAATGATCATGATCATGACACCTGTCAGGACTAAAACTAGAATAGAACTTGTGTCCATCACCTCTTATGTCTGTTGTATTCATGAACTTTCCATCTCTGATCATGTCATCTCTATCCAACTTTTTCCCACCATGAGAATGACTTCCATATGCCCTATTATTCATATCCTCCTGTCCATGGATGATTCTAATTGGTCCCTATCTCTGCAAGTATGAAAAACTCTGAAGAATAGAGGCATTGATTTTTAATTTTTTTTTCCTGTGTCGTAGCAAGTCTCTCTTGTGATTGAATGGTTCTATCATTGTCTAATTTGCAGCTCCTTTTTTCTGCCTTTAAACTTCTCAAAGTTTCTGCTATGTGAGGGGAGTAATCATCCTCGTGCTTCTCATCTGATCCATAGGGATAATCTAATGAACTATATTCTACCATTCTGCTAGCCATATTTGTTCTTTTTTTACTACAAGCATACTATGTCAGCTAAACCAAATCCTAAAAAAACCAACGTACCTTAGTATCATTCGGGCAGGATATCTCATCCGCAAGACCAATCAGATTAGCACAATACATGCATAATCATAATCATAACAACATATATACATCTTCTCAATCCTCATTCAGTTACCATGCATGATGCCACAACCACAAATCAACTAGACACAATGCATTCATAACAACATATGTATGACACACATAAAAACACAATACATACAAATAATGACAAGCATAACCAGTGAATAACAAACATATAATCATGATAACACATCCAACATCAACACCATTAACTTTCACATGGAGACAAAACTCAAACCATGAACAACACCATGCATACACAATAAGAACATAGACCACAATAATACAAAATACATATGCAACTAAAATGTATGCATGACCAACACACTACCCATCAAGTCCAAGGGGTAAACCATGATCGATACCACTCTGTGGTATCAGATATCACACAAAGAGAATGGAAACCATAAATCACCCAAAGAGAACAGAACCTCGCTCTAATACCACTCTGTAAACACTCTCCTCCCACATTTACCCAATTTAACTGGGCCGCTGGGGTAAACATGTGACGAGTACATTCTATTATGTGATTCAGCCTCCAAGGTCACCTTAAAGAAGTGGAACTGACATAACACCACCAATATGACCTTCCACACATACTACAAAACCTTTAGGAGCCAACCAACCCTTCCAGGTGGCCAACTCGTGAGACAACTCATTATTTGACTAACCTCGACCCTCACTCACTCCCATAAAAAGCCTTGTAAGTGACTGAGGCCTTCTAGTTTCTCCTATGGCAAGGCATACCAGTGATTGTGAACTTTTCCAACTAGTTCAGTGCCAACGACCTTGGATTATGTGCCATTTTTTCAGGGCTAGGACTCAGGACACTTCCCAAAACCTCATGAAAACTTCAAGAATGATAAATAACATGGGAACAAAGATACTAATGCAAAATTTGATGCAAATAATTGATACAACCCCTACTAGCCATGACAAAAATTTCTTCAAACATGTCACAAATATGAAATATGCAGGTCATAACAACAAATCTGAGCATAGGAGTCTCATACTTATCTGAGAATCAATAAGAAGCATTGATGCCTTATCATAATAGATGCATTATCATCTATTAGGTAATATATTTATTGTTCATTCATTTTCTAATAAAACATGGTGATATACATACACCAAGTTTGTCATAAAATATACTCATAACCAACATAAATAACAAGGATATAACAACCATAAAAACCACACACAAGAAATTATATTTACCCATAAAATACAAGATGGAAAGAGCTCTTATTAACATGTGAAAAATTCAACCACTTCTGGGATTTCCACATACCTCCCGACCATAGGCTAGGTTGAACCAAATCTTTTTTTCAACTGGTTACCCTCATGCCATATTCCAAGCATGATTGTGGGGTCTTGTGGAATAAACCAAAAAAAACCAAACCATGGCTTCTAGAGGAAAAATCAACTCATCCCTCAACCAATTATTCCACCTCACAGCTGGACATCACCATCACCAGATTGGTCTCTACCCAAGCTATCAAGAGCTCTAGAGTGTTTATTCCAACCAGCGTTTCCAGGACTAGTAACTCAACCCACAATTGTTGTCAGGCTTCCATAATGTTTTTCCAACCAGGGCTTCTGGGAATAGTAACTCAACCCAAAAAGGGAATCCAGGACAAGTATCTCAACCCAAGTTGTTACAACGCTTCCATATTTTTTGTCCAACCAAGGCTTTTGGGAACTAGTAACTCAACGCACAATGAAAGGAACATGAGAACCAAACATAAAACAAAAGGAAAGCCACTGTCAACCCAGGAAATCCTCCATGCCAATGATAGATCATAACCAATAAATCACATGGATATTCCATGCATGTCTAAACTAGCAAGAAAATCACATATCCAACTCAGTGCCTACAAGTAAAACCAACTAAATTTGTTGATCCCGATGTCCTCTTGCACTTTCCTTCTCTTACGTTGACTTCTTGCTCCAAATCAAAAGTATGCCACACTCCTCCAAGAACTCTCTAAGAAAACTCTAAGCATCCAAGAGTATGTGAGAGAGAGAATAAAAGAAATATCCAAAACAAAACTCATCAAAAGCTAAACCAACAAAGCCATGAACTGATCCTAAAAATTATTTTTATTCATGAGGCCTCTGTTTTCTTCAATTTTCCATTATTTTCCGTCATTTTCCTCCTCACATGAAACTTGTGACCTTTCACCTTCTTTCTCTCCTAATTTCCATTATTTTCATAAATAAAATTCCAATAAATGCCTCATTCCTTTCCAAACCTTTTCCATTGCCTTTACAAATTTCCATAGCCATTAATTAATCACAAGTGATCCCTATCACTATGTTCTTTCCCAAAACTCAACTTGGAATACGTGTCCCATAACCATGGTCATATTTTACATTTATTAACTTTATTACATGTATTTTTAACAAGGTTTGTTTTTCAAGCCCCAAAATTGTTGTATCTAATGCATCTTTTCGCCCTTAGGATGCTTCAATTATTCCCTTGTTTTATCAGTTTATGAGAATTTATATTACACTTACACAATATTTTCATGCAATAGTGAATATTTTCATTTGGTTTACAATTTATACCTTTTTTATATGCATTTATTAGGATTGATGTTCATTAAATGTTGTTAATCCAAGTCCTGCGCTCCATAGAGATCATGCCCGAGAATGGAAGAATATGGGGAGCACCTGATCATCTGAGATTGTCACGGAAGAAAATGATGGATGAAATATGTTCAAAAATATTTTTCAGCCTTTTTTATTGTCAGAGGTTAACTTATCTTTCGTTGACCTATTCCTGCCCTAAAGAGCAACCAATTTGGGGATTCGACATCTCGGCACATGTTTAGGGAAAACCAGAGATGGTTATTTTCCAAAATGATTTTCTAACACCTCCACATTAGTAAAAATGCACCCAGGTCACACGTGTGGGTTTCTAGAAGCAAATCAACAAATTTTCTCAAAATTCACACAATTTTTAAAATGCCAATTTGACCATGATTTTCGTGCAAATGGAGGCTCATTGATTAGGGGAATTTTGAGGTCTAAAATGGGCCTCCTAAGAAAAATGTACAACAAAAATAAAATTTATAAGAACCAATAGGATTCAAGATGATGGTTTCAACCATGGGGAATGATTAACCACTTTTTAAGTAAAAGGGTAAAAATATTTAAAAAAATAAAATAATAAAACTACTTTTTCAACTCGTATTTTCAACTTATCTTCCAAAGTTTTTACTCAAATTTCAAGCAGGAGTAATCGTTGGATGCAAAATTTATTTCCTCATCTAGGTAGTACCCATATTGCATACTTTCGATGAACCTTGCTACATGAAAAATGAGAAATACATAAAAAACATGATTACAGTCACATTTTTCATGTATTTCTCATTTTTCGTGTAGCAGGACCCATCGAAAGTATGCAACATGGGTAGTCCTTGGATGAGGAATTAAATTTTTCATCCAACGAGTACTCCCGCTCAAAATTTGAGTACAAATTTTGGGAGATAAGTTGAAAATATGAGTTGAAAAAGTAGTTTTTTCTTTTTTCCCTCTAAAATTTGATGATCTCATCAAATCTTATTTTATTATTTCCACTATTATTTTATAATTTCTTTAGGAGACCCATTTTAGACCTCAAAATTCCCCTAATGTGTAAAAAAAATGAGAATATAGGTTTTTTATCAGTATATAAAATTATCTAGAACCCAAACCATTTCCAAAAATTCTCATTGGTTGAGGAGTTACGCATGGGTTCTTTGAGGAAATTTTGTAAAAAATGCAGAAATTTCCAGAATTCTAGGATCTTGCCCATAGTTTCAAACATAATGGATATTGCATATCATATTCGTGTATCCTTGATTATATATTGGTTTTAATAGACCTCCTTTGGGTGGGGAATTTGTTATGATCCCCTCGCATTCAATTTGTGCTTGGTTTGGCTTATTCAAAGCCTATCATGTAATTGTAAATTATATAAAATACAAATAATGGCTCTGTAGAGGAAGACATAAATCCATTCATCGTACTCTTATGATGTTGGAGTAAATTCTAGGGGGATCTCTCTCCTTCCTTATGGTCAGTTGGATCTGGATTACTGAGCTCAAATTTATAAGGGGTGACATTTTCATTAATAACAAGTATCAATGTCAGGTTTCCTTTTCATTTTGGCTACATTTTGTTAATGCTTCTCTCTGATCTATAATTTAATATTTATTTAAATAGGGTGCAAGCTGGTTGGTTTGGGCCCAACCAATCCAACTTTTCGTACCTCTATTATTTAGTGTTGTGTGGCTTAGAAATTCATAGTAGTATATCATGGTGGGTGTTTCACATTTGGATATTATATTCATTTGAGACTTTGTACAAATTTTTTCCTTGTTCTCTGTTTTCCATTGGAATATATATAATGCATTTTAACTCAACGTTGCATTATAACACACACCCCTATGACCCCCCCATGTGTGCAACTATTCTTGGAAAGAATATAACACACACCCAACATAGAAATCCCTGATGATTTCCCTACTGTGCTTAAAACAAAAAACTCTCACCCATTCAACAATTGAAGAAAAATTATCCTAACTAAACTTTCTCATGTTTCTTAGAATACAAAACTATAACCATTGCAAAATCAAAAGGGAATAAAATTTGCATCTGTAAGATTCATTCCATGGGTAAAAAATCCTTCCTCTCGATTTTGGTCTTTAGGCCTCTCTAACCAAATTGTTCGATGTCCAAAAATTTGATGTTGTTGACTAAGAGCCTTTACTTAAACTAAGAGCCTAATTTCTAAGCATCTTGCACTCTACTTCTAGATATTCAATTTATTGATTTTTTTATGCTAGAATAATCAAAATTATGGAACTCTGGGTAGGGACACTAGTGTTCATTCTCGTGAACCTTTGAAGTAATTTATAATATAGAAGCCCTATTACTCTGAATTGTCTTTTCATCTTTACTCAGGGATCTCTAAAAGTCTTGGGCCTCTCTATAATCCAAGAAAAACTTGACTAAAGAGGGCTACTAAATTTCATTTGAAGTGGAATTGAGCCAAGATGTTAGATGACCCTCATTACTTTCACAGTAAACGAGTGGTAAATTAGCACCAAAGGACCCAAAGATATGGGGAGAAATTTCCAAAAAACTTGGAAAAGGAATCACAATTACCCATAGAAACACTATCACATACACTATGAAACCCAAGAGAAAACAAGACCCTTGATTCTAAGGACAAAAAAAAAATGTAGAAACCAATAAGAAAATTCATCACACAAAATCTAAATCCAAATAATCAAAGTATGATAAATTGAATAAAAATCTCTTGAGAATTTTATTTAGGAGACAATATACAAAGAAATGAAGGTTCTTACCAGAATAATGTCCTTACTCCAACCAAAAATGTGTGCATTCAATGCTAATTCCATTATCCCACCACTGTAATAATAAACCTCAACATAATGTTGAGAGGACTTTCAAAGGTTAAGAGCGAGCATGAAAACAATTGATAAACAAGTCATATCATATCCCTCAACTTTATATGTAATCTAGAAATCCTGACAATGTGACATATGGTTCATTTAATGAGAGGATACATTGCATGATTAAAGAATGAGCTATATTATGGGATCGATGGTAGCACAACACCCATTGTTTTCTTAACAAAATCTAAAAAAATGTTGTCTTCTTTCCTTAGACATATTGGGAATTTTGAAATCAAAGCATTTGAAAAAACAAGATTTTTTAAAAGAGGCAATCTTATTATCAAATAAGAGAAATTCAATAATATTACGTTAATTATTAAATTTGAGTGCCTAATAACCATTAAATATCGTATTATAAAGTTAGTTATAATAAGTAAATCTTAAAAGAATGTATAAGCTTAGCCTAATTATTTAAGCATTCTCCAAAATCCCATGTAAAATTTCTTTCACACCTTGAAAAACCTCTCGAGCACTCAAATTTTATGGATTAAACAACTTAAACTCAAAATTTTAAAATAATGTGCTAGGGCTTGATTAAAAATAACTATAAAAAAGATATGAAAAAGACCATTTGTTCTATAAGTTAGACTACACCCAAATTATATCTTTATTTATTCCAGTGTAACTAATTTCAATAAAAAATTCTAAATCAATTAATAAAAATGGTTATATATTATTTAAAATCTTAACTATTATTAGAAAAAGTGATACTATTCCTCATAAAAAATTAAATTCCTAATAAACATGTTACACATCATCTTATGGATGAAATTACACCACAACATGGAGAGCATTGACTAGAGAATTTCACCCCTTATTAACCAATGAAGTCCCACCACAACAAGTAAATCATTGATCATAGAATTTCATCCTTTATGAACGAATAGAGTCCCACCACAAAAGGAAGAACATTGACCTTAGATTTTCACCCCTTATGAACCAATTCCCATAGGTCTTGGAGAGAGAACTGATCACGATATTTATAACAAGGGATAATATGCTCATGAATGAATGGTGGGTAATCGCTCACTAAGGAGAAATAAATTTTAAATACTACACATGAAAAAGAAACCCCAAAAAAGGAGGAGAATATTATAATATTCCTAAATAAAGAGAATATAAGAATATTAATAATAATAATAATAATAATTAAGAAGAGGAAACCTGAATCCCTTCTCAAAAACATATAAATACAAGGCAAGAGGAAGGAGTGCAGAGGCAACCATATCCCTCTTATGTATTCAATCTAGCCATGTTACACATCGATCAATCGAATCCATGGCCATTGCAGTGTCAGAGCAAAACACCCGATCTTTGCTTCCAATATTTCTTTACTCCCCATCTTCATCTTCATTGAGGCATCTCATAGGAAGCTTGTTTGTATTAGAGACTCTCCAAAAACATATATAGATTCTCTATTGAATCTTAACATCACTGGGAGTTTTGCATAAAATGTAAGTGCCAATGCTAATGCTCCTAAGACATTTTTTGTGTTGGCGCCCAACGAGCCGGGTAAATTGCCATGTATTCCCTGATCTTCTATTCAGCCTGCACCATGGGTGGCATTCTTAGTTGCGGTATCACCCATACAAGCATAACCCCTCTGGATCTCATCAAACATAATATGTAGATTAATTTTCGAAATAAATCTCTTTTCCCACATTTGATTTTTTTTAAATATCTTTTTAAGCATCAAGATACCTCTCAAGATCAATGTTAGATCCCTATATTACTAGTGTAATCCCTTATTATTGTTAGTGTATCCTTCTTATTGTTATTTTTGTACCCCTGTAGCCCCCATATTGTTATTATTGTGCCCCATAAAATCCCATTATTGTTATTTTTGTGCCCTTACATTATTATTGTTAGGTCGGCTAGGATTATATTGTGACCCATGGACTCCTATATATATAAAGGAGGTTTTGCAATTTGTATCATCCAAGAATTGTTCATTTAAGTAATGTAAATGAGGTTTCCCCATTGAAGAGGTTGAATTATAAGTCATTGATCTATCTTTTCTTCTATTTTGTGATCTAGTTTCATAAAATTTGGTATTAGAGCCTTGGATTCTAGGGTTTTGCTGCTACAAATAGGTCATTGTGGAATTTTTGCTATAATGTTTTTTCTACAAAGTTTTTGAAGCTAAAAAAAACACATTTGAGCGGACATCCAGAGCAACATCGTGTAAACATTTCAAAGTTTGGTTCACTATATTTCGGGAGATATGATCTCAGGGCATTAAGGCTTTTGCATGCTCCGGAATTTCATCTAAAATAGATGGCCGAGGGAAAATTGTCATAACTTTCGTTTTAGAAATCGGATTGGAATTATATAAAAAGTGGTTGAAATTACACGGACTGTAGTTTTGGTTTTATCTATTTCAAAGCCAAAGGAATAAACAGTGATATGTGGAACACCGTACATTTTCATTCTGCTGAAAAAATCTATAATTAGGTCATTGTGGGAGATTGGACATAAGTTTTTATTGAAGAATCCAAATCGGGTCTCACATGTGGAATTGGAAAGAAGACTTAGAGGGCTACTACAAGACCAAATCTAAGATGTTTGGAATCTGAAATTGCAGAGATACATTAGTATCAATATCGAGCTTCTGAAAAGCAAGAAAAATATGTGTAATTTTTTCTTTTAATTTCATAAATTTTGTTTGAAAAAACAATTTGAAGTGATTCTAAGGGCATACTAAAGCATATATAGTAGTTTTTGGTTCTATAATGCCTCCCAAAAATAATTCCATACCCATTAAGCCCTCGAAAAGATCTACTATGACACATGAAGAGGAAGAAGTGCAACATGATATATCAAAATTACGAGACCAAGTGCAACAAATTTCGCTCTCGCAAAAAGTAACCAAAAATGAAATGCAATCTAAGATGGATGGTTTGAGGAAAGGCATGGAGGCTAAGATGGATGGTTTGGAGAATGGCATGGAATCTAAGATGGATGATTTTTTTAGAATGGCATGGAAGCTATGATGGATGGTTTGAAGACTAGCATGGAAGCTAAGATGGATGGTATAGAAGGAAAGATGGAATATATAAAGAAAGACATGCAAGGTTTGAAGGAAGGTTTGGAAAATTTGCTACAAGAAAAGTTTCCTAATGCTGAAAAGGAAGTATAGTAAACTAATGATGAGAAAAAAATAAATGTTAATCTTGATTTCAGAGACTTTAATGTTGGATTGATGACCCACCATATTCCAAAGATCGATATGAGGAAGTTTGATGGAAATGATCTCGTAACATCAATACTACAGATGGAGAACTGATTTTATCTCCATAATGTGAAAAACACGCAAAAGGTACGCATTGAAACTTTATATTTATAAAAAAATACATTTGCATGGTATCAATGGATTTTCTCTCATAAAATTTTTTTCACTTGGTCAATTTTTTTGGAGGAGATGGTAACACATTCTGAAGATAAAAAGAGAAACACATTCTTTATCCAATTGATAAATCTCAAACAAAAGCATTCAATGGTGGAGTAAATTGAGGACTTCCAGAAATTGAATAAAAGGGTAAAGGATATTCTAGAGGAGCACATGATTGATGTCTTCATAGGGACTTTAAAGGATCACATCCAACATGAGGTTCACATTTGGGAACCTGATTCATTGCAGAAGGCATTTAGGTTTTCAAGAAAAATTATGGCGACAAGGAAGCCTACCACTCACAACTATAAATATGGAAGTGTTTCTACTCCTAGAATTCCACAACCTATAAGTTTGACACCGCAAAAGTTGGAAAAAATAGAAAAAGGGCTTTGCTATAGTTGTGATAGGAAATACACTAGAGGTCATAAGTGTGTTGAGAAGAAATTATTTTACATATATTGTGAAGACGAGGAAGAAAAGGAACAAGAAACTTCAAAAGAAGAAGATATACACCAAGAACTAACCCTAGTGGAAGAAGAAATAAATCCTATCATATCTTGTAATGCATTGGCATGAATTAACACTCCTCAAACTCTCAAAATAAAAGGACATATCAAGAAGAAAAATGTAATAGTGACAATTGATTCGTGTAGTACCCATAATTTTATTCATTGTAAGGTAGCCAAGGAATTCAATTTCTTCCTATACCCAGCACCAGAGTGTCAAGTGATGGTTGCAAATGGAGGAAATATAAATGTCTCTAGAGTGTGCCATAATATGAAGCTAACCACGTGAGAATATGTATTTAATATTCCAATGATCTCCATTCTAATGGGTGGTGATGATGTTGTACTAGGAGTACAATGGTTACAATCTTTGGGGACAATAGCTTTTAATTTTCAAGAACTTTTCTTGAAATATTTTTCGGAAGGAAAGGAAGTTGAATTACGGTGTATTGTAGGGAAGCTGGGAAATATAATAAGCTCTAATGTCATGAAAAAACTTCTGAAGATAGAAAAAAGAGGCGTAATTTCACAATTATGTTCACTAGAAGTTACAACATCAAAATCATTTTTTTCTCCATATCTCCAAAAAGTCTTGGAAAATCATTCCAAGGTGTTTAAAACTCCCAAGGACTCCCAGTTATTTGTGATCATGATCATGCTATTCTTTTGATTCCAAGAAGTGTTCCTATAAACATCAGGCCTTACAGATATCCTTATGTCCAAAAGAGCAAAATTGAACGTATGATTGCAGAAATGATAGAGGATGGTATAATTCAACCTAGTCAAAGTTCTTTCTCTACTCTAGTAGTATTGCTACTCAAGAAGGATGGATCATAGCGCATGTGTCTAGATTATAGGGAGATCAATAAGCTCACTATTAAAGATAAATTTCCCATTCGTATGATTGATGAATTATTGGATGAATTACATGGAGCAATTTATTTCAGCAAGTTGGATCTCTGTTTAGGATATCATAAAATTAGAATGAAGGATGAAGACATTCCGAAAACAACATTTAGAACTCATGAGGGTCATTATGAATTTCTCGTCATGCCTTTTGGCCTTACCAATGCACCTTCTACATTTCATGGGTTGATGAATTCCATTTTCAAACCCTTATAGAATTTGTGCTAGTATTTTTTGATGATATACTAATCTACAATAGGTCTTGGAAGGATCATGTTCAACATGTTGATAGGATTCTCAAACTATTGGATGAGAAGTAATTATATGAAAAAACCTCTAAATGTTTCTTTGGAGTAGAAGAGGTGGAATATCTAGGTCATATTGTATCTCAAGAGGGTGTTAAGGTATCCCCTAACAAAATTAAAGCCATTAAAGCATTTATTTGTTCCATTTCTATTATCCAACCTGATTAGATAACTGAAGCAAGGCATGAACGGAAGAATGATGAAGAAGTGTGGAAACTCATTCAAAAGTTGCAGCAATATCCCAGTACATATGATACATTTATTTGAAAAAATGATTCCTTATGCTATAAATATTGATTATATATTTGTAAGAATTCCAAAATAAAACAAAATATTATTTTGTAATTTCACACCTCTCCCTTAGGAGGATATTCAAGATTTTTTAAAACTTACCACAACATGAAGAAAGAATTTTTTTGGGATGGCCTTAAATATGATATTCAAAATTTTGTGGCAGAATGTTTAGTTTGCCAGCAAAATAAAGTTGACAAAATTAAGACCTCAGGTTTGCTACAACGTTCATCCATTCCAAGTCAACTTTAGGATGAGGTTTCAATGGATTTTATCACAGGTTTACGTAAGTCCAAAGGAAAGAGTGTCATCATGGTGGTATTTGATAGACTTACCAAGTATGCAAACTTTTTTGCATTATCTCATCCATTTAAAATGAGTAGAGTTACTATTGCATTTATGGAAACAATTCAAAAGCTATGTGGAAACCGAAAGATTATTGTAAGTAACAGAGCTCCCATTTTTACTGGAAATTTTTGGACGGAAATATTTTCTTGTTTGGGTACTCAACTAGATCATATCTCATATTATCATCTTCAATCCGATGGGAAAACTAAGATAGTGAACAAATATTTGGAAGGACATATTTATTGCTTTGCATCTGATAAACAAACATAATGGCTCAAGTGGTTACCTCTGGTTGAATGCTGGTATAACACTTCCTTCCACACTATAGCAAAAATCACCCCATTTATGGAAATTTATGGATATCATCCACCGTCCATCACATAATATTTAATACAAAATTCTAAGGTTCAAGCAGTGGAAAATCACATCGAGTATCAACAACAAGTTCTCCAACTCTTAAAGGATGACCCAAATTCGTGGCAAGAGAAGTTCTGACCTAGGTGACTGGATATTTTTTATGGCTACAACCATAGAAACAAATGTACCTCAAGCAAGCTAAGAAGGATAATAAATTATCTCTAAAGTATTATGGTTCTTACAAGGTGTTGCAAAAGATTGGTACTGTGGCATATAAATTGGGGCTTCCTGCATCTTCCTGAGTGCACCTAGTTTTCCATGTTTCTTGCTTAAACAAGGTTATAGGTGATGAAATTCTAGTCCAAACAATATTGTTAGAACTTGATGAGGAAGAAAAAATCATATTGGAACTTGGAGAAGTCATGGAAGCAAGAACTCGATAGCTACGAAATCGATCAATTTCATTGGAACTTACCCACTAAATATTCCACATGGGAGGATGAGAATTTTATACATAAGCATCCAAAACTACTCAAGCGTTGAGGACAACACTTTTTTGAAGGAGAGGGGCATGTTAGGTCCCTATATTACTAGTGTAGTCCCTTATTAGTTTTAGTGTATCCCCCTTATTGTTATTGTTGTACCCATGTAGTCCCCATATTGTTATTATTGTGCCCCATAAAATCCCACAATTGTTATTGTTGCACCCTTACATTATTATTGTTAGGTTGACTAGGATTATATTGTGACCCCATGGACTCCTATATATAGAAAGGAGGTTTTTTCATTTGTATCATCCAAGAATTGTTCATTTAAGTGATGTAAATGATGCTTCCCCCTCGAATATGTTGAATTCTAAGTCGCTGATCTATCTTTTCTTCTATTTTGTGAGCTAGTTTCAAAACAATCAGTTTCGTTCATCCCGTGGAGCATCAAATCAATTTCATGAAGTTGGGTATCTGTTAAATAAATTTTAGTATTTTCCCTTATTTATATCTAGTAAGTTGTGTGCTAAAGTCTTAACCATGTTGTCATAAATCCTCTGGGAGGATATGTTTCTTCTTATTTTTGTTTTTCAAATTGTTTTAGTTGATAGTTGTGTTTGATTGATCCACTTGGAGTTGTTATCTTTTTTTGTTTCTTATAGTTTTAACAAATAATTTTTATTTATTATCCAGGGAGAGCTTTGAGTCCAAATTTTCATTAATACTATAAATTCCACTTTAAAATTGAAGTAGAGCTTTCCATGACCTTTGAACCTTTTACCTCTTCCTTGCATAATTAATGCCTTTAACGCTAGCCACAATAAATCTTAGGCAATCCAAGATATGTATTAGTTTAGCAATCCAAGATCTATATTAGTTTACTTCAAAATTATTTTTCTCATCATTTCCTAGCTATGAACCTTGTCCACTTTAACATGTTCCACGTGAGCTTGGAATCCTAGTCAATATTGGGTAATCCATATATTTTTAATAGATAATTGTTATTGATTATCCATGGAGAGCTTTGAATCCAAATTTTCATTAACACAGTAAATGCTACTTTAACATCAAGGAAAATATTTCTATGACATTTGAACCTTTGACCTCTTCCTTGCATAATCAATGCCTTCAATAGCTAGCCACAGGAAATATTAGGCAATCCAAGATCTGTATTGGTTTATTTCGAAACGATTTTTCTCATCATGCCCTAGCTATGAACCTCGTCCACTTTAATATGGTCTACATGAGCATGGAGACCTAGTCAATCTTGGGTAATTTGTATTGAATAGTTCTCTAAGCCCTCCAATGCTTGAACCAGGGTTTTCTGCATGTTGACATAACACTTGACCACGCAGATTTAATATCTATTTTAGTTGTATATTCATATGTTAATACTTTTTTTTGTTTCTGATTATTTGTTGTGATTCTTTTATCTCAGTAAAACCGTTTTGAAGCTTGTGGACATTTGTTAAAACTTCTACTATGATTCTTAGCTTATGTTTTGATGTAGCGCTTGCCAGTTTTTTTGTCTGTTGAGTTTGATTTGCTTATCTGGACACTAATTCATTTATATCCATCTTGATGTTTGTTGATATGTGTGAGCTAGAATATACCCTTTTTAGTAATTTCCATGCATCTTCGAATTTATTAAAATATTTATAAATCCAACTCAAATTTGGGTCTAAGCTCATTAGGGCTTGAATCTAGAATAATTTTTCATGATGATGTCCCGGCCAAAACTCTTGGTTAGTGTGGATTTATGAATTTTTTTAATTATATAGACTATTTTTTTAAGTTATTTATTTATTTATTTTTATTTTTCTTATATATTTATTTTTAAACTTTTCAAATTATTTGTTTTGATTCTTCATCTTAGTAAGCCCTTTCCATGCTTGTAAGCATCTACTAAAGCACATGTTAAGGTTTTGAGAATATGATTTAATATGGATTTTGTCATCTACTTGTTTTTTGAGTTTGATATGCTTATGTAGACACATAATTAATGTCTTTCTATCCATTTTGGTGTCATTTAAATCTATTTTAAGCATATGGTATTTTTAATAATTTCTATGCAAATTAGAATTAATTAAAAGCTTCGGGAAACCAATCTCGAATAGGGTTCTAATCCTGCTTAGGATTGAACTCTTTTCTTTTGCATGGTGATGTCCCATCTCAAGTGCTTGATGAGGCATACTTAATATTTATTTTAGTTATGTATGCTTCCGTTAAATTTGCATTTTCAGTTTCCAATTATCGATTTTGATTCTTTTATCTTAGTAAAAAAATAAATCAGTGTGGATATCCATTAAATTATATGTTAAGATTCAAGGTATCTACTTAAATTCATATTTTTCCATCTTCTCGTTTGTTGAGTTTGATTTGTTTATCTGGAAAGTTAGGTAATTTTTTTCCATCCATCTCGATGTCTGTTGAAATTTGTGGTGAAAACATCTAGTCTTTTTAATACTTAATATGCAAAGTGGAATTTCGTAAAAACTTTGTGAAGCATCTTGAAATTCTTAATTCTATTTTATTTAGATGTCTCATATGCATCTACTAATTTTTTAAATGAGATTTGTTTGCATGGGAAACCTTGAAATTGTGTTTTAAGCATCTTCCATGTTTTGTTTGTGTGCACATGTATTATTTATCCCATGCAACTACGTAGGGGAAATCCTATTGGACATTGGGTTCAACACTCCTTGTGTGTTTCGCGACATGGACTAACCGCCTCTCGTAGATCCTAACTCTCGCGATTGTAGCGGAGACTAACGCCTACGGGTTTTTGTCTAACGGCAATCGTGATTCCAACAAGTGGTATCAGAGTGACAGGTCTCAGGTTCGAAACTCACCCGGCTCACGTTGGGGGGGAGATTGTTGGACATTGGGTTCAACGATCCCCATGTGTTTCGTGACATGGACTAACCGCCTCTCCTAGATCCTAACTCTGGCCATTGTAGCGAAGACTAATGCCTGCATGTTTTGGTCTAACAACAATCGTGATTCCAACAAATCCCTAGAGACTTCACTATTGTCAACAACTGTAACTAGGGTAAAATGTTAGCATATAATCTACTATGCCTGACCTAGAAGGGACATCAAGTATTGAAATCACATTTAGCCTATGATGCACTGGTCTTTGGGATGATGGAATGGTGGGGATAGGGGGATGCATCCCAGGATGGCGAGAGAATACCCACAAATTTTTCGGGGACCCTCCATCCCCGAAACATTTGGCGGTATGCTCTCGCTTGGTATTTGTTTCAAGCTTGTGAGCATAACAAGCTATACCATTAGGATTATGCACAACCCTTTCACTTGCCAATTATGAAACATCTCTAGCAATATAAAAATGGGTTGAATGATATTCTATTTTTGGTCATTGGACACAAGCTTTATCTTTAGTAAACCTCATTGTAACTATTTTCAATTATTTTCTATTAAACATGCACTTTAGCTTCAAGAGACTTAAGTTTAACTATTTTCAATTTACAAGAAGGTCCATGAAGGATATATTAGACAGAGAATTGTATTTAGAGCAGTTTTCTTCGTCACATTTATTGTTAATGGTGATTATGTTAAACATAAAATGCATTCCCTTCTCAATGGGTCTTACAAATTTCTATTTCGTGTTGAAAACCTCTATAAAATAATCTGAGTATGAAAAGAGATTAAATTAATAAATTTGTATTTCGGATTAATAATGGAATTGAATCAGAATGTATTCAAACATTTAATACCCAATCCAAGTCACTATTATCTGATTGTATTCATAATGTTTGAGGTTGGGGCAGTGGAAGCATTGAATTTCAATGACTCTTGGAAACCCATGTACAATATGTAAAAGTTGAGATGATATGAAAAATGTGAAAGAAGAAGAGAAATAACCACAAGAGTTAGTCTTTAAACTCTTGAAATGCTGCATTTTCTATTTTCTTGACATGGAGGCTTTTCTTGTGATTTTTCTACTGAATATTCAGTATCTAGATCACCACAAACCCAAATTGAAACCCATCATACAAAACCCATGTTTTGAGCTCCAATTTTTACAATAGATTTAGAATCAATGCAATGTAAAAATAATGGATGGCAAAAATGATCATAATGTTCAATTATCAATGTCCATGATTTTGAAAACTTAAGATATATGATTGGATTGTTCCTAGAATCTTCCTAGAGCATCCCTGATATCTGCCCAAAAAATACTTGAATTGTGCCAAAAACATCTCTGAAATATGTTTAGAATGTCCCTAAAATTGGCATGAGATATCTTAGGGATGGCCAGCAAGTCCATGAATCCCCAATGAAGTCCCTAACAATTTTGGGACATTTTGTAAGAGTCCAAAAGTATCTGAAACATGGGAATGCAGGGTATGTGGGTTTTTTTTGGGGTGGGGGAGGCGGGGGGGAGGTTTCGTGCAACATTGTTGGATTGGGGACATGACTCCGAGACCTTTTTCCCCTAAGGAAAACTTTGTATGTAAACTCAAGGGATGCTTCCCCACATTTGTGGATGGTGTCCCTAGTAAATCTACTGACCTAGAGCACTACACCAAACCTAGGTTTATTTGAACTAGATAGTTGTTCGTACATAGCTAGCAAAATGCCCAACAACATTGCTAACATAACCTAGGGTTATTTGAATTGGACAATTGCTCGTACAAAACTAGAAAAATTCCCAACAACATTGGTGACAACTGTTTGAGGTAACACCTTTAGCTGATAAATGTGAGGAAATATCTCATCCCACCTTCAATAATGTAGGAAAGTGAAATTTATTATGCATTGAACTTGGATTTTGGAAGTGGGTTGGGGGGAGTGGTATAAACAATTTCTCCTTTTAACCATCCAAGCTAGACCTAATTGACACAATTTTTGTAAGCCTATCATCCCACTCCCAGGCACTTAAGTGAGAGTAAGATTATTTGTAGCTTTCGAGTCCTAATAGTCCCATGGTGGGAAAACATGGTGGGATTTGAATTTGCTTGGGGTGTTGGGGATAAAAACTTCTCCTCATAACCACCCAAGCTAAATTTGGCTTTTTAACTATAAAAATATACTTACATTCTACATTTGTATACATTAAATTACACTTATTAATCTATCGATCTGTTAAATTCATAGTGAGAAAATAGTTTCTGAAACTAGTTCTAGAATTTATAGACACTTGATATATGATTTTCAACTGGGGGATATATCAAATTTTAAACCTTTCTTTAGCAAGTGTATATTTGCTTGAAATGCCCAATGGTTGAATGCATGTCTTTCTTAACAACTGTTTTTTTTTTTGTTCCCATTAATGCCAGACAAGGTTCTCATTATGTAAATTATTTTATGTGGGGAAAAATAATATCTAAAAGTTTAAAATATCTTAACTCAAGAAACAATGAACATACACATGATATACTTATCGGGAAAATAGGCATTATAATTTTCCAGCAAGGCTTCTGAAACAAAGGATCCCCATTTGGGTCATGAACCTTCTCAGTTGTCATTGAGGACTTGGATGACATGGATGCTTGACAAGCCTTGTCATTCACCTTAATAGATTATTCTTGAACACATTAAGGTCTAAATTAGAAAATAAAATAGCCTACATGTCATTTTGGCATCATTTTATAAAAAATCAATATTTTTTGTGACCAACAAATTATTGCAAGTGGGACTTTAACTTGTTTGTGTCCTACAAAATATGAGCCTTCTTCTTAGCTTTATATAAGGATTGGACATGATTACAAAAATATTTTTTGATCGAAAGAAATTTTACTCCAATATGGAAGATATGATTACTAATATTCTAAGTTATTTTACTGACTTCAATGTTTTATCCTCTCCTAACTAAAATTTTCACATCCCTTTTTTGTTTTTTGTTTACTTTTAGATTGACCATGTGAAGTACAAGAGCATCTCCATTGGTTTCGGTGTTTTTCTTCGAGAACAAGGAGAAAAGTGTTTATTCATAGGCTGGGTGCCAACTCTTCTTGGATATAATGCTGAGGGTGCTTGCAATTTTGGATTATATGAGTTCTCTAAGAAGTACTTCTCAAACATTTCAGGGCCAAGTATACTGACAAATACAAGACATTGATCTACTTGGTGGTATCTGCATCTGCAGAATTTTTTGTTGATATTTCCCTTTGTCCTTTTGAGGCTGTAAAAGTTTGAGTACAAACACAACCTTCTAGAGGATTATCTCATGGGCTTCCAAAGTTTTTTATATTATGAGTTTTTGGGTGAGTTTTCTCCCTTTCTTACATATTTTCTTTCAATTTTGAATAAAATTTCATGTAGTAATCATGAAACTCTATTGTGTTTCCTCAATTATTGTAGTTTTTGCAAAGGTATTGATCCACTTTGGGGATGCCAAATTCCTTTTAAGTATCAAATCTCACAGTTCCTATCATCATTATATATATTGAAGTTTTTTATAGAGTATTATAATAATCTAATGTCGTTAGGGGTTGAAGCTCTCTTTTTGTGTTTATAAATATATTAATATAATGGCATACAAGGGATAAGTGCATATATTGAGGCTTTCTATACACAATGTTATGATAATGTATGCTCCTTTGGAGCAATTTTTGTTTTGTTTTGACATGTATTTTAATCTAGTTCATCGAAATACATAATTTTTTAAGACCTACACCTTTTATTATTTGTTATCAAATGTCCACCGAACCACTACTCCAAACCTGTTTTATCTGGATACATTAGTGTTAAGCTTGTGCACTCTAACGAGTTTTTTTGGTGTATCATTGTAGATGTCGGTTTAAAATTGGACTCTATTGACATCATTGCAGTGGGAATTTTGTTTATTTATGGATGAAATTATAATACATATGTTAAGTGCTAATACCTTTTTGTTATAGGTATGCCCCTTGCCTCAATTTGGAATACGTTTCCAGGATTCCCATTAATTAGCACCGCAAATGATTTTAAGTGAAAACAACTTCTGACTGGCTTAGTCAACCTTAAGAAAAGCCAAAAGATATAAGAACTTTGTAAAGAGAACCATGTCAAATTTTGTCAGAATTCCTTTGTCTTTCCCATTGCCTGTACAGTCTCTTGAGCTACAATTATCTGATAGATTATGTGTGCCTACAACAAATCTTACTTGTTTCGATTCAACAACCTGAAACAAGTCGTATGAAGTAGAACCAACTAGTATAAGAGCTGGAGCTAGCTAGGAAACATTTGATGTTGAAAAGGCTCCCATGGTATTCCTTTCAGTGGCTATTAGGAGGGTATTTGTGTTGAATATGGGTAATTTTAACCGCAAGGAATTTATATTGGAGGAAGTTTTGGGGACCATATTTCATCTGCAAATGGAGTTTTTGATGCAGGTAGCCCATTAAGTGTGGCTTTTTATTTTGAAATACTTAAATGTATTTATATACAGGATTCATTGCACCCTCATGTATATTATAACAAATTCATTTCATCTTATTGAGGTGTCGGAATTGATTAATTTTTTCTGTGCTATTATTCAATATTGACGAAGTGTTCTTATCTTTTCACTTAACTGCTTTATCCATCCACTTTTGATAATATAAAAAAAAAATCCATTTGAGATTAGGATGTAAGTTTGATACTATAAATAATATATGTTGACATCATGAATTATTATCTAAAGAGGAGTTTGTACGATTAGAGTAATCACTAGTAGATATGGAAGGTCTCACATTGTGGAAAAAATATGCAGTAGTACAGTTTAATGGAGTAGAAACAACATGAGAAAAGACATGATTTTGTGAATTGAAGTGAGATATAGATTTTCCTTCAAGTCTGTGAGAGAGAGAGGGGGAAGGGGGGTGAGGTTTTTTCTCATTGCAATGCTACTACAAATGAAAGAAAAGTATACAAAAGAATAAAGGACATCTCATATTGGGTATTGGGATTTGGAGCATTTCAGCTCAGATTGGCAGGTTTTTGAGATTTAAACTCCAAATAACTACAATTTCATTTACATTGCAACCTTTAATTTCTAGATTTAACACACCGTGGAGAAATTTCCTTATGGTTCAATAGTTATCACCAATGTGATTGTCTTACTCGAGACATCACCAATCATTGTCCAAATTATTATCGCTACAACATCCCATGAAAGGTAAATTTAACTGTGCAATGTCATTTCCAAAGAAGCCCAATTTAACCAATTCAAATTTCTGCAATAAAGGTTGTCCACATAATGGGATTTGAAAGTCAATCCCCAATATGACAAAAAAAACCAATTGCAGATTCTGTGAACACATAAATTCTTGAGAGATCTAGTCATAAAATTATCCAAGAGGATATGATTTGAAAGATGCAATATAAAATTTTACTGAATATGATAATATGGATTTCCTATATGTTTGCAGGTGAGTAAGGGGCCCAATCTCAGTACAACCTAGTATAATATTACCAAAATATGTGATCTTTTTTACCAAAGAAAAAATTATGAGTTCATAGTGAGGTGAAAAGGGTTTCATTTTGTATGTGTTATCATGCACAGTGGTATGAAGAACATACTTCCCATAAATATCCTTTTACAAAATGTATTTACTGACAAAAAAATACCCCTGACCAACGGAAAGCAAAATATCCTATATAAGAAACACTATCTAGGAAATCAATCGATGTAAGGAAAAATCCATATAGATTGTCATCAAAAGAAAATTTTCTGAACTTGTAAACATAGACAGATCATAATATATAAAGAGTTTGGGATTACGAGGGTATTATTCTTCATTTGTTCGATTATGTAGATCGAGAAGACTTTGAGCGAGGTGAATTCCCTTTTTTCAATAGGATGTCTGCATCCATTATACAGAAGACTTTGAGCGAGATGAACTCCCTTTTTTCAATAAGATGTCTGCATCCATTCTACGGTCCCTTTAAATATGCCTAAAGGTGATGCTTGAGAAATTTATCTTTTGAAGAGTCACTTACTCAAGAGCAGGCAAAATATAGATGTTGTGCAAAACAATTTTAAGAAGGGATGCCAGTTGTTAGAATTTCTCTGAAGACCCAGCTTGAAAGTAACAAAATGAGAATCAAAAAAATATATCACACCCACAACTCCACAGTCCGTTGAACTCTCCTTATTAGCGCCATTGAAAAGCCCCAAAGTGTATCTTTGTTAATCATCAGATACCTAGGTTGTACGGATGGAGTTTATGAAATTCCTAAGTGGGAGAATAAGGCTCACCCTCAAAGATAATACTATTTCTAGTGATCCAAATACCCCTTGATATGTGACCTAGCAAAAAAAAATCCTGCATTCAACAATTGAAACTGTCAACTAGTGAGGACCCTTCCTGTTTACCTTTTCAATCTATGAGAGATAGGGATATCCTTCCAGACTTATTTTATGAAAGTAGAATCCAAAAGGATTTTCCATATTGTTTTTTCATTGCATTTGCGAAGGGGACCAAATCTAGGTCTTTGCCAGATCTTTTTTTTGGAGAACATCCCATGTGAGGGCCTTGTTTGACAAGGGAATCCAAAATTAGATTCTTGACTTAGGAGGGGGCATTAATCTTCCAAGATTGGTTTCCACGACTTGTGAACCTAAGGTCGCTCCTCAAGAAAACTTGTGATATAATTTGATTTTGCTATGTATATATTTCCAACTAGATTCTTTGACTAAATGACTATTAAAGAATCTAATCCCAACCACCTACTAGGTGTCGAAACCATCAGTCCAAGTGTCCAGTTCAGCTTCTAGTTACTCTAGTTTAGTCGAGTTACACTACAGTCATTTATTGCAGATGTTTCCAATGTAATCTATTTAACTATTTCGTAATATTGAGATGAGAAATTCTCTGCTCCATTTTACTTTTCAGTTTCTCAATTCTTTTCATGGTATCAGTTTCTAGTTACTCCAGTTTAGTCCAGTTACACTTTTCAAAAAAAAAAAAAAATTTAAATTAATTATGGTTATTGCGATATTTTGAAGAAAAGGTTTTTCCAGATTTTTTGTCGAGTTGTAGTTAACACTCACAAATTGGAAAATCCAAGAGGCTAAAGCAGAAACAGAAGATGTTCGAGATCTTTTTAGATCAAGAAATAAAGAGGCAAAAAGACGCCTATGCGTTAAAATGCATAAAAGAATCTGTCGATGACAGCATTCTCCCTCTAATCTCAGATGCCAAGATAGCCAAGGAGGCATAGGATACCCTTGAGAGATGTTTTGGTGCAAGGGGGAGCATTGAAGTTGAAGATCAAGGTGGATTTGTAGTAGAAAATCTAAAACGAGATGAAGATTTTGTTAAATCCCACTGTGTTCAGTCACAAGTGGATGATGAGTGTGAAGAAATTGCAGAAGTAGCAGAGAGAGAGCACAAAGATGCTTGTGAACCCCATTGTGCATAGCCACAAGTGGATGAAGAGAATCCAGCAATAGAGTTTGCTGACGATGATTTGATGATTCCAGCAACGGAGCTTGCTGACGAAAATTTGATGATACCAGCAACATGGCTTGCTGACAAAGATATGTTGATTCCAGCAACACAACTTGCTGATGAAACTTTTATTGTTGATGTAAACCTTGATAATGAATTTTTGGCTAATGATGACTGGTTGCAGATGATGCAACGAAAACATGATATTGACATGATGCTATTTGGTGAGATAACCCCACTGCAGTTAGTGGAAGACAACCTGTTTGCAATAGCATGGGTTAGTAAAGAAAATACAGAGACAGAAACAGAGTAGAAGAAATAAGAAGAGACAGAAACAAAGAAAAAAGTCTACAAAGAGAAAGTAGAAACAGAGAAATAGAGAGCAAAGGAAACACAACAGCAGAAAGCTCTCACTGTAGAGCAGAAAGACCAGATAGAAACAGAGCACAAGAAAGAAGAAGAAATATAAGTAAAGAAAGAAGTCTCCAAAGGTTCTATAAAAGGAAACGAAGAAATAGAGAAAGAGACAGAGACAGCAAAGGAAGCACAACAACAGATATCTCTCATTGCAAATAAGAAGGAAGAAACAAAGGAAGAAGCAGATAAGGAAACACAACTGGAGAAATCTCTCACTGCAGAGCAGAAAGACCAGAATGAATGTCGTTCTAAAAATATTTTTTATTCTTACATTGATTTCCAGTGTGCATGTACACAGATTGATTATGAAGAAGAGTTAAAGTTTATTGAAACATGGCTTGCAACACCATGTCTAGTTGAGGTCTACACAGAAGTTGTAGATATGAATGTTGAAGACAACATGCATGATGAAAACGTGAATGAAATTTTCATGCATTGGAGTTATGAAGAGATAAGATATTATTATAATCTTATGCTGCAACAGATTTATGATGAAAAGCGCACTACATAAGACAATATGTGGCAGCAGCCCACATTTCTTGAAGATGTCCAAAACATTCTTAGATAGCCTGGAACAATAGAAGACCCGCACCAACAAATGAAGAAACAAAGTTCTCAAGGATATAGCAAAGAAAAAAATATGAAACAATTTAGAGGCTACAGAATCTGGAAAAAGAGAAGAAGAAAACTAAATGTAGCTGAAAGTCAAATTTTAAATTGTAAGCCTCGCTGAGACATAGACCAGCAGGTATCTGAATTAAATTTTTATGTGGTTGAAATTAAAGGGGAGTGTTAAAGAATGTAATCCCAACCACCTGCTAGGTGTCGAAATCGTCAGTCCAAGTGTCCAGTTATGTTTCTAGTTACTCCAGTTTAGTCGAGTTACACTACAATCATTTATTGCTGATGTTTCCAATGTAATCTATTTAACTATTTCGTAATATTGAGATGAGCAATTCTCTGCTCCATTTTACTTTTCAGTTTCTCAATTCTTTTAAACGACAGTCTTTGTCCTTAGAAAATATAATAATAATTATTTAAAATTTAATAGTAAAGGAGTCCCATTTCTAAGCTCGATGTGGATTCAAATGAAGAAAACTCCCATCCTTGTTACCAAAGAAGTGTGTCTAGGGGTTGTTGCATCTACAAGAGAGAAGATGTCATGTTGTCTGAACTATAATAGTAGCTCCTTGGAGAGTATGTTCTATATTTCACAACAAAACAAGTGTCCATACCCAACATAACACTCCCTTTTACTACTTTCTAGCAAAATCCATTTCCCACATGAAGGAAAGCCAACACCAGTTTATTCCATAGGAGGAAGAGTTTTATGTGGGACTTATGGGGCAATATTATCCATTCATCCATGGAGGGGGGATATATATTTAGCTTGAATAACTTGCTTCTAGAGTCCAACAACTGTAAGAATTCTCTAGAGACTCTCTTCTGTGAGAGCTCTCGAAAATTGATTAATATGCTTCAGTCCCCATCCACCTAGCTACTTAGGTATATCAAGCCTCTGTTATTTAACAAAGGGGATGTCACATTTTTCTTTGTTACCCTATCATAGATAATTGAAACATTTTCTTCTCGTCTTGGATTCCTATAGGGACATATGATAAGGAGTACCAAGACACTGGTGCGGCTTCAAAGACATATTGAATAAGGTTATGTCTGCCTCCTTTTGATGGCCACCTTGAACAACATAATGTGATATTCTTTTGAACTTCTTCACAAATCCATACTTAATCAAGGAAGACATATACATTGGGTTTGGGAATGAACCAAAGATACTTGATACCAAAAAGGAAGTCAACTTCTTGGAAGGATAATAATGCCATTAGATACTTTAACTCCTAGTTTTTGGACCTTCTTTACACATTTGATTTGTAAACATTAGGCATATGGCCTATCCATTTTACCAGCATTGATACTTTGCATAATGAAATTAAAATTAGGTCTTTGCAATTAATAGTAGGGTGAAAAAATGTCAACTTTTGTTTATCAACTAATTACAATGCTTAATTTGAAAATATGACAGAAATTATGGGTCACTTGAATGCCAACCTATGAAAACTAAGACTACTCTTCTTGTTATATGTTTCATTTCTCAGTTTCTTGCAATCCAAATTTCATGCAACATTCTACAACTCTTTCAATGCAAAAATGAAGTAGGACTATATGGTCTTCAACGATACACATATGTGCATTCCCAGTTCAATATAAGTGATATCATGCAATTAATGGAATGTATATCTATATTTACTTGCCCAAGAAAATAAAGAGACACCCAAATATATGGTTGGAATTCATTAATTGGATGAGCTTTATAAAAATTTAAAGTCTTCCTCATGATTGTCCAAAATTCATTTATAATTTATTTTGTAGTGAAACACAAAGGTTTAAGGAATTCACACAATAATTATACAGGAACTGAGCCAAAAAACAACATAGGGATGATTGGTCTATTGTATTGGATTCTAATGACATGCTGTTGGAGATGTGTATAGTTTGTGTGGCTGCCATATCAGTGCATACAGTTCTTACGCAACTTCAGAAATTACATTTGATTTGGGGGATGTCTACAGGCTCATGGATTGCCAACTCTAACCTTGAATTTTCCCAGCAAAAAAAAAAACATTTCTAAGAGGAGAGGGGAACAACCTACAAAAACAACCAAAAAGGCTAAATATGCTCAACGGACCACTAGAGTCAAGTAAACCAATTTGTAAACCTGTTGTGTAACTCCAACAATTATGAGATAATTGCCATTAATCTTCAATCTCTAAGTATAATGGATGGAGGAAAATAGTGAGCTGTTGACATTCATTAAATACTTGTGGGAATTATAGGATATGATTAAAAATTTTATCATAACCATGTGTGCAACTAACAAGAAAAATACACCATAAATGACAACAAAAATCTCACATATAGTACATAACATTAATGCTGTTTTTTTCAACCAAGGTAAAATTCCACATTGGAAAGCTCATATGATTAAGATTATAATTTAATTAGATACTTATTTTCGAGAGGACCAAAATCAACCTATAGATCATCCCAATCAGTTAAGCATAAGTTAAGATATTAATTATTTTATTATTTTATGGGTTGGCCTAACTACATGTGGATTTGGTCAAACCCCAAGCAGTCCCTCATAAATTAATAAATATAAGTGACCCCAAGTTCATTTGCACACAATTTCTCATGAGATATTCTTCATGCTATTTTGGTTCTAGTTCGTATTTTATGTTGCAGGATCACACAGGTATGCCAGGAGAAGCTTGCGCAGTGGATCGGGATCACAAATAGACACTTGCATTAGATCTGGGTCTCTTGGGCCAGAGCCACGGGTAGGAAACGTTAAGGTAGTGGTTAAGGTAGCCGATGAGATGAGGTATGACCTTGTTGTTGAGAATTTGAAAAAGTGTAGGTTAATACAAATTCTCTTCTAGATAATTACTTGTGAACGTACTTGAACGTACTTGAGGTACTTATGTCTTCTCTTCTTTTAGTTAAGTCAATCTTTCATCAAGTCAATTATCAAAACACAAAAACAAAAAGAGTAGGCTCACAGTTCTTAACTATGTATATCAACCACTTGTTATTACAAACTGTTATTTGACCATCCGCAGATTGTCTTCTTCCTTCAATTCCGCATTCATAGATTAGCCTTTATCTGTATTTCTTTGTTGCCCTAATTCTCTCTCTTGTCCGCACTTAGTTACTATGGTGCATCTGCAAATTTTGTTGTGGTTTATCTGTCCAGATGTCCACACTATAATATCAGTGTTTGTCAAAGTTCTCCTGAAGTATATATTTTCTTATGTTTTGATGTCATCCGCAAGGTAGATTTTATATTTGTTCGATTATTCTTCTTCAAGACAGTCCGCAATTTCCTTTTGTAACATGCAGTCTCTGTTGTGGTGTCCGCAATTCCCTTTCTATCTCTTCCTGTAATAGGCTCAGACTTCTTTGCAATTTTCAGAGTAATACGCATTCAATTGTATGTCTTACTTCAAAGAGATCCACATTATTAGTTGACCAATTAAGCCGCAGTTTCTACATATATATATAGCACATTTTACTATTGGAAGGCCAACCATATATCTTGCATGAAGTACGACTTCACCATTTGAGAATATATTCCGATGTGTAGTCTAGTTATCCCAGCGTTTATGAAGGTATCTTGGGCATCTTATAAAAGCCATTTCTTCAAGGTATCATGACTAGGTTCTGGAGCATATAACTAGACCCTTTATCCATATGACACTTAATTACATTTGTGACTAGAAGACAATCTTAGTAGGCATCAAGAAGAAGTCTACTAACCTATAAAATCTTGCTCATGAAATCCATGAAGCAAGTACAACAAAAATACATTTTTATTATCTTTGTCTTCTACTTTACATAAATTCATAATTACATAGTCAATATGAAGACCGACCTAGTTACACTTTTCAACACTCCATCTTAACTAGGGAGGTATTCATATAGGTACATGGTTACTTTCAAACTAAATAATCTCATAAGAAGAATTGGATTGGTAATTGAATTTGTATAGCATCATATCAACCAGCATTGTCCTTATGCAAGGCCTTGACTAACAACCCCATCTCTCAATGAGACAATGGGCTACAATTTTGGCGAGACACATGACTTATAGACACCTTCGTCATTGTCTCTCCAAGGTACATACTCCACTCGGGTTTTCCCAAAGTATGACCTTCTTGGGCTATTATTTTCTTGGGTAGCTAGCCCTCAAATAATATCGGTCCCCGACTACTCTTATCTTGAATTCCCTAACACATTCTCAAAGAGTATCGAATGCCATATGATTTTCCAATCCTCCATTCTGTCTTCCGAAGACCATAATGATGTGTCTATCTCTCCCTCTCAACCAGGGAGGACCTATTCCATAAGGGAATGTACTCATTCCTATACAATGAATTTACCTAAGCTCACTCTTATGAATTACCAAGTTTCTTCCAAGTAAGAAACTTATCATCAAGCTCCCTCTTAACCAGCGACATCCAGCGGCAATGGTGAGAAACCCAGTTTCTCATGAAGAATTCCTCTCCTCGATGTCATGGATTTCGATATTCAGGAATCTCAAACTTTTAGCTTCATAGGGCACAGATCATCCATCACTTTTCATCCTAAGTCATGTCAACTATCACAAATTGATTCATCAAATTTCCTTATATGGTCCACTGTTATGCCATGCTTCTTTCCTTTGAATCGTTTCCAAGGATCATACATCCTTTCTCATGATTAGCAACCCTACACAAATTCTTTGAGATAAACATATTCATATGAACTTTTAGAACAAAATTTACCTTAGTGACGATCTTTCACCATGGCATCTTCTTGTAGGCATCAACATCCTTCATACAAATTGATACATCTCCTAATAATATGCTTTCTACCAAAGGTATTCTTCTTTACCAGACTTCCATCAGAGTCTACATATCTTTCCAGGAGATCTCTTAGTCACATATTTTTGGCTTCCGGATGGTAACTTCCTCTTGACATGATTGCATTTCATGATATCTTCCTCTCTACACATTATTTATTCCCAGGAACTTATAAGCTTTCTAGTTTCTTATTCATATGCAACCACCACATATTCCATGAGGACATATTATGTTGATTTCATCTATCTGTGCACTGAGAGACACTCCTCCATAGATCATACTTCTAAATACAGAAGGTCATTACCTGCAACCATATGACATGACTACACAGCATCCAATGTTTAGCATATAAATATATACATACCTCATACCCTTTTTCCTTTGAGTCATCCTGTAGCAATGAAGAGCTTCATTCTCTTGGTATGCTCCATCAATATCCCAGAAAATCAGTTTCCATGATGACCCTTTCTCTTGATGACTGTTTTCCATTAGTAATTTTATCAGAGAGGTTTTCCCGAAGCTGATTCACCAAGATCTCCTTCCATGCTTTCATCAAGGTACTACACTGCTTCCTATCATATAACCAACAGAAATCACTTAAAGAAGATGATCTCAATCGTAGTGTAGATCCACTGCTTCTTCTTTCTTTAGATTTGCTTTGAATCAGGTTCTTCCTTCTTCTTCAAATGATTGAGTTCTGCAAAACTATTCTCTTCAACTTGTCTTCTTCTATAGAAACCCTAGATTGATGAGTGAGGTAACTTACTTATCCCATGATTTTGTTACCCTCATGATAATATGAGTTCTTGTTTCTTATACTTCCATGATGTCACTGTGCATCAAATCTTAAGTAGGATCTAGGATCCATAAAGAGAGTTATTATGACCTATTACTCCCTATTTCCATCCACTCCTTCCATCTTTTCCAGTGACATGAAATTTCTTGTATTGTTCATAATTCTTCTTTCAGCTTCTTTAGTGTCTCCAATAGTCCATGTGAGAGAACCTTAAGAGTTCCTTTCCATGAATTCAAATGAGACCTTTATCTATGACTTCAGTTATCTATGAGGACCATGAATATTATCCTTGTTTTTATGCAAGAATCTTCGGTAATACAACCAACTCATATATCTCCTTTCAAATCGAAGTCATTTAACCAAAATTAAAATGAAAATGAAAGATACTTACTTGGAAAGTGAAGAGAAGATCTACACCTTTTTCTTCTTTGAATGATCTTCTTCTTAGCTTGTTACAGACTTAACATTACATGTCATCTATTTATGTAGCTGATATTTCAGACTGTATTCTTCCAAAGCGAATTATTATAGTTTCATAGCCCTATTACTATGGTAGCACTAATGACCGGAGTCTTTCTCCCTTCCCAACTATATTATGCACTGTGTGATTCACACTATTTCATCCACACTATGAAACTTCAGATTTCAACGCATTCCATCAGGTGATATGTCTATGTCCCTTATATTAGGGTCCTATAATAATAGGATTCATAATTTTTCAATTGACTATGATAGTCTTGTAAATATGTACATACCTTGCTTTTTGCAAGTTGTTTTCCCATATTTTGAAAAATGAAAAATAATAAAAAATAAAAGAGGGTAAAAAAAGTCCTAAAAGAATGATCAAAGGACTTAGAAAAAGATAGACCCCAAAAGCAAAAGAGAAAAAATAAGACCTGAAAGTGAGCAAGTCAAAATGCCACTACTATTTACTTTTACTGCAAGAATAATGATTATGTGTAGATTGTCAATAAATGCCATAATCCATGATCAGTTAAAAAATTTGATCTTAACTTTTCGTGCTTTTAATTTCATGTTTTAGATAGAGAATAAAGATATGTCAAACAGTATAAACTTGACAAATCAGTAGTTAAGATAGAGAATAAATGAGGAGCTCAACAGTTTAATCTGAACCCTCAGATGAAATAAGGTTAGACTTAGATAGTTTTTATGCTTTGAAAGAAAATGGATTTAGGGTTGCAAGATTAAATGCACCCATGAAAATGAAGTAAAAAAAGTTAGAAATAAAGATGTGTAGGTAGAAAGCAGTTGAAAAACTATGTCATAAAGCATCATCGGGAAAAACTCACTAATTTCCCCTCCCCTACAATTATTCAATATTCTAAACTATTAGTTAAAAGGGCTCAGAGAATTTCTCTGAATTCTGTTGGGATGGGACCCAAGGCTCAATGATTGATTGGTTAAAAATATTGAAGTCCTACATAAATCCCACATTCATCAGCATTTATACTTCATTCATAATCATAATCCATTTTTCCTAAGTAAAAACCCATTTTTACTTAGTAAAAGTGAAACTCTAAATAATTAATTTCATTCCCTTTCAAAAAATAATTCATAAACCCTCAAAATGCATTTATCCTAAGTTAAAGTGTGAAGTAATACATCAAAGACAAGCTATGCTTATTTTCACTTTACTTAGAGTTAAACATGTATTTTTATTCATACATTATCCCTTTTTTCATATTAATTACTAATTTATTTATTAAATGCCTAATTACACCCTCCCGTATAGTATTAAATCCCTTTTATTTTAAATAAACCCACAAACCATCTATTTTACGTTTAAACCAATGTTTTAAATATCCCATGTGATAAATAAAAACCCCACCCTATTCCATTGGTTTAAACCTATCATTAAAACTAATCCCCGCCCCCTATAGTTTTAAAAAAACTGTCAAACATTAAAAAAACTATATATTAGACCCGCGCCCATGTAATGATTGAAACATTGCGTAAATATTTTAATTTGACATATAAACTTTATACCTGCTGCATCATATAAACCCTAAGGTTTTAAAATTTGTTTAAACTCTTATTTCTATGGTTTGAAACCCATCCGTTCATGTATGAAAACCCCGCCGCATATGATATACCCTGGCCCCACTACTAAATCCCGATGCAACTTCTGCAATCAATCTGGGCCATTTGCAATCGAACCCAAAAATCTGATGGCGTAAACATTATATCACAAATAAAATTGCATGAAATTCCCCATTTCATTTCTATGCAAAATGGGTGGTATTGCGACTTTCTCCCTCCTCCACATGGTCAATTCTCATTGGATCGCATTGGTTTTTTCCAAAACCACTTACCACCGAAATGGCACGCAATAACTGCTTGTGGTTTAGACCCTTTGAGCCCGAAAACCACTATTTTTATGACTTGACCTCCATTAATTTCCGGCGCCTGTTAGCCCTAATACACCTAAAAAACGTTGGAAATGCATTCATTCCTTATCCCTTTTTGCGCATAAACCCTGTATGAGCTGCCCCGACTCTGAAACAAGCGTTTTTCACCATTTTTATGCCAAAATACTAAAAATTTCAACCTGTTACCATTAAATATTGCAGAGGATCTTTTTCTTTGCTCTAGAGATCGAAAAGAAGCCATTCAACCCGTTCAAAAGCTTCAGAAACTGTCTTTGAAGCCAAATACCTGCGTATAACAGGTATTCTTCAAGAAAATTAAGCTTTTTTCCATCTGAAAAGCCATGTTAAGAGAAAAATTACATTCATAATTTTAAATTTATCCATAGAAACCTATCAAAAAGTCCAAAAAGCAGGCCAAACCCTGTCAAAATTTCTGAAAAAATCCCTGTTTATGCTGCGCCCTGTTTTAAACACCAAATTTAGCCCAAAAACCTTCTGAAGTTGTCCTAAGCCTCTGTGCCCAATCTCAAAATACTATTCACCCAATTATTCACTGAAAATCTCAGGAAGACCCTTGTTTCTTGTTTTAAACCAGTAAAATTCGGTAAAAGCCTATTGAATATTGAAATTGAAGAATAAATCCAAGAAAGTGAACATACTTTACCTATTTTTACCCAAGAAACCTCTGCTAAGGTAAAAATATTTCTGAAAACTATCTAATCTTGCAGAAGTAGTCCAAATGCCTAAAAAACAGATTTCTAGCAATCTTGAAGGTTCCAAAGTGCCAAAATCAACTCCAACCATGACTTCTAAGACTGATATTGTTGTAAATCCTTTACAACCCCTTGTCATAGAAATTGAGCACATTCCATTAGCTGATATTGACTACAAAATAGCAGACCCAATTGCTGAATTTAATATACTAGACATTCATAACTGGAGCTATGAAAATTCCTTAGATAATGAAGAAGAAGTCCATATTTGGGAATCACACTTACCCAAATATGTTCTTCCAGTAACTCATCCATGTCAAGAGGTCATTATTTTATGTCAACAGTATTATGTGCCTAAGCAGAGAGCCATAGTAAATGCCAACAAAGAAGTGGTTTTCACCATTACTACTGAAGCTATCAACCAAATGTTACAACTCCAACCTGATCCTCAAGCAGTCCCTTTATCCATAGATGCCCTTACCAAGCTGTATATTGGCCTAGTTTTTTCCAAAAGATTCTTGATCTTCCAAACATTTATGCCTTTACATGTAAAAATTCCTGAAATTAATCTTCCATATTCCACTTCAAAATTTCCAGAGGGTTCAAGGCATGTAATTTCCATGCTTTCATTCATTCTAGGATATTTTGTAAACAATTATGTATAAATACTTCATCTTTAGAAGTAATATTGTGGAATAAATTGTTGAATATTTCTATAGTCATTTTGGTGGACTTGAAGGTTTTTTGTGTGTCAAATTTCGAGTAGAAGACTAGATCAGATAACTAGTATCATATTTCAGGATTCATGTGATGAGCTATTTGGAGTGAAGTATTTCCTACTTGTCATTGTTTATCTTTCTTTTTTACATGCAATACATTATGTGTTCTAAATTTGAATTAATGAATAGGAGTATTACTTTAGGATTTGTTAAAAGCACCATGTCTTTAGTGTTTGTCATTGATATGTTTTCTTCTGATTTCTAGAGTAGGGAACCATTAATTTCTCCCTCTTTCATTTGACCTCTGCCTACTACTTCCCTTTTCCAGATCAAAGAACCCTTCATTTCTCTTTATCCCAATCATATCACCTCATAAAATAACTTTCCAAGATCTACAAGGGTTATCTATCTTGCCCTGAAAACATTTTATTTTTTGGCCCTCGCCCTAGTTCTGTCTGCTTGACTTTTGACTCCTCAGCCCAATGGACAAATAGATTTCCCACTATCCATCTCTTCAAGTGATTTTTCCTACCAAATCAATCAAAACCAAAACCAATTGTACAATCATAACTAGCCTAATATTTTGTAAAACAAAACAAAGTTAAATCTTATAGAGAGAGCCCTCTCTTAACCCTAGGAAGGCTAGATCCTAGAGTTTAAAATTTGGTCTATGGTTACCTCTAGTTTTCTCAACTAAAAAGAAAAAAATCTCACAACTAGAGAATTACTGGAGTGTTAACATACTGGAAACTCCACTAAGGATCTAACCAATCATTAGTTGTTAAATAAACCTTAAAGGAAATCATTTTTATCATTTTTTTTCCTTTAAGATTGCTTAACTAGTTGTGAGTATAAAAATTTGTAATTATGGCTTCTAGGAAATTTTATTATACCAGGTCTAATCCAAACCCTAAACCTGGTGTTATATTGGACAACCTAGAAATAATTTGGAAAAAGAAAAAACAGAGAGAAGATTTAGATGCTAAAGTTTCATTAATAAGAGTCAATTCATTACCCCAAGAATTAGTAAGTTTGCAGGATATAAAGTTTGATTTAGAATTTGAACATTCTTTATTCAGGACCAAATCTGAAAGTAAATTAAGTACTACTGTTTTAGACCCTATTTTTATTTGTTTTTTGGAATCAAAACATAAAATTATTACTACAAATTCTGTATTAAAGAAAGTTAAAAATCAAGACAGACTTGAAGAAATTAATGCCACTATTCTTAAAGAAATTGATGAAGCCATAGAATTAGCTCAACTGTTAGCTTATACATCTAAACCTTTTGTTCCTCATTTAGAAACCACTACATCATCTATAGTTTCTACTACCATTCAATCCACAGATCCATTTATTCCTAGATTACCCTTATAGCCCCCAATTAGACCTTAAGCCGTTTGGAGTAGGGATCCCGTCCGGAGTGTGGGTCCGGCTACCACTTAAGACGACTTCTCTTCGGTCTCAAAAGAACCTGCTTGAACCTGCGAACATACACTTATTCACCTGATATAGAATACGAGATTAACGTGTTAAACATGAATTAAACACTATGTGTAGCAAGATTATAGATAAAGCACATACACCTCAAGAGATGTCATTAGCAACACATCTTTTGTGTGGTAATTGCTTGCACAGTGGTCTGATCACACAAAAAATAGTTCTTGATGATAAGATACCTCTGCCCTTCCTGAAAGATGAAACGAAATGCTAACAATCTAGTTTATTAACATTCATTAATATAACAGATAATAAGATAAACATCATTGATACAACACGGATAGCCCTGACGTATAAACGATATCATGAAAAGAACAGATTCATTAATCATAGGATATTCTGAAACTGTTGAAAGAAATACACAAGGTGTTCATAAAGCAAAACACATCATAACCATAGGGTATTTTAACAAGATTCTATATTCATATGCTCAAGTGTCAGATCTTTAAATACAATGCTTGTAGCTCCTGAGTTTCCCAAAAGAAAAATCCCCTTGTACAATGTCCCGTAGGAGTATTTATAATGCCAAAATTGTCTGTTGGGTTTCCTTGACTGTTCACCTTCTTGACTTTTGGGCTACCTTGCGACCAACTCCTTCTGCGACCTGGGTAGATGATGCAACCTGCGACCTGTCCTGTTGTTGCGATTTGCGACCTGGTTCTTCTTGCTGCTCAGGACTTGATGCTGCCGGGACGCGAACTGTTAATGTCAACCTGTTGTTCCCTAAGGAAATCCTGCCATGCCTGGTACTCTGCCGCTATGGGGGATACCAGGGGCACCTCCTCTTTCAACCTATACGCGCATTCCAAAGCGTTCGGTACTAGGGTCTCCCTCTTTTGTCCAATCTGATTCGAAAGCGACGCAATCTTGGTATAAATCCGCGCTGGAGCGGCGATGAATTGACTAAGATGCTCTTGAGATGCGGAGGGCTCCGGATCAGCTGCGGCCTGCTTGATGGGTTGCAAGAATGTTTGAATATCTTGGTTTACTTGTTCCCAGGTTTTCTCTTCCTCTAATGCTCCCAGCGATGGGATGTGGTGCAGCGTATGCATTGAGTCGATACCACTAATCAGATGGTCGTACGAGGACATCACTTTGTCCAGGTCTTTAGTCAATTTTTCTCCAGATTGCATCGCTATGCGGAGTTGAACTTTCGCATCCTGCGTGTGGATCCAGTCCCTCTTAGGCAAATTTTTAGGTGCCTGAGGGTACTGAATGGTCCAACCCATCATCCTGTCCAAAGCCTGTGAAGCCTCTTTGAGCTGATCTTGTCTTTGCCTGGTTTCCATTCGTGCTCTTGCCAGAGGAGCGACTGTTTGTTTGATGGTGAACATCTCACCATATACCTGTCTCATAGTCATTTCCAACACCTCACACTCCTTGAAAATGGCAAGCGAGACTTCATTTGCTGGTAGAGCTTGGTTTCGAAGTTGCTGGACTTCTGCTTGCAATGCTGCTTTCTCCTGCTCTGCCATCTTTTCGCGTTGCTCAGCTGCGTGCAGTATGTTTTGTAGAGATACTATTTCTCTACTCATCCAGGTTACATTCTCTTCCATAGCCGCAGCGAAGGCAGTACCTGCTGACGCTATCATTACCGGATTGGTCCTGGTATCCAAAACTATATCCTTGCCTGTGGATACTGCAGATGATGCAGAGGGACTATGTGCCAACGACCTCCTCTTCTCTTGACGGATTTTGAACGAAAACTGATCAAATGTGAGTCTGGTCAGGTCGAACACATCTTCTTCCTGTCTCTGGGGCGATCTAACATCAGAGAGTTGTGTACGGCCCAAAGGTACGTCGAGAGGAGTTACTTCAAGATCATCTAGCGGGTCATCTTCTCTTTCCTTTGTGTTCTTCTCTTCCTCTTCCTTCCTTCGCCGTTCAGCTTCTGCTGCTGCTTCTATCTCGGCCCTCTTCTTCTGTTCAGCTGCAGCTACCTGCTCGGCTTTCCTTTGTGGTTCAGCCTCTGCGGCTGCTTCTATTTCGGCCCTCTTCCTTTGTTCAGCTGCAGCAGCCTGCTCGGCTTTCTTTTGGCGTTCAGCCTCCGCCTTGTCCAACTCCGCCTTAAGCGCCTGTTCCGCTGCAGCTTGTGCCTCTTTGTCTTCTTTTTCTTTCCTGGCCTCTTTGGCCAGCTTCCTCTTTTGTGCTGCAGTTGTACCTTTTGCGCGCGCCTCCTCATATTCTTTTAGCTTCCTCTCCCTTTCCTGTTGGGCCTTTGCTTCTGCCTCCTTTTGTTTGGCGGATGGCGTTGACCCTGTGTTGATTCGGGATTTCCGGAGCATGGATGAAGAAGAAGCTCCTAACTGACGTCTTCTGTCTTCCAAGTTCTGATCATCCAAGTCTTCCTGGACCACGTCAACCCCCGGAGCAAGCTGTCTTTCAGCATTATACCAGTTTCTCCTCTCATCTTCTGCTGGGCGTTCGAGATGCTGATAAGTCCACCTGAGGTTGGCTCTCCGGCAGTGTTCAGGGACCAATCTCTCTGGGTCATAGTTTCGGTGTTCAATTGCCCCCGGCTGATAACTTCTCATTGCGTCTGCTTCTGCTAGCACCTCCTTGAAGTCTTTAACTGTGAATGCACCAATAGTGAGGGGCAGAGTGGGCCATGGCTTCTCTTTTCCCTTAGACAAGATGTTGGAGAAACCATGTGACATCTGAAAGCACACCTCCTGCATCAGCATTTTGTCCGTCACGAAACGAGGCATAACATGTGGCGCCTTGTAAGTTCCAAAGACTCGGATGAAGGTGTACTCAGGGAAAGGGAACCAGTGCGCCACTTTAACCAGGGTCTCCTTGGCCCGCCATGACATGCAAGGGGCGTCTTGGCCAAATAAATGCTTGTACAGAGCGGGAACAAATATTTGGGAGATCCGATCTAGGTCCTGTTTGTATTTAGACTCCCAGAATACTTTAAGTTGTAGATGGATTGCGCGCGTGTTCTCGGGGTCCCAGTTGTGCTCCCAGCCGTCAAACTCCACTCGGGCGCACACCACATCTAGTAGGTATGAAGCCATGTAAAATTCAGCAGGCATTCCTTCGTCCGGAGCCAATGCCGAGTTCAGGTTGGTCTGCAGCGACGTCATCAGTATGCCGGCCCAGTTAAAACGGGTCCCCTGTGTTGTCACATATTCCATAATGGTGGCCCAACTGCCGTTGAAAGTGGAGCAGTCTGGGCTCCCGTAAAGCCTGCAGAGCATGGCAGCAACCAATTTATAAACTTTTCTTAGGCTTGCCACTGGGTATTCCTGGTTCTTTTTCACTTTGAACTTCTCGGGCTCCTCCCACCATTGTTTAATAGTATCGACGATCGGGACGGCGTGAGTAGCAGGCCATTCTCGAGTAAAGTGCTGGTTTGGGCGCGGCAGTGAATAATAAAGGTGTGCATCTGAGCCTACCAGCGTAGTGAAAGCTCTGCCTTCATGATCTCTGATCACAAATTTCTCTGGGTCTGTCTTTTGTATTATCCAGTCTATGATCTCCGGACATGGGAATATGGCTGGATGTGCCCCTGCCAGATGTAGTTTGGACCTCTTTACCGCCAAGTATATTTCTCGGTCTGGGAGGTCTTCCGGAAATTCTTCTGGTAACTTGGCGAACTCCTGATAAATCTGGTACCACCTCATGCTGTCGTCTTTAGAAAAAGTACATAATGTATCTCGGAATATTGGGGGTGGGGACACCACCACCAGCTCATCAGTCTCTTCCGCTGTTCCCTTGTCCTTTCTCCGAGACCGCGGGGGCGCCATGTCACTAGAATCTGAGAGCACAGGTATGCACTCTATATCTTCACCTGTCAAATTCAGAAAAGAGTCCCACGATAAGAACGTCATGGTGAATAAAAATCGGTTACAATTCAGTGACAAAACCTAAATGTGTTAAAGCAAAACTGGACTGATGAGTCGTTGGGCCGCAGATCACACAAACAGGGCCCGGGCGCGACCTTGCGACCTGGCGACCTGGCGACCTGAGGTCGCTGGGTCGCTAGGTCGCAGATCTTGATAAAACAAAGGAAGTGCGACCTGGCGACCTGGCGACTAGGTCGTTGGGTCGCAGGTCGCAAATCTGCAAAACTGGAGAAAAATGCGACTCTGCGACCTCGCGACTAGGTCGCTGGGTCGCAGGTCGCAGATTTAGCTTGCCGGGGGTTTGGTGCGCGCGGCCTTGAACCCTTTTGCCCCCTTTCTCTTGGGAATTTGCAAGGTTTCTAGGGCCGGGGAGAGCTGTGGCATGATTTTAAAGAAAAGGGGATGATGCCATGGGGTGAAAAGGCAAACAGAGAGGTTTTTGGTAATTTATGCAATATGTAATGGGCAAAAATCTCAGAAAACATTAAATCATGGTCAAAAGACAATTTATAGGCTACAAGGGGAGATGGTTTTAGTAAGAAAAACATTAGAATGGAAACAGCAGGAAGAAATAGCAACTTACCCGGGAAAAACTCGTCAGTTGAGCTGTCAGAGGCGTTTTCCTTACAAATCGTTGAATGTGAATAATGCGACCTGCGACCCCCCTTTTATAGGAAGTCGCACGTGCGGGCCATTAATGTGGGTCGCTGGGTCGCAGATTCGTCAAACCTTGCGTTTTGCGACCTGGCGACCTTGCGACCTGGGGTCGCTGGGTCGCAAGGTCGCTAAGTCGCGATTTTCGGAAAAGGACCGGATCGCGACCTAGCGACCTGGCGACCTGGGTCGCAAGGTCGCTAAGTCGCGATTTTCGGAAAATGACCGAATTGCGACCTAGCGACCTGGCGACCTGGGTCGCAAGGTCGCTAGGTCGCAGTTTTCATGAGTTGATGTAATGTGCGACCTGGCGACCTGGCGACCTGAGGTCGCTAGGTCGCAAGGTCGCAATTTGAATGGATGTCTACTTTTGCGACTTAGTGACTTAGCAATTTTTCTTTAGTTCTAAGGGGCCCCAAAATTTTAAAAGGGTAGTCTTTTTTGGAGGGTGTTGTAAAGGTTACAACAAATGGCGATTCACTGGACGAACTCAGAGTCTCTGCTAATAGTTAGCCTTAGTGGGGGGAGGGAGGGGCTTATGCTAACTGTCCTCATTTACCATGTGGTTGCCATTTCCTAGCCTTCGGTCGTCCAGCTGAGTTGCTGAGCTTGCTGGTCCGGTTGGGCGCCATTCAAACAAATTCTTTCTTCAGGTCTCCGAACTGGAAGGGTTGGAGAACTCTAGGTGGCTACAGGGTCTGGTACGATTATTTTGTCCTCATTGTGTTGCTCCGCTGCCAGCGAACCTCTCGATCCCGGCGGAGTCACTGCCTAGGAATCATGAACGTTGCTCCGCTGCCAGCGAGCCTGGTCAGTACCCCGGCGGAGTCGTTACATCACCTCTCTGCGCAGGAAGCCTTTCTCAAGCCTTTACCCTTATTTGTGTGCTGTTGCACTTATTTTGAATGTGCCTGAGGCACTTATTTAAATGTGCTCATGGCACTTATTTGAAATGGTTGTTTAGCCTGGGCGGATGAGGGATCCCGACTTATCTTGCTTGCAGAGAGGTTGCTCCTGGTCTGGTATGAGGACTTTGGTTTTTCCCAGATGCCCTATCGTCGTTTTAGAGTATCTCTCTTCCCTTCTAGTCCGGTTACCATTTACACTACATTTTCTTTTGAGGACACCCTCTCAGCCTGGCGAGGTAAGTTCCCCTGCTTGACGACTTGTGCTTGGTAATGTGCTACCTCTAGGTGTAGAGGGCAAACAACTTCCGCCGCCTTTGAATTTATCGGGAAAGGCCTTCCATCAGCGGAGAACCTGCTGCAATATGCCAATCTGCGTAGTTCTAACAAATCCTCCTTTAGGTTCTTTTTTTTTTTTTTTTTTTATATAAACAAACAAAAGACAAGGAACTATGGTACAAAACCAGACAGCCCTCGAAAGGCTGTTAAGTGAAATAGTGCTTGAGGTCATGCCCGTTTACCGGGAGGACCTCGACTCATCCATCAAGGGTTTGTAATCTGAATGTGTGGGAACCTATCTTTTCATTAATTTGGAACGGGCCTGTCCAAAGTGCTTGGAACTTGGCATGCTTCCCCTTTTCCTCATGGGCTTTATCCCACTTAAGGACCAGGTCTCCTACCTCAAAATTTTTTTTTCCCGCGGACTTTTTATCAAACCATCTTTTGATTCGGCTCTGATGGACGGCAAATTTTTCCCGGGTCTTTTGCCTTTCTTCCTCCAATTTCAGCAAGGTGTCGATTCGGTTTTGCAAGGTGGGACACGGAGTACCATGACATTCTTGGGATAGTTGGAGGGCCGGGAGAGATAGATGAGAAGGGAGGACAGCTTCTTTTCCATACACAAGAAAAAATGGGGAGGTGCCTAAAGAGGACTTGGGAGTAATACGGTCAGCCCACAGTGCATTGTGAAGGGCATTGTGCCAGTTGCGCTGGTGGGATAGGAGAGTCTTCTTAATAATACGGATAAGGTTCTTGTTAGTGGACTCAGCTAATCCATTTCCCTGGGGGTAGTAGTTTGCAGAATGTTTCAGAATAATTCCATTTTCCAGCGCAAAATCATATAACTTAAAAGATGAGAAATAAGTCGCATTATCAAAAACTAAAGAAGTCGGAACGCCAAACCTGGTCATGATGAAATGCGTGAGGAATTCTATTACCTCTTGATCGTTGATTCGGCGTAACGGTATTGCCTCAGCCCACCTGGTGAAATAATCAGTAGCCGTAAGGATATACCGATGTTGTTTAGAAGAGTGAGGTATGATTTCCCCAATTACATCCAAACCCCATTGTTGGAAAGGTTCCTCTACTGCTACTGAGAGTAGTGGTGCGGCAGGCCGTGCTTCTCGGTTGGCGAACTTTTGGCACTGAATGCATTTCCGGACATATGCATGCGCGTCTCTGAAAAGAGTAGGCCAATAATATCCTGCACGCATTATCTTATGGGCAGTGGTATCCCCGGAAAAATGACCTCCAGCTGGTCCGTCATGCAACTCGGTTAAGATTTTATGTGCTTCGTCAGTTTCCAAGCAGCGTAGCAGGACCCCATCGTGGTGTTTCTTGAATAACTTACCTTGGATCAGTTGGTGAGATGCGGCTTTTAATCTTATTGCGAGCTTCTGTCGGGCAGTAAGAGCAGGGTCCATCGTGCCTTGGGCCAGATATCTTGAAATGTCAGAATACCAAGAAGGGCTATTTTGCTGGGGCACATGGTCGCTCTGATACATGTCGATTTCTTGTTCCCAACATTCTTCTTCCATCTCGCGTGTATTTGCAGCCTCTGCGACCATTTGACATAAGCCCTGTCCTTTGACGGTATGTGCTGGTTTGAACTCTAAATCGTATTCTTGTAAACATGCCATCCAGTTGCCCCGCCTTTCGCCTAGTTCTTGCTGTACGAAGAGTGAGCGGACTGCTAGGTGCGGTACAAAAACCGTGACGTGACTTTTCAAGATGTAAGGCCTAAAATGTTTTACTGCCTTATAAACCGCATAGGCTTGCTTGTCAATTTCCGGATAGTTTAATTCAGCTCCCTGTAGACCGGTGCTCATAAAAGAAATGGGCCGTTCATCGTTGTTATTATCTTTCTATGTGAGGACAGCCGCAAGCGAGGAATCTGAAGCGAACGTGTATAGGATGAAACCTTTATCAAGATCTGGACTTTGGAGGGAAGGGGTTTCAGCTATAGCCCTTTTGATTTTTTCGAAAGCCTCTTTCTCTTCGGGATTCCATTTGAATGCAGCATTCTTCTTGATCATTCCCTGCAGCGGCCTGACAATCTGCGCAAAATCTGAAATGAATTTACGGACAAAATTAATCTTCCCCAGGAAGGATTGCATTGCTTTCTTGTTGTTTGGGGGCGGAATCTGAGCAATGGCTTTAGCCCGTTCCGGATCAACCACAATGCCCTGTTTAGTGATAATGTGGCCTAGCAAATTTCCCTCTGCCACAGCAAAACGCTCTTTTTAGGATTGAGTGATATTCCATACCTCCTGCATCTATCGAAGATTTGTCTAAGGTGACGTAAATGATCGCCCCTGCATTTTGAAAATACAGTAACATCGTCTAAATAAACCACCACGCTCTGCCCTATTAGACCGCGGAAGGCTATGTCCATAGCTCGTTGGAAGTTGGCTCCTGCATTGATCAATCCAAAGGGCATGCGTCTGAAAGCAAAGGTTCCCCATTTTGTCCGGAATGTGGTTTTCAATCTGTCAGGTTCAGCTACCAATACTTGGTTATAGCCAGAGAAGCCGTCCAATAGGGAGAACATCTCAGATCCAGACACAGCTTGTAATATCTGTTCCATGGGGGGCACCGGGTAGTTGTCTTTGTTTGAGGACTGATTCACATTGCGGAAATCTACACACAAGCGAATTTCACCAGACTTCTTTCGCACATGTACCAGATTCGACACCCACATGGAGTGACGAACTTTGAAAATGATGCGAGCATCTAAAAGCTTTTTAAGTTCTTTTAGAATCATTGGCTCCAAAGCTGGATGTATTTTCCTGAGTTTCTGTTGGAAGGGTTTAACCCCTTCTCTCATGGGTATCACATGTTGAATGATACGAGTATCGTATGTACGTAGATCTTCATACGTCCAGGCAAATACATCACGATACTTCCGGAATAGCTGGGTGAAAGCCCGTGCCTCTTCATCACTACAGTCTTTGCCAAGGTTAACAAACTTAGGGTTCTCATCGGACCCCAAGTTGACTTGCCGATGAGCCAATATGGAACTTTGCACTTTGGTGTTCGGAGGCCTGCGGAATCGGTTTTGCAGATCAAACATCTTTTCTAATGATACCACCCCCTTGGGCATAGTGTTCTCTCTGTGTTCCTCATTCTTTTTCTGTAACACACGCTCATGTTCTTCCTCATCAATTGCTGCGTCTTTGAATACTTCAGTGTTGCACATAAAATCCAAAATCTGTTGATCATCATTAAACACGCGTAAATTAGAAATATTGTCTGGCACAGAGGGCCTATATACAATTTCAATAGAAAAGCCGTCCCTCAAAGGCATGAATCTAGCAGCAGCATTGGCCAGAGTATCTGCTGCTGCGTTGTGCATCCTAAGGACAGATTTTATGCCAAATGCATCAAAACCAGAAATCAAACGCCATACCTCTTGTTGATACGCCTTTAAATGTGGAGATAAACGGTGAATAGTGTTGCGTACCTGGCGGGTGATGATCTCGGAATCTCCAATGACCTGCAAACATTTTACCTTCAAGTCCAGTGCCTTTTTAAGTCCGAGGATTAATGCCTCGTACTCAGCGGAGTTGTTGGTGCACTGAAACTCTAGCCGGCATGAGATCAGGTATTTATTCTTGTGCGGGTCAAGCAATATGCAACCAGCACCAGCTCCGTCATTAGTCTTGGATCCGTCATAATACAAGGTCCATAGGTCACTTTCTGGCTCCTTCAGGGTACTAGGCTGTGAATGAGTTTCTGCAAGTGGTAAGTCAGGGATTACTTGCTCCTCAGTGACAAAAGCTACTTCAGATTGAACCTCGGGGTCTATAGGAGACTGGGGGGTTTGGTAGCATCCAAATATTGACTCTAGAAAACACATGCTAAGCTCTTCTTGTGCAAAGCTGATGGGTTCATTAATGGCGTCCAGATCGGTGACGGTGTGTTTCATGTAAGGCTCACTTTCTACCCTGATTTGATTATTCCGCCCCTTGTAAGGAAGCCACAAATGGGACCAGTCGGTGGCGAAGTAGCCTTGTAATTTGCTGGACCAATCTCTACTGAGCAATAGGCCGTATGCTTCTGGAATATCAACAACTACAATGTCGATGCACTGATGAACCCTAGAGTCTGATGACAAGCGGATGATGACATTGTTCAATTCCCCTATGGCAGGTACTTGCGATCTATCGAGTTGTATGATTTTTGCATCAGTCTTCTCCGGGCGAATGTTAAGTTTCTTACAGACAGATAAGGGCATGACGTTTGTAGAGGCACCGGAGTCGACCAGACAGTTGTGGACATTGAAGTTGAACATCTCGAAAGACAAAAGGAACGGGGGGGTGGATCCTCTAGAGTTGGTATTAATGGCGTTCACTATGGATTGAACATCTGATCCGGCCTGCGCAGACGTATTGCTCACAGTCTTCGTAGCTGACGTATTTGCGAAAGCCTTAAGAATGAGCTCCTTTTGATTATTAATGCGAGCCAACTCATAGAGAGAAATGTTTGCTCTCGTTTTCTTCATATCCTCAACAATGTTATAACTGGGTTCTGGTTGAGGGCTAGGCTCGGCGGAAGTCTCAGAGGATTCTGTCGGAAGTTTTCCCTTTTGACTCGTTCGGGTAGTGTTGTTGGGAAGTTTTTCCGGGGCAGATTGTTTTCCGTTCCCAGGGGGCAGGATCTTCCTTAGGAAAGCCCTTTTTTTGTCTTCATAAGACTGTTCGGGAACAGGTCCCTTGCTTCTGAGGCTATAATTCCGCACGGGCCGATCCTTGGGAGTATCTGCCATGTAAATATCGATAGGAGTAAGGTTTTCTCCACCTCGAATTACGTCAAAAGCAAGGATAGAGGATCCTGGTTCTTCATTTGAGGACGGATTTTCATCATGATCTGAAAACTCACCCTCCGTCACATCCCCTGGAGTTTTATCATCTAAAAGCTGATTAACTACTGCTGTCATGCTACCAATCCATTGAGGGCATGTTTTCTCGGAATGGGCAGCTTGGTGAAAAGAATAGAAATTATCTTTCCCTATCTCTTCCACATTTAGAGCAGTATTTGTGTTGGACGGAGGTCGGCTAGTATTGAGATTACTTTTTCTGAAAAAAGGTTTAGGTGGTCTACTACTAGTCGTGGCTTCTGAGCCTTTTCTCCTGAGGTCAGTGACTTCATTCGTTAAATGCTTGAGCGTTTTGGCCATGCTTTCAAAGTCAAGAGTATCTCTATCCCTATCAGTAGTCTTAGGAGTGGAGGACTGACCTCTTTTCGTGTTGGGTTTGTTATCATCTCGTCCTTCATGATCGATGGCTCCTATCGAAAGCATGTCCTTTTCCACAGCGAGAGAAGCCTCATAATTAGCCGTAAGGTTAGCACGGGCTTCCCGTTTCACGAAAACTGCAATATCTCTGGGCAAGGCTTTGGTGTAGTAGTCAATGGTGATTGAGTCATCCAATGCTAAGTTGGGAGGAAATTTCTGCAGTATGGTAGCGAAGCGTTGGTTGAATTCCTTCACCTTTTCCTTTTTTTGACACTTGATGGTGCTTAGCTCAGTTAGAAGCATAGAAGGAGTTTTATCTTCTGAAAACTTATGCAGGAAAATGCGACGGAATTGCTCCCATGAAGTGATGGAGGCACTGGGGAGAGAGCGGTACCAAGTGGCTGCCTTTTTTTCGAGGGTATGGGGGAACAGTCGACATGCGACATCATCGGACTGTACTCTCATGATTTGTAGAGACAAATAGAAACTGCTAATATGATCTTCAGCCAGGGTACCCTTTTCAGGGTCGAACTTTGGTAAATGCTTCTCCGGATGCCTAGGCAAATCTTGGAGCGGGCCTAAAAGGTTTAATGGGGATTGAGCCATCCAGGCCAGGGGTTGTATTCTTCTCGCTCGCTGGTGTTGCCTAAACTGATGTTCAGATTCTCCTTCCGAACCTGAGACCGATGCTTCTGACTCGTGACGGGAGTGTTCGTCTTAGTGCCCCCCACGGTTCAGAAAATCTCTAAGATATCCCAAGTTGTTTACAGGAGGCCTCACTGGGTTTGGGTGGCGGTTGTGAGCTTGGTTTCCTTGGCCTCGGCCTCTATCCCCCCTCCCCCCGGCCCCTCGGCCTCTATTCCTATCTCCTTCATTTCTCCGGGCTCTATTTCCCCCGTCTATATTTCCTCGGCCTCTGCCTGCCTCACCATCCCTGGGTGGGCGTTGTGCCTGGTTGTTGTTTTGTCGGGGTTGGTTAGGCTGGAAGTTGTGGAAAGGACCGGTGTCAGCAAACTCTTCACCCTCTTGGAGAACAGGATCGTTTTCCTCAACCGCGTGTGCGAGGTCTTCCAACATGAGGTTTATGAGCTCGGGTATAGTACTTGCAATGGCTCCGTTAGGGGTGATGTTCTCGGGCGGAGTCCTAGTATGGGTAAGGTATTCCATGATTGGAGTGAACCGTAACTGGTTGACAAGATCTCGGGCAGTTGGGCGTAAGGCTCTCAGCTGATCCCTAGTGATTTCATAATATCGAAGCTCCCTCCCTGGAATATCTTCTGGAAGAGGAGGGTTAGTTTCATTGTTTGTGACCTCCCCTTGGGGAGTTTGTGATGGGATGTTTGTTGTGTGCTGGGAGGTTGCCATTCGGCCCTCCTTCTAGCGCCAATTCTGTTGACGGGAAAATTTGTCCGGCCAACAGTAGGGGATCTCCCCGGTAGAAAGTCCCAATTAGACCTTAAACCGTTTGGAGTAGGGATCCCGTCCGGAGTGTGGGTCCGGCTACCACTTAAGATGACTTCTCTTCGGTCTCAAAAGAGCCTGCTTGAACCTGCGAACATACACTTATTCACCTGATATAGAATACGAGATTAACGTGTTAAACATGAATTAAACACTATGTGTAGCAAGATTATAGATAAAGCACATACACCTCAAGAGATGTCATTAGCAACACATCTTTTGTGGGGTAATTGCTTGTACAGTGGTCTGATCACACAAAAAATAGTTCTTGATGATAAGATACCTCTGCACTTCCTGAAAGATGAAACGGAATGCTAACAATCTAGTTTATTAACATTCATTAATATAACAGATAATAAGATAAACATCATTGATACAACACGGATAGCCATGACGTATAAACGATATCATGAAAAGAACAGATTCATTAATCATAGGATATTCTGAAACTGTTGAAAGAAATACACAAAGTGTTCATACAACAAAACACATCATAACCATAGGGTATATTTAACAAGATTCTATATTCATGTGCTCAAGTGTCAGATCTTTAAATACAATGCTTGTAGCTCCTGAGTTTCCCAAAAGAAAAAGCCTTTGTACAATGTCCCGTAGGAGTATTTATAATGCCAAAATTGTCTATTGGGTTTCCTTGACTGTTCACCTTCTTGACTTTTGGGCTACCTTGCGACCAACTCCTTCTGCGACCTGGGTAGATGATGCGACCTGCGACCTGTCCTGTTGTTGCGATTTGCGACCTGGTTCTTCTTGCTGCTCAGGACTTGCTGCTGCCGGGACGCGAACTGTTAATGTCAACTTGTTGTTCCCTAAGGAAATCCTGCCATGCCTGGTACTCTGCCACTATGGGGGATACCAGGGGCACCTCCTCTTTCAACCTATACGCGCATTCCAAAGCGTTCGGTACTAGGGTCTCCTTCTTCTGTCCAATCTGATTCGAGAGCGACGCAAGCTTGGGCGCAAATCCCCATGTTGAGGCGACGTGGGTGAAACTAAGATGCTCTTGAGATGGAGGGCTCCCGGATCCGTCATGACTTCATGATGGGTTGCAGAATGTTTGAATATCCTGGTTTACTTGTTCCCAGGTTTTCTCTTCCTCTAATGCTCCAAGCGATGGGATGTGGTGCAGCGTATGCATTGAGTCGATACCACTAATCAGATGATCGTACGAGGACATCACTTTGTCCAGGTCTTTAGTCAATTTGTCTCCAGATTGCATCGCTATGCGGAGTTGAACTTTCGCATCCTGCGTGTGGATCCAGTCCCTCTTAGGCAAATTTTCGATTTGCAGGGGAGTGCTTGAATGATAGACCCATCATCTGCATCCAAAGCACGTGAAGCCTCTTCCAGGCTGATTGTCTTTGCCTGGTTTCCCTCGTCACTCTTACCCCGGAGGAGCATTGTTGTTGATGAGTGAACATCTCACCATATACTGTCTCATAGTCATCTCCAACACCTCCTCCTTGAAAATGGCAAGTGAGACTTCATTTCTTGGCGAGCTTGGTTTGAAGTTCTTTGGACTTAAAACTGCCCAAATGCTTTGCTGCTCTCTCCTGCTCTGCCATCTTTTCGCGTTGCTCAGCTGCGTGTAGTCTGTTTTGTAGAGCTACTATTTCTCTACTCATCAGGGTTACATTTTCTTCTGTAGCCGCAGCGAAGGCAGTACCTGCTGACGCTATCATTACCGGATTAGTCCTGGTATCCAAAACTATATCCTTACCTGTGGATACTGCAGATGATGCAGAGGGACTATGTGCCAACGACCTCCTCTTCTCCTGACGTATCTTGAACGAAAACTGATCAAATGTGAGTCTGGTCAGGTCGAACACATCTTCTTCCTGTCTCTGGGGCGATCTAACATCAGAGAGTTGTGTACGGCCCAAAGGTACGTCGAGAGGAGTTACTTCAAGATCATCTAGCGTGTCATCTTCTCTTTCCTCTGTGTTCTTCTCTTCCTCTTCCTTCCTCCGCCGTTCAGCTTCTGCTGCTGCTCCTATCTCGGCCCTCTTCTTCTGTTCAGCTGCAGCTGCCTGTTCGGCTTTCCTTTGTCGTTCAGCCTCTGCGGCTCCTCAAGATCATCTAGCATGTCATCCGCTCTTTCCTCTGTATTCTTCTCTTCTTCTTCCTTCCTCCGCCGTTCAGCTTCTGCTGCTGCTTCGATTTCGGCCTTCTTCTTCAGTTGAGCTGCAGCAGCCTGCTCGGCTTTCTTTTGGAATCCAGCCTCTGCTGCTGCTTCTATTTTGGCCCTCTTCTTCTGTTCAGCTGCAGCAGCCTGCTCGGCTTTCTTTTGGCGTTCAGCCTCTGCCTTGTCCAGCTCTGCCTTAAGCGCCTGTTCCGCTGCAGCTTGCGCCTCTTTGTCTTCCCTTTCTTCCCTAGCCTCTTTGGCCAACTTCTTCTTTTGTGTTGCTGATGCACTCTTTTGGCGCGCCTCCTCATCTTCTTTTAGCTTTTTCTCCCTTTCCTGCTGGGCTTTTGCCTCTACTTCCTTTTGTTTGATGGATGGGGTTGGCCCTGTGTTGAGTCGAGATTTCTTGAGTATGGATGAAGAGGCACCTCCTAACTGACGTCTTCTGTCTTCTAAGTTCTGATCATTTGAGTCTTCCTGGACCACGTCAATTCCTGGAGCAAGTTGTCTTTCAGCATTATACCAGTTTCTTCTCTCATCTTCCGCTGGGCGCTCAAGATGCTGATAAGTCCACTTGAGGTTGGCTCTCCGGCAGTGTTCAGGGACTATTCTCTCTGGGTCATATGTCCGGTGTTCAAGTGCCCCCAGCTGATAACTTCTCATTGCTTCTGCCTCTGCTAGTACTTCCTTGAAGTCTTTAACTGTGAATGCACCAATAGTGAGGGGAAGAGTGGGCCATGGCTTCTTTTTGCCCTTAGATAGGATGTTGGAGAATCCGTGTGACATCTGAAAGCACACCTCCTGCATCAGCATTTTGTCTGTCACGAAGCGAGGCATAGCATGTGGTGCTTTGTAAGTTCCAAAGACTCGGATGAAGGTGTACCCAGGGAAAGGGAACCAGTGCGCCACTTTAACCAGAGTCTCCTTGGCCCGCCATGACATGCAAGGGGCGTCTTGGCCAAATAAATGTCTGTACAGAGAGGGAACAAATATTTGGGAGATCTGATCTATATCCTGT